>OY292386.1:1310000-1906287 GCA_958496215.1 Verbena officinalis
TTCTATAATTTAAAATTAATTTTATACTTCTTTCACAAACACTTTCAACTTTTACTACCGACTACAATTTTTATAGCTTTTACCACAACTTCAACTTCTTTAAAAACAAAAACTTTTCCCAACACCTTCCCAGTGGTTCCTTTTCTTAGTACATTTTTCTCATTTTATTATAATTACACAGATTGAAGGACCTCAACTGATGAAGCATGGATTTAACGATGCCATTGCCAAAGTGGGCATGACAAAGTTCGTCACTGATCTTTTCTGGGTTGGAATGTTTTACCATCTCTACAACCAGGTTAATTTCTAAGTTTATCTTAATCTTATGGTTATTTTTACAGGCAAAACTGTCTTTTTTTCTTAATTTGTTTTCTCTGCCTTTCCAGCTGGCAACGAACACTCTTGAGAGAGTAGCGCCACTAACTCATGCTGTTGGAAATGTGCTGAAACGTGTTTTCGTCATTGGCTTCTCAATTTTGGTCTTCGGTAAATCTTACTTTAATTTCCCGACACAAGTACCTCTAATAATCTCCGTAAGAGATTCACGTTTTAACTAATAATTTGAGCTTTATGTCGCAGGTAACAAGATTTCTTTACAAACTGGTATTGGTACCTCCATTGCTATAGCTGGAGTAGCTATGTACTCCTTCATCAAGGCCAAGATCGAAGAAGAGAAACGGGTAAGCACTATTTTCATTTTCTTACATCTAGAACCCCTAGAAAACATTGTATTACCAACTGTACCCCTTTAGTTATTAAAAATAACAATTTCACGCAATCTTTTTCGACAGCAAGCAAAAGCAGCATAAGTACTGATGCAGGGACATTGAAGAAACATCAGCCGACACTGCACCTCAGAGACAAAATAAGTAATCGACAACTTATTTCCTTAGTTCTTCAATCAATTTCATTTTCTTAAACTTTGCATGTCCGTTAATTATTATTTACGTCAAGACGACTATAATAATTGTTATGATCATCTTTTGTTCGTATGTTATCATAATCAAATATGTGATTATGTGAAATGTGAATAGTGTACCTTTATGGAAATAAACTGCAAGAATTTTCTTCATGTTGTGTAGTTTTAGGGATATTTTTGTAATAAACTAAAATGCCAGGGAGTTTCTTGTAATTTTAAACAGGGGACTAAATTGTAATTAGAGAAAACCTCAGGGGTGGTAGAAATAATTTACACAAAACTATATTATATATGAAGGAAAAGGAGAAAATCTTTCTAATATTACAATCATACAACTGACACTCACCGGCACAACAAATGAGATTTTCCAATTTCATGGAGAAAGAAGTTTCTTGATTCCAGATTTCTGTTCTACACTCAACGTAACTGGAAATTTTATGTCAAACTTAATCCTCAAATTTCCTTTTCTTGATGGATCTTTAGCAATTGGCATTCCTTCTTTTGGCACCACTTCTTCATAATTGGGATGAATTACACTATTAGTTGGAATAGTTAAACTTCTCCCATCCAATGTCATTAGCCGGAATGCGTAATCTGTTAATGCCTCAGTAAGTGATATTTTCTGTGTGATAATAAAATCATTGCCATCCCTTGTGAAAACGCCGTGTGGCTTCTCGTCTATAATGAATACTAAATCTGCTGGAACTACGTTTGGTTGTTCGTTCCCTTTCTCTTCGAATATGATCTTTGTGCCCTTTTTCCAGCCCGGTTTGACGTCAATGGTAAGAATTTCTTCTAATGGTAGTGTCTTCCTGTCCAAAGAAGCAAAAACATTGGAGAAATAACGAGTAAAATTGGAAATTATGCAGATTGGGAGTGACTCCAGAATAATTATTGGACACGGGTATAAACGTAATTAACTCAAACTCATGGGTGGGATCTATTTCGTTGAACCCGACCCTGGGACATCCGTCCCATATAGTTGAACTAATTTTGATAGGCACATATTGGACCCGACCCGACCCCACCGATTTACAAAGCATATGTGAAATCATATATGGTGATATGAACAATACTTAATTATATCATGACATTTCGTGCACAATTTACACTTTTGTAACCTACCGTAATTTTTTTTTTTTTTTTGCGTTTATAACCCTTTTATTAGCCAGCCCACATAAGAAGAATCATAAACTTAGCACCAACAAAAAAGTATCATAAAATTAACAGTTTCGCTCCAGCTTGAAGTGATAAACCCCTCCATATTCTCATTCTCCAATAGAAAAGTCCAACTCCATCCTGCCTCAGTAAGATATACAGAAATCCCATCCCATGCCACGAAACTCTCAATAAACCAAAATAAGTGACGAGAATACACAATAAAAGAAAACAATATAATGTAACGACCAACAAGTATAAATTTTAGTAGTTGATGAGAGCGACTACCCGCTTGCATCCACTATCTCTCTAGAAATCTTCATCCTCTTTGTAGTTCCCTTATACAACTCCTCCAAAGTGCACGGCAACTTTTGTTCAATGGGAGGCGCTTTCGTGGGCTCCGAATTCATCAGCTGACTTTCTCCAAACGAGCTAAAGATATTATCATCCCCAAATATGGAATTAGCAAACCTCAAACCACCTCCCATGCCTCCGAACGGGTTTGAAAAGCCAAAAAACTCTGCAAATATATCTTCGGCATTCCTAGGATTGAATCTAAACATGTTTGGACCTCCACCGGTATCGGCCGGCGGCATTTGACCTTTTACCCCTTCTTCGCCGTATTGATCATAAATTGCTCTTTTCTGAGTATCACTTAAAACCTACATAGAATAATTTAGATAGTATTGAGCTGATAGACAGGGACAATTGCATTTGCCCCCCTAAAACCTATACAACAATACAACATACTTTCATGACAAGGAAAAAAAAAAGAAGACATAAATTAAGGGGGGTTTTATTATACCTCGTAGGCTTCGGAAATCTCTTTGAATTTAGCTTCAGCTTCTTTTTTGTTGCTGGGGTTCTTGTCGGGGTGCCACTTCATAGCCAGTTTCCTGTAAGCTTTCTTCAGCTCATCATCGTTTGCATTCTTGTCCACCTTCAATAGCTTGTAATAATCCACCCCCATTTGCAAGAAAAACTTTAATATAAATTTAATTCTAAGTTTAAAGGAGATTGTTTTTGGTAGAGAATTGCCGCTGATTTTCTCTGAGGAAGAAAAAAAAAGATAATTAACTGTTAAGAGGAAGAGAGGATATGTCTGGAAATTCAGTACTGGGGGTTTATGCTAGAACACGTGGAACTTTGAACTTTCTAGGGATTTGCTTTGGGTTTAAGGATTCTCAGAACCTTTTTGTTTTTATTTTCCCTTGCGCATTTTTCAAATATATAGTAATAATAATTATCTGATTATTATTTATCACAAAATAGGTTAATAATTTTATATTATATGATTATTATTAATTAAAAAAATTATACTAAGCATTCTGATATTTTATTATAGAATTAATTAAGTACAATCAAATTGGATTATTTTTTCTAAATATAAAACTGCTCAATTTAAGAAAATAGGTCGGGAAAAATAAACGAAAATGTTAAAGGTGTTGAAGCATTGGCGACGATCGATCCCAAAAGGAGTTAAACCGAACGGACCTCGCAGTTGGATTAACTGAGTCGCAATGGAAATATCGCTGATACTGCTTCCCGCCATATTAGCCTCTCTCTTTCTCACTCTCACCGTATCGGATTCCCTGATTTCTCCGATCGGTCATGAGACGACGTCGTCTTGTTCAGCCGATCAGTGGAACCAGAACTCTTTCCGATGTGAGGTGGAAGATGCCAAGCTCAAAATCGCTCGATTAGGTATTATTACTTCATGATAATTCATAACTAATTTCGTTATGTTGATTGAATTTATGCTGAGCTGCTCCAGTTTGGGATCGCAGAATCTGTCCTTGAGGAAAGAATTGGGGAGATAGATGCGAGGAGCCAGTATTTCAGAGACTGTGAGAAGAAAATTGAGGAGTTGACTGCAGAGATTGATCGTCTTAAAAATACGTTGCCGAGTTTTGAGAATGATTACTCGAGTGTAAATCTAAAGCTCGCTGCTCTTGAGGAAGAGGTATTGATTAATCTAGTGTTTGTTCTTTTTGCTTCCTCGTTCTTCAGTTGCTGTTCTAATCTTAGGGTTCTGCACTGGTAACGAATAAATTGGTGCTTCAACCATGTAGGTTCGGCTTCTATGGGCAGCCTCTCGGAAAAATAACTTTGAAATCAGCAATCTGGAGTACAAAGCATTAGATGCTGAAAGAAGATTAAAAGAAGTTACTTCGCAAGTTGAAGAGGTCAGTTCTTTTTGTTGTTTCTGCTGCCATCGTTAAGACTTTCTGATTGAATTTTTTTCTGTTTTTTGTGCTCCGAGTATCTTTTTAGAAATTCTTCAGTTGCCTCGTAGTTGGACTGAATATTTCATTCGGAAGTGAACTCACTTGTTTGGGCATTCTTTCTTTGTATCTTACTTTACAGAACTTTTTCCACACATTGCGAGATGTTTTCCACGTCATGAATTCTATCGTAAATATAACCCTAAGAAGGAACAGATATGGCAAAACAGACTATTTGTGCTCTACTAGTTCAGGAGAAGCTTGTGAGGTTTTTATATATAGGCAATGTATTATTTGAAAATAGGGATCAGTTTTAGCAGCAAGATTATATGGTGAACAAGGGATCAGTTGAGGAGAGGTTTGTCAAATTTTTACAAATAGGCGATTCGCGATAAACTATTTGAAACAAGGAATCAGTTCTAGCAACAAGCTCATATGATAGGCATCGTCCTATAATTCTTCTTTAATTCTTTTTGCAAGCAGTTGGCAGAAATTGTAACGGAACAGTGGATTCAAGTCCAGCAACTCGAGCAGGCTGTTCACATGGCAGAGGTATTTTACATTTGCCTTCTGTTCTTGCGTGGCATATTTACAATTAACTAAATGAAAAACCGCTAATTCAATCAGCTGCTCTATAAATTCGTTTTACAGTTGCGAACATCAAAGATTAGAAAGGAACTCTGGAGAAGATGCCCATTTGTGAAGGTATAATGTGCCCATGTTACTATTCTCCATGTCATTTCATCTAACTTCCAAACCAACCAACTTTAAGTTCTAACTTGTACAATCTTAATCTATTTTATATCACGAGATCCTTTCCCACCCAAAGTTGTAATCACTGAGAAGGATTCTGTACTCTGTAGTTCTTTATTGATCTTGTGGATGATTGTCTCAAAACACTTGAGGAGTTTGTGGATTATTATATTCCAAGAGATTTCTGGGTTTTCTGTAAGTCTCAAGCCTTGCAGACATTTGCTGCAGCAAAGCAATATCATCATCAGGTATATGCATTAAATAAATTTCCTTTTCTTTCTCCTTATTTTGTGTCCTGAAGCATTCCACTTGATCCTGTAAGCTTGTTTTGCTGGATTATTTGCAAAAATATTCACTACGACCTGACACATATGACTTGCAATCTTTTCAAGTTGAGCAATAATGTTAATTTCCTCAATAAAACAACTTTGAATCTCAGATACAAATTATTTTAGACCAAAATGTTTTGCCTTAATTTTTCAGTTTTAATGAGAAATTCGAAATCAACACTAGTAATTAAGCATGGCTAACGTTTGTTTGTATATAGTTGCAAGGTTTAATAAGGCACACAATGAGAAGCAGTGAGTTTACTGCAGCTCTTGCTCACGAGGAGGTGGTCTTCTTCATGGTAGGTTCTTTTCCATACCATGTGATATATAGGGTGAAATACATCTATTGTCCCTGAGGTTTGACCCAATTACAATCCAGTCCTTCTATTTTCATAATTTACAAAAAAACTCCCCGAATGACACTTTAATGCATAATACTCCCTCAAATAGGCTGTTTATTTGCCTTTGGCTTCATGTTGTATTGTTTCTGGGAGTTTTCTGTGATAAAGTGAACTATGGTTTTTTTTTTTCTTCTGAAAAACAATGGAATTAAATTGTAATTAAGGGCAAACCTCATGGGTAGTAGTACGTAATCCACCCTAAGATTTATAAATATCTCTACATATTAACATTCCACGAAAATTTTCACCTTATTCTAACTTAATCTTCCAATTCAGACATCGGCTTTGGTTGCTTTTCCAATAATGGCTGCCTGCATGTTACTCCTATCACAATTTAGTTAGGTGGAAGTAATTATTGCCGTATAGACAAAGGTATAAACTGGCCTTATCCACTATGAATAATGTGATGATTTCAAAATCAAAGTTTTAATAAACGAATTAATTTGTGCCATTTTACTGTCAGAACTAGATAAGGACATATCTTCTGAGGAACTCTGGAGGTGGTCTTGGTGATTATCTATCTATATGACAAGGATTGATATATCTATCATACAAGTATTGGAAGTTATTACATTTGTTTCAGCACGTAAATCTTCAAACTGGAAGTTATATGTCAATCTTTTGGGTGATAGTTACACATATATTTAACACGGGATGAGTGCAGTTATATTTGCTGCTTAGATAGAGCTGTTCTAGATTAGGAACCTAGATTAACACTCATATCCTAGTTATATAGATTTACATAATTATTGTATACAGATATTTTTACATATTTTATGTATGTCGGATTTTTATTTTTTGTTTTGTTTTCTCTTTTGATCGTAGTGTGCTGGATTTGGATGGCATTGTTTGTTCTGGCTTCTAGAAAATGATTAACTCCAACTGCTTGAAAACTTTATTGTTACTTTTGTAAAACCCTTCAGTTTTCTAGCTCAGAAACCTTACTTCTCTATTGTTGAAAAATTACAAACGACTCAATTTCGTTAGAGTTTTAAAATTTTCAAGTTGAGATTAAAATAATAAAATGGTTGGTATTCATAAACGAGCCTAAACTCTAATGAAATTGGGTAATTTGTAATTTTCAAAATTTAGAGGGGTAGAATTTGTAGTTTTTCATCTAATCGAACGTGACTTGTAATTATGTAATCTTCCAGGGGTTCTTAAGTTAATACATTTAAGATTTATTCGTACTTCCTTATACTTTTTTAAAGACATCAATCTTTAAAAAAAAGGCTCATTATCTGAATATTTCATCCATTTCTTACCTAACATACATAAAGTGACAAAACAATCTACAATTAATTAATCTTCAAACTTGCGTTTTACGAAATAGAAGTTGTTCTGAGAGAAATTTATAGTACAAATTTTCACTTTAGAAGGCTTTGAACTGCAAGGAGAAAGTGAGACATAACTGTGGCTGGTCCCTGCTTTATTTCCTGCTTTTTTATAGTGTACAATCCAGAAAAAGCATTACGCTTTTGGTCCTTTTGTATGGAAGGTGCTTCCCGACTCCGAAGTTGAAATCGCATTCATCAAGACATCAACCACCGATTGCGGCAAGTCTTTACTCTTTAGTGGAACTCTCCCAACTTTTGCAGATGTAAAAACGTTGGAGACTAAGCCGCGTTTTCTTCACTTCTGCTTTTGGTAAAGAAGCCAAAAGAAAAAAATTATATTTCTCTTTTGGTTTTGAAGTAAGTGGAAAATGTTCATTTAATACCCAACAATAAAATCCAACCATTTCTCTGAACATTTATGTGCAAAATCAAATTCTTTCAGTGTGGATACTTGTCAAAAAGTAAAAAAATCTCTCTCCAGTATCACTGATATTTCTCATTCAGAAAAAGGTATTATGCAAACGTTAGTTTTATATTTGTGTAATTGCAAATATATAAAATCAAACGTGCTTAATCATCAGCCACACAAAATGCAAATTTAATAGCATCGAATGGTGCAAATGACTATAATTGAGTGAGTCTACTCAGTCTTTATTTTACTTCAATGGGTGTATGAATTTCGAAATAAGTTGTTTTCAAATATTTAAGCAAACATTAAATATGGACGAGATAATTAAATTTTCTATCTACTTATCAATGAAAACGTTTATCTATTTTTGCCCGCTCATAAAATGGCAATAACTTCAACTAAAAGCTGAAGTTCAGAAATCAATTTCTCATAGCTGCGCTGATGAATTTAATTTATGAAACTTAATCTGGAAAAATTAGCTTCCACCAAAATCATACTATGCATTTATTGGTATCTGTATAGACGGGCGTATTACCAAAGCTCGTGGGATGAAGTACTAGATCCCTTAAGTAATATGTAGGGTTCAAAGTTTGAACTCTTACTTATCTATGAAGAGCAACTGGATTGAGAGGGTTGTCCCCGATTGAGTCTTTGCAGTACTCCAATTCGAAAAAAACTAGGTGCGAAATAAAAAAGAAAAATAGATGGGCGTATTTATGATTATGAAGTGAAATAAGAAAAGAAAGGGGATGGGCACATTTGTAGTTCAACCAACTTAACTGATTGAAAGATTGTTTGCCTACTAAAGGACTGTCCTTTCAAATTGTAGTAGCCTTGCCAAAGCAAAAGAATACCAACTTCTTTTTCTTTTTCCTTCTTCAGCTTTTTGTCCTCTTAATTACCTTCTTTTTTCTTGGATGGGGTAGGGGTACTGGTGGGTGCTTATTATTAGAGTTAATGATATGTTGTTACTAGAAATATGAACTTTTTAATTCGATGGTTTAAGTATTTATCATTTTTACACTTTGTAACATGATACTATAAATGAGAGAAAGAAGATAATATATCAAGAAGAAAAGACACATATGTAACAAAATTGTCCATGTCATTACCCGCATATTAAAGTCCTATTTAGCTAGACAAACCACATGTCTCTAAGTTTAAATGTGGTGGATTAATGGAAAAAGAAAAACTCTTAGTATTTCATAATCGGTACAGTTCATTCTACCCCTAATACAATGTATTAGGCAGTTATTGATATGAAATATGCATCTAAAGCCGAGTGCAACATTTACAAAATCATCATCATTAGACTTGATTATCCCAATTAGGGTCATTGTGCAATTGACCTAATTGTCAATTATGTGCAATATAGAAGGAAAAAGTTATAATGTTGTTTGTGAGGGCCAATCATCCATGTTGAAAGGAAGGCATGATGTGTTGTAAGTGATTATGAGGGTTCTAAAAATCCCATTAGAAGCTTTAAAGGTTAGACAATAGTATTTGGAGGGTCACATGCTTTTAGTGCTCAAAATGATGTTATTTTCCGTGTCCTACCCACTCCACAATCCACGCAAAATTAATCCTTCAAATTAATTAATTATATAATTATTTAATTGCATCTACTATGTAATTATATTGTTTACTCTTCTTAAATTAAATTGCCCACAAGTTCTTTTTTGGGGGTGGAAAAGGGGGGGCCATGTAATTTTTGCCAGTTCCAAACGATTGTTGTGACTCTATTTATTGCACATAACTACTACGCTGCCAACTCGACCGACGCAACTTGGAAAAATTAGGTTGCCGTTCAATCATCACTACATAAACTTAAATTCATCATTATTCATCTTAAATATACTTAATTCATTTACTACTTTAGTGATTAGATTCTCATGATATATATAACTTTGGTAAACACTTTTTTAATCAACTATTTATAAACATTTAACATAGTAACTTAAAAGCTTAGAAGCTACTTTACACAAAATAAAAAGTTGCTCACTTATTTTCAAAATAATAACATAATTTCTAACTCCAATCAAAGTAACTACAAAACTATGAGTACTAATATCATATAAATTCAACCACTTTAGTGATGGGATTCAAATTCCCTATAATGTAATAGTACAAAAGCTATAAAACATTTATCAATACTTATTATTCTTGTGTTAGTAATCGACTGAGACGAATGATGTGAAACATAAAGTACTCCGAACGATTTCCTTTAAGTTATGATTATTATATTTATCTCCTTATTTCAACTGCCTAGTAACAAATGTAAAAGAATATTTGCAGCAAAGAAAACTAAAAAAATTCACTCACTAATAAAAAAACACGCACAAACTCAAGCCACACCCACCCATCCAAACAAACATAGAAATCCCAGTTCTATATAAACATAGGAACTGCAGAAAACTCCACAACAAAACATTAATCCCACAGAAAAATCCTCTATCCTGCAATGGCTTCCTTTTTCAACCACTTCCCTTTCTTCCTTCTTCTTATCACTCTCTTATCCCTACTACACAAAAGTACCCATGCAAGAAGCGTCGAATTCTTCAACAAAGCCTCCGCAACCAACAACGTTAATATCCCCAATAACAAAGAACCCCAAACTACCCAACCCGAGTTCCTGCCGGAAAACGAGAACAGCTACGGACTCTACGGCCACGAGTCCGGCCAACTCCCACCTTCCGCCACCACCAACCAACGCGAACCATCCGACGCCACCACCGCCGCTCCCCTCAACAAACACCTCCCGAAAAACTACAACCCCGTTGCGTACATCACCGAGCCCGACAACACCGCCACGTTTACAGAAGAAAAAAGTTTCAAATCGAACCCAGAAATAAATCACAACAACAATTATTACAATGGGGCGGCGGAGAATTATTACAACAATCAGCAGGAAACAGAGTACAGAAGCAGGGGAAAGCGTAACAATTACTACTACTACAATGGCGGCGGAAGCAGCTTCAACAGCAACCCACAACGGTTTGGCGGCGGAAGCAGCTTCAACAGCAACCCACAACGGTTCGGCGGCGGTTATGAGCCGCAGGGCATGAGTGATACTAGGTCTTTGGAGAATGGGAAGTATTTTTACGATGTTAATACGGAGAAATATAGCACAAATCATCCGTATGAGAGCATGAAGGGGGTTAGTCATGCGAGAAATGAGTATAATAACAGGAATTATTATGCGAGTAATGAGAATACGTATGAATTTAATGGTGACAACTCCATGGGAGGATATCAGAAGCAGGTTGATTTCCAGGACGAGGAGATATTCAATAATATGCCTTAAACCTGTGTGATGAGATAAGTTATTTATGGTAATTATTGATGGTTTTCTTTTCTGGATTAAATATGGTCGAAGTATGAAATTACAGAGCTAGCTATTTATATATGGAGCTAGCTGCTGAATTTTATTTTACTTTTTGGGGTACTGTTTTACTATGTTTATGAAAGACTGCAAATTATGGGAATTTGGGATTGTGCTCGTGTGAGTGATGAAATGTACGTTTAATAAATTGTATATTAATTAAATATTTTCACTATTATGTCATATGATAATTAAATTAATTAGCGATCCATAATATAATAATTTCTCATCAGCTTTATTTAAATATTTATAATATAAATATTTTAATTATTGTCAAATTAGATAAGTTCAATATTGAATTATAGGGTTCAAGTTAAATTAAGTAATGCGAAAAAATGAATTTCACACTAATCATTTATATATATTTAAAATTTTGACCAAAAAAAAAAAGAAAATTTATATATATTTAAAATGGATGCATCTTATGTGTCTAATCTTTGTTTATGTGGCAATGATGTAGATAAGTTACTTTTTCACCAAATTGCCACATAATATATTTCTATAAATAATTTTTTAACTCCTAAATCATTTATTTTTTTGTAACTCTACTATATATTAACTTTAATTTAGCTAACCATATATTAAGTAAACCCATTCCATAATTTTACACTTAAAAAATATTTTTAGTTATACTTTATTTTCAATCGATTCTTTAAAAAAAATATTATCGCTATTTCATTTATATTAATACCTATTTCACTTTTGAGTATATTATCACCATCTCATATAAAAACATATACATAGAGCTAGGATTTAAAATCATGTATTATTAGTTTTTTCCTAATTGGGTTAAAAAATATGTTATTCACTTATATTGTTATTATTATTGTTGTTAAAAAAATTTAAAATCATGTATTATTAGTTTTTCCCTAATTGGGTTAAAAAAATATTTTATTTATTTATATTGTTATTATCATTATTATTGTTAAAAAATTGATACAGTTAAAGCAATAATATATGTAAAAGCTTGACAAAAAAAATAATATATGTAAAAAATTAAAAGTTTGTCTGATTCTATATTAAGATATCCGATTAATATATATTTTAAATTTCAATCTAAAAACTAATAGAAAAATATTTTTAATCTACCTAAAGCAAACACCTATACTTTATTACCTCAAATCCATATTTCTTTACGAAAAGTGAATATAGTTGTTATATTCAAAGAAAAATTAATAATATCTCAAATATATTATTGGATTTCGAATATCTAGGCTGAAAGATTCTATTTTTCTAGACAAAATCAATATTTTATAGTAAGTATTAATTTTATTGTTAGACTTTCGTATTAACAATATTAATTCACAATCAATGAATCAAAGGTTTGCTAATTTATAGGAATATGTGTAAATATCAATTCTACTGAATTTTGAAATTTTAGTGTAAATAATGTAATTACAAAACAAATTCATTCAAATTCTAATCCTTAAATGATCGTTATTTAGTGCATATTTATTAATTATTAGGATATATGATTTGCATCCTTGATTTATTCTTAATTATCATATAAAATATTTATATAATCCTAAAAGATGTAACCTCTCCTTATAATTTGTAATTAATTAAATGAAATCTTATGTCATGCATAATATTCATTCAATTACAGCGTTCAGTTACTCATGCATTTATTATAATCATAATTTACTTCATAATGCTCCATTAAATTATAAAAGGAAAATCTAATCCAACTTTTCTCCATATATTCAATTTAAATTAACAGAAGAATTTGGTTTTAGCCACGCTCATGGCAGTGGAGATATTTTCACTTAACAAGTTTCACACAAAAAGACAATGAATAAAAAGAGTTGTGCTTGATTTATGAGATATTTTCACTTACAATTTTGTAAAAGTAAAATTTTCAAACAAATATTATTTTTTAAATAAACGAATCATAGTCAATAATCTTAAAATAAATTTAACAAATACAAATTTTAATTAGTATTAAATATCTAATAGGATATATGATAATATGAATTAGAAATAAATTTGGGTATATATATTTAAGTTAGATATATATACCTTCTTCATATATCTTCAAATATTGGATAGACTATTGTTCAAATATATATATTATATTAGGAGAAATATTATTTGCACGGACTTTTATAGTCATGAACCAAATTTGGTATTTATATAAAAAAATATTTTGAAAATTTATCACTCACATACCAACAAAAAATTATTAAGTCGATTTAATTATGGAAATTATTTTTGGGTTCAGCAATGTAATAACGTGTATGAAATTTGGGTATTGTTCTCATTAATGAATATGGAACTTACAAGCTACATTATTTATTACTAAATTATATAATACATATAAATATTTTACAAATTTTATTTTTCTAACTTGTATATTTTGTAGGAAAATAAAATGATTTATGGAGAAAGATATAATTTCAAGAGCGCATGGTGCCTTTTTCAGCATGATACTAAATATAGTTTTGGTTTCCTAATTTGAAAAATGACTATTAAATTCAATACATTTTCGACAATATTTCTTATATCAAATATTTTATATTAAATTTGTATAATCTATATATACAAGTTGTCAAAAACTAAATTATAAGTTAACACTAAAATATTAAATTTAAAATTTAAATTAATATTTATCCGGTGTAACGCACAGGTTAATAACTAGTTAAGATGAAAACGCAACACTTTCCTACTCATCAAAGGCTATCAGTGAGAAACATAACATTAAATCGAATATATTTAAGAAGTAAATATTTCTAAAGAATTGGAAAATGAAAGTGTAAGTTAAAATGATTTGTCACCCATATGTATCTCGTGATTGAGTTTCTATATATACTTGTATTAGAAGTAACATATTATATTTTTTATAAATTAATATATATATTCTCTACGTTGCATGGAAAAATCTATTTATAAAATATATATTATTAAATAAATTGAATCATATTTTTTTATATAATTATTAACAATACATATAAATAATTAACTCATAATTTGAAATACACACCAAAATAATTCTTTTTATAAAATAATTATACTTTATATATATGAAAAAACTCATTTTAAATATATAAAAATAGTAATATGATATGATTTTGTATTTGTAATAGAGGAAATATATTTATATATATATATATATATATATATATATATATATATATATATATATATATTTTTTTTTTTTTTTTTTTTAAATCACGCACACAATTAATATAAAAATATTAAAATATAGAAAATATTTAATAATAGAACATATAAATAATTATTGGAATCTCTATTATACTTGGTATTATTTTTTTGTTGAATAATTTATTATTATTTCATTATTAATTAACAATAATATTCATTTCATTATTGAAATTTCCTTTATATTATGGCAATATTAATATTTATATGTAATAACTTAATAAATTTTTTCACATTGAAATGAAATATAATTTTCCACTGCAAAATGGAAATGAAACACGTGTATTTAGATATTTTTTCTAAAAAAACAACTATTTATTTATTTTATAATATTAAGGTAATAATAAAATTTAATTAAACTTATATTCTAAAAAATATACGTAATTATGTGACCCATAAATAATTAAAAGAAAATTTGAAAATACAATTACATGATAGATAAAAAGAATACAAAATAAAAATAATATTAATTATAAAACTAAATAATCTTTTACCCAAATATTATTAATATTTTGTGAATGGCAATTCTTCTATACTATATGCTTTCATGTACAAATTAAATATTATATCTAAACTATAAATAGTTTTAAGCTCCCCTTCAACCATATATATATTTTTTAGCATTTAAATGTAAAGTTCATAATAATTAACAAAGCTTATTAAAATTTTCTTAAAATTATTTCTTGAATTAAATTTTCAATATCAATATTATATAAAGTAGTTATATAACTCTATAATTAAATAGGAGTTACAATTTTTTTAATATAAACCAATATATGGAATGCCAATTAAATATATATATATATATATAAGTTACAAAAATCACAATTAATGAACTTAATTATACAAATAATCTACATGGCAAAATGAACTAATTTTAATTAATCCAACTTATTAATACATAAGCATGTTTCCTAAAACATATCACTCATTCATTTTCATATATATATATATATGATTTGTCACTCTTACAATAAATGATCTAGCTAGTGAGGTTGTTCCCCATATTTAGTTAAAAGCTTTTTGAAATTGAATTTATAATTATAATTATTATTTTCTTTTAAATATCCGGCCCTTTGTCCCTCGTTTGAGATAGTACTGTTTCCGATTAATATGTAGTCCTTACCAATTATCTAGGCCAGCAGCAGCAACGGAGTGGGCACTATATATAGGAGCTACTCAGTGCCCACTGCCCATCATCTCCCCTGATCCCGATTAATGTTGACAATTTGTATCACTGGCTGACAGGCCGCGCGAGTCGTTTTAAGAAAATTAATTAATGATACATAAATTCAAATATATATTGAATAAGCCAAAATTGCAATTTGGGTTTTTATTTTTTGTTCCTAAGCTAAGTTTTATTGTCCTCGATCAAAGGAAAGAAACAATTAATAGAACATGCAAGTCAGTATCGTAGTCATTCACAGTTGACGGGACGGGACGGGACTCACTCATCTGTATTTTTATTAAAAATAATCCATACATATATATTTGTCGCATATGTGTTATTGTTACTTAAATAAATGTTTTTACTCTTTTATCGTTTAATTTGTACTGATCAAGTGTAGTAAATACAATATATAGCTAGCTAGGATCCAAACTCTTCCGATCCGGGGCGGGGCGGGTAATATATATTGGAAGAAAGATTGGGTTCAAGATGAAATAATGAGTAAATTTGTCGTCTCGTCTGCTTCTAGAAATGGAGACCCATTAATTCAGCAATTAAGTCACAGAATTACATGTCCAAAGTAATTAGACGATATATATGGGAAACACACTGTACGTACCACTCATTAGAATTGGAGAATTCTACTTTAACTAGCATGACACCGACCTGATAAGCTAGCTATGTTTCTTAGGAGTATTGTAAAATAATTGTGCATGCTAGCTGCAATATAAACTTGTTTATTACCATTGAAAATCGCTTTCATGTAGGAACTACCGAAGGTGAGATTGATGGGATATATAGTTATGCTCTCCACAAATTTCTATTAGATCTCATATGTATAATACTCTTTTTAAAGTTAATCTTTTGTTCTTCTAAAAATTCAATTTCCATGTCAATTAAGATTAAATTTCAAAAGTTGAACTCACAATATACTTGCAAGAAGAAGAAATAGATAAATTGATCTTAAGGATAGAAAAAAACAAGTAAAATTGGAGTACTTGTTCCATATATAAAAAAGAATCCTAAGTCAAATATTGGAGTTTTCCTTTAATTTCCACACACATATATATATATATATATATATATATATATATATATGAAATGAGGTGTGAAAAATGTCTTGTCTTTATTTATAAGCAATGTACGCATTTCACTTTCAGCTGCGTTGGCGGGGATAAAGGAATCTACACGTACTAGCTAGCTATTTCAACTTGTCCCATGGATCGATCGATATGATGTATACAACCAATTTTCTATGGCCATCATTGGATATACATTATACATATAATGGCTACTCAAGAGTCAAGACACTGATATATCCCTCTATCTTTTTAATTTTTTTTTATAATTCAATTGAGTTACCATATATATTCTTCCCCGTTTTGTTTTCAGGATGACAATTTAATTTTGAAAATTTACATCTTTGAATTAGGCAGAAAGAATACATATTATTTTCATAGAAAGCGTCCGGATATAATTATTGTTATATATGCAGTGGATTAATATCAATATAACTGAAAAGACAATTTATTTATATTTATTTTTTATTTTGTTTAAGGGAAAAGACAATTTATTGAAATGAATGTAAAACAAGCATTGGAAGCATTATGGCCCAATTTAGAAAGAAAAGAAAGGTAGTATACTAATGTTGTTGGGCTCTATAAAGGCCCACAATTTTGCAACTAAACTAATAAAACAAGGCCCTCAACATGATGTCCAAGACTATGGTTCTTCATTATGCGCAAACACAAATAATACAGTCATAAATCATAATTTCTTTCCCTGTCCTGAAGTGACAAGTGACAAGTAATTTATTTCTTTTGGGCCTTAAATCACTCGAAATCAACTTCAATCATTGAGGCGTAAAATTTATCTTCAATTGGAACGAACTAACTAATATGTAAAAATTATCTCTATTGGAGGTTTGAATCAGTCGGACTTCAAAATGTGTAAAACTCATAGAAAAAGGAACTCAAATTAACATAAAGAACCTCTAATAAAACTAGCATAATGTGTGAATCACTTAGATTATAATAAACAATAGGATTAGTAAAAATGTAACGTGTAAGATGGGCCGGTTTGGTGGGCCCGGCCCGCTGGTGCAACTGTCCAAATTGGGACTTTCTTCGTCTTCATCTAATGTAGTCTTCAGAAAAGTGTGTCGTGATATGTATTGTTGTCTACAGCAAACCTAGCAAATCTCTAGGAAAAGAAAATGAGTGGTTTTTCGGGGCGATAATTTTTTTATTAAATCTTAGTATTATAAGTCATTTTGAGAAAAAGATTAAGAAAACAAAATATTTTTATTGTTAAAATTTATAAAATAAATGTATAATTTCATTTTGTGTAATTTAAGTAAATAGGATGATGTGAGAATATTTGTGAGCGGCATTCAAGCAAAACTAAAAGTCTAGATTCCATCGAACTATACGGTATATAATAAAAGTATTAATTGAAATGAATATACATCTATGAATATGATCCAACTAACACCCTCCATTTGCACTTAAATGCGGTGGGTGAATAATGAGTCTGTACTTGGAAAAAAACAACTCTAGTTAAAATCTACCAAACCTTAGAAAAAAAAACAAAGGATAAACACACTGCAAGAGTAACTACGTTAGCCCATTGCAACTTACTTAAAGTTAAAGGATAACAAAATCACTTTTCAAACACTTTTTTTCCTATGAGTCTTACATATGTGTACATGATCTTAATTTTTTAAAAGTTTATATATTTGAAAAGTAGCTTATAAACTTTTAAAATAAGATGTTAGTAGATTATAAGCTCTTTTAAAAGAGTTAGATAACTCCAACTTATTTTAAAGAGTTTATAAGTTTAGTCAAACACTTTCTTAGTCCCCGGATGGATATATTTCGCCCCCTAAAAACTTTCTGGTACCGCTCCTGTTCTTAGTTAATATCAACAACGAACCATGTTAATTAAGCTAGCTAACTAACAACCATCCCCAAATATTGAGAGACGTCGTATTTGACTCAAGAACCAGCTAATTACTTTAATACTTGATAACTTGTTGATCACCAATCAATTACCATCGATCTGTTGAAAGGATCTTTCAAAGGGTCTATTTTTCTTAACTATTCTTAATAACTTGCTAAATTATATATAGTATAAGAAACTTTATTACCTTGAAAAGAAGGCAATCAAAACCCTGTGTTTAAAAATGGCATTTGGCCAAGATTCATCAAAGTATTACCGCTCTCTGATACGTGTAATGGAATGAGCTAGCTAGGTGTATGGTCAGCATATTCATTAGAAAAATAACATTTCTCCGACAATTAATTTAAGAGGGGTGACTCTTATGTGGGACATAGGTTTCAATTGCTCATCAATACGAAGAAAATAAATTAATGCAGATCGCTTCTTGCAAGTTTCCAAAGTCTTTTCCTAGCACAATTATCTTATAACCCTTTTCCATGATATTCTGATCATTATTGTACTGTGCTAAATCTTCCCTAGCCTGCAGGCCCTCTCCAAACTCCACGGTTATGGAGGTACTCTCTCTCTCTCTCTCTATCTCTCTCTCTCTGTATGTTTCGTAATAAGTTATTAATTATTGTGCTGTTTGATTTAGGGCGATGGGGTACCTAGTGGATGGCCGCTTGGGCTTGGAAATGTGACAATCAGGATCACGGTGGCAGATAACGCTCAGCCGGCGCCGGCGCCGCCACAACCTCTTGCTGATGGCGTCCACTGGTCGTCGAGTTTCTCATCGTTTTCGTCATCCAATCTTGATACAGAGGTACTATATATCTCCACCTCATTTAATTTGTACGTACGAGTTACTACTGTGAGCGAGTCTGTGACCT
This sequence comes from Verbena officinalis, assembly GCA_958496215.1. Taxonomy (NCBI): domain Eukaryota; kingdom Viridiplantae; phylum Streptophyta; class Magnoliopsida; order Lamiales; family Verbenaceae; genus Verbena; species Verbena officinalis. The sequence continues at coordinate 1,329,071 of OY292386.1, forward strand.
ACGTGCTCCAAATTTAAGATTTTCGTCAACTTTAAATTCACCTGTAGATCTTGGTCATTTTTTCAAGTAAAACTGAATTTTTCCGCTTTATATTTGTGATAGAGTTTGATCCAGCAAATTAAAATTCATATATTCCAAATTAAGGTACAAAGAATAATAAATTTTGTAAATGATGACGATTGATATATAGCTTAATATTATTTATTATTCTTTTTTAAATAGTGATCATGTTATATATAGTTTTGATGATGGACCGGTCATTGTATTATTTCTAACATAATGAATATATATATTGTAGTCAACAGCATCTTTCTTCCCAGATCAGAGTGTTTCACTAGGGCGGCTAATTGGGATTAAGCCGGCGAATCAAAGAACGTTTTACAATGAACAACGCCGGAAAATAGGTAGTGATCATGATGAACCAATTCCAAGTGAAGAAAATCCTCAGGGACTCTGTGCTCCTTTGCTATATCATGTAATAGGGAAGATCACCAGAAGCGGAAGCACTTCAAAATCACTTCAAAAAACTTTAACTTCTTCTGCAAATCTTACTTAATTCATATATATATATATATATATATATATATATATATATATATATATATATATATATATAATTAAACCTTGTTTTAGACATTAATTATACAGCAAAATTTGGAATTCTTACTTCAACGTCAATAAAATGATTCATAGTGAAGAAAATGGATCCAGCTTATTTCTTTTTAGTCTTATTTATTGAAGTAATTTTTTGGATGAATTAGCTGATAAGGTCGGAATTTGGGAGAGGTTCGATGCTCGACCGCCGATCCAGCAGTTAAATTTGTAAAGGTGGATCCGCTTTGACCTGAAAGCACGAACAGGGGGTTACTTGGCCGAAAAAGGAGGTCTCCGGCGTAGCACCTCCGACGCTCAAGTCAGTAAACTTAAAGTGTGGGTATAGAGAGAGAAATATTGTTGTCGGAGAGTAATAAATGAACTTACCCACCAATAATTAATGGGGGTTATTTATAGTGGGGTAAAACACAAACTACGGACACCCCTGTGGGTGCGCTGCGACCGTGAATCTTGCAGGGAAACCTTAACTAGGTAAGGTGGTGTCAGAAGAATGTTCAGTCGTAGGTTCAGAATCCGTTAATGCTTGACAGTTGATGATTGGATAGCCTCAACCAAGATCGGGGTTCCAACCCCGAATGATCAGGATTCGGGATCGATTCGACACCCAAGATTGATATCCAACCCAATCGTACCACGTAGTTTCCGATCGTGGGGTAAGATCGATCGTCCGAACTAACCTCCCCGGTCTTCGATCGATCTCACGGATCGACCTCTGGGTGCCACGTATCTTCCTAGGGTGCGCCACGAGTCCAACCAAATTTACCCCTAATTGTGTGGATGCTTTAGCCGAAATGGGATATCGCCTTCGGGAGTCCCCTATCACCCTATGTATTGAAATGACTCGTCTCTTGAGGCAATTGATTGTATTCGGGCGGATATGAGTTCTGAATAATTTCTTTTTATTCCTTTCCCGATTAAAAAAAAAATATATTGAAGTAAAGTCGTCCGTTACTAATTAATATTGGAATATTAAGTAAAATATATATGTATATGCTTCATATTGAAATTCGGATTTGGAGATTTCACTGGTTTGACTCTTGAGGGTATATTATTAGGAATTTGCCCAATTTTCTCTGGCAGCAGCAATTATTGCTTTGGCAATTTCATCCGCCAAGGAACAAAGCGTAAAATCGTAAATGCTCATAAATTTTTGTAATAGAATATGAATTAGGAAAAAATAAGAAAGGAAAAAAGAAAGGAGCTAAAACCCCAGGCAAAGCCCTACATCTCCGTCGGCGCATTCGATCTGCATACAGTTCCAATCCGCCATGGCCACCTTCGCCGCCAGGTCAGTATTGCGTTCCGCCGCTACATCAGCTCGTAGCGCCACCGCACGACTCTCCGCCGGTGTCAAGCCTAAAGCTGCCCCGTCTCCATTTCGCATCTCATCTGAGAAACCGCTCTCGGCTCGCTTTGTCAGGTTTCTCTCTACACACATGTTAATAGCTAGTTGAAAATTTCGCTTACTGATGTCTGTTTTATAATTCGATTTCTGAACATTTATTTTTAATCGTTGCCCGAATTAGGTCAGCTGTAGAGATTCGTAGTCTTAGCGTTATGTCGATGTTGCCGTACTATACTGCAACCGCCTCTGCAGTGCTCAATTCCATGCTCTCCGTTGCTCCTCGTGGTCAAGGTTGGAGTATTGAAGGTAATTTTATTTCCTTTTCCTTTTGAATGCGCGTTCATATTTCGAAACCAATAATTTTGTTCATATAAGACAGTACTACTAGGAAAAAAATTTATTTCCATTAGACATCTCAAAAAGAGATCGGATGAATTTGGCTTTAATGCAGTGACATATTAGTAGGTTCTTCGGAGACATGAAACATGATGTTCTTAGGTTCTAATGATAATTCTTAAATCATCATAGGAATAAGATGGTTCAAGGCTCTATGATCCAAGTTTACTGCTTAACTGTGTAGCATGCAGCTTTATGTTGATTATTTATTAGTAAATTATGTTAATGAGCCATCAAATGATGGAAGTATCAATTAAACGCTGAATCCTATCATAAATCAGCTTTTTACTTCACCTACATTTATGAATAATATAGTTTGTGTAGATCATCCTAATACATGGTTATTCATCAGATTGCAACGATGATGTATAATGACTGTTGGATGATTCAAGCGACGTTTTATTTACATGAGCTCTAGGAGAATGAATGAGGTCATTTCTTGTGGACTTCTGTTTATAACTAGAATATTGGATTTCGAGAATGAAAAAGTATTCTTGATCTTTGTAACTTTTCAGTAAACTCTATGGCATTAAGCTCCCTTGAACTTTTTGCAAATGCTTTTACATAGTGAATGTTTTGCCTATATTACTGAGACTTGCCTTGTTGTTGCAAAACAGTGCAAAACTTAGAATAAATGCTACTGGCATCACTATTTAACATGGGCTTTTTCTTTAGGATTGTGATTACTGCTCATTGGGTGATTTCCGGCATGAAGATTTTCCAAACTGTTCTCAATTTGTTTGAGCTGAACTTAGGGTTTTCGATATATAAGCATCAGAGAGTAACAGAGACTTCTACTTTGAATTAGCACTTTGCTTGTCTTGAAGCTGCATGTCACTAAACGAGTTATTTATTCTACTTCCGTTCATAAGAAAACTTTCTTTTCCTTGTTGTAGATGGATGAATTTCAATGGAAATGTAATACCTCAGAGATGTTATTCTGCCTCGTTGTAGTCGGAAGTGTTTATGGAACTAAATTGTTAAGCTGTCCTCACCACTTAGAAGTAGGTCTTGCCAGATCGGACTAAAACTGTGATAGTTTGGAAACAGAAGTTTAGTTTTCCTTTAGTACCTAACATAAGTGACCACATCATATCTTCAGGCATCTCTTTGATGTGAAGAATTTGTTCTTTTATTAGTTTATATGGATATGGATATGGATATGCATAGAGACAGTGATTGTCAGGGTCATTGATAATCGACTTTTGTCATGGTGTTCTTGGGTGCCATTGTTATTTTTGGTATGATGTCCGAACTAGGTAAGAACATGTAACAATTTCAAAGTGGCCAAAAACTCATATTTACCTTTGTCAGTGAATGGCTTGAATTTTTTAAATTTGAGTTTCAAATCCAGGTCAATTTGTTACTGTAAACTAACCGTTGTTGGTCATTTTGGTATCATAAGGGTACAACATCAATTGTATGCAAACTATCATGCGCAGAGTCACGGACACTTGTCCTAAAAGATTACCTTGCACCGCCCTGTCCTATAAGTTTATATATTTACAATTTAAATACAATTAATGCCTCGCTCAGTATACCACTAATACAGTTAGATTCCATTTCAAATTTTAACGTTACAGAATATTTTAGTTTTACAAAGTCCAATCTCAACACAAAGCTAAACTGAAGAAACATATTTGCTCAAATCAAAGCCAAAGCCAGAGCCAGATCCGTTCCATAAGAGAACTAAATAATGGTAACAATTTGTGCAGATGTAAAAAGATACACTGACCACAATTATATTAATAAGCATCATAACTTGTTCTATTCCACAATTGCAACACCATTACGATGGAATCAAGGGATAATTTTTCTACACAAACCAACCATTGAAAGCCAACATTAGATTAGACATATCACATGTTAACTAACTTAATGACATCTTAATTAACTTAATTGGGAAAAGAACAAACTAATCAGAGAAATTCGTATACCAAGACTGAACCCCTTCAAGATGAAGTAAATCAAACTCCAATGCATCAAAATTAATCGGTACTTTTCAAGACTCAACAACATTAACCAACTCATACTCTATCAGGGAAAGATTGTTGTCCTCTTTGACCACAAATGTTGCCGGCTCCGTGACCTCAATACGGCCCCACTTATCCACAGCCAACCTCATGGACCCCTTGAACATGTCAATCTTTGCATTGCGAAGTATCACTGTGTTACCTTCCTTCATCAAGTCAACTGCATTGAATATATAAAACTATAAAATGTGTTTGCAAATTGTTGCAATAAAAATAAAGGAAATTTTGTGCTTTTTGCTTCTTTTTTTAACCACTTTGGGAGTGTGGAATCAACTTCTGCTTATTTAAGCAGAAAGAAGCATGAAACATCAGAGGCCCAACTTTGAGCATCAACTTTTAGCTTCTAGGTTATTTTCTTAAATAATTGAAAGTCTGTTTAGTCTAATAAAAGTGCTCCTCATCTTATTTTCCAAACATTCAACTGCATTCCCTTTACAACTTTAACTTCTACTTTAGCTTCTTCAAAGCAGAAAAGTTTGCAAACACACAATAGGATTGTTACATTGTCAGTTTACCCACTTTCGAATGTGTATTTATCTTATTTCTAGTCTCTGTGTTGAGATGGAGACACGTCCGAGTAAGTCATGTAAATACTCACGGGTGAAATAATGTTCAATTGCAATTTGCAAGAGCAGTAATATGTTGGCCCTACGTTTTTCTTATGTCAGCCCAATCAAATAATGTTAGTATGAGAAATTATCACTTAATTTGCTATCAGTTCAATTACCTAATTAGAATAGCACAAAGAATACAAGATGCATTTTCTAACCGGTTAGTTGATTTCACTTATTCTTAAAGAAATGGAATGTGGATTCCTGACAAAACCGGAGTTTTAGGTTTGGAACTGTCAAGATCATGAATATAGATGTTAGGTACGACTCAAATAAAGAAATTGGGAATTTCAAGAAGTTTGAGAGACAAAATATAATGAGATATTTAACCAAATCCAGAATGGTATGCCGCAAATTAATAAAGATTAAGCCTAGTAATTACATAAGTAAAAGCCCCTTTCTATTACCCAAAAGCAACCAACTACATAACACCAATAATTATTTTAGAACATAACAGAATATCATCTCGATTTAGAACTTCCTGTCGAAATTTCGAAAATAAACACACAAAAAAGATTTAACGTTAGCACTGGTAGGTCGAGAATATGAAATTTCAGCAATTATGCATGCATAAGCAATCATTTCATACCTTGATCATTACGAGCGGTGAAGAGGATTGTTCCAGTTTCATCTCCAACAAGGCATTCGGCGATTCTCGTATTCTGGTTTTGCGGCCCACGAAACGTCGGGTTTCGAGGCTTCTTGTTGAGAACAGTTTCAGCGGTGACCACTTTCACGACGAGGGTGTGCCCAGTCGTGCCCGGCTTTAGACTGTCGACTTTCACAAACACAGGTTTCCGTAGACCTGGTTTGCTCGCGGCGGAGCCCCCCTGTTGCTGCGCTGTCTTGGGCGGAGCTTTGGTCGCCATGAATAGAGAGGATGTCTTCTTTTCTTCGCGATTCTTTCTAGGCTTCGATTTGGGTGCGGGGAAAATGAGAAACCCTAACCCTAATTTTTTAGATTATAAAATTTTGATGTTTGAATCGAGAATTGAGTGATAAATGGAAAATTATAGCTACCTGCATGTTTTAGCTGCGTATGACGACGTCGTTCTTCCACGGGCCCGGTCAGGAATTGTGGAATGGGCTGTTTTCTAAAAGTCACGGCCCAATTGGCCCATATATATTACCCATAAAATGAGCCCAATATCCCATTTACATAAAAAATCAGTACTTAATTATATGAAGTGTTGGATACGATACTGTAATAAGTTTCCGACTGGCTTAGCCATAGAGGATGTTTTTTTAGAAATATTCGTATATCATAAATAGCAATTATATCAAGTAGTTATCGTGACTATTTATCTTGATACACTTTTGATTCACTTATTAATATGGTGTTCAAAAAAGTTATAATATCCCAAAATAAATCTGCTAAAATACCAAAAACAACAAGCATAGTGCCAAACTTTGTTCGGATGAACTCTTTTGGTGAGAGATCCCTAAGAAATTAGGGAAGCATGATTCCCTAAATTATCTTTTAGTAGTTAATGGGGTTTGCCCCCATTAGTTCCACCATTAACAGCAAGTTTTTTCATTTTATGTTTGATACATCAAATTAATGTTATTCCCATTTAATCTAATTTCTTTATTTTGTGTTTGTTATCCAAGATAAATTAGTGGTGACTGTTCATATGACATTTTTACCCTTACTTTTTTACACCAAAACAAACCTTTCTCTAACCTGATTGGAGATTTCTGCGTATCAGATTATCGGGCAAATCTTGCTCCAATTAGTCGGGTTTCTTTCTTCTTTTTTGATATTTTTTTCTTCTTTAGTTTGCTCCACTTTTGATCAATAATACTTCAATTATTCTTTCCAAGGTCTTGATTAATCTAGGACTTCCACGAATCATTAATCTAGGTCATATTAATTTGGATATTACATATAAATATATATAAACACAACATATTAACATTTCTTTTCTTGGTCAGACAAAATATTAACATTTAGAAAACAAAAGAAAATTTATAATACTTCAAACTCATGAAGGGTGAGTTGTAATATTTATCAAAAACGAGATACAAGTTGTAATTACTGAATCTCATCAGGGGGCAGATGTAATTAACCATAACATTTATAACAGAGAAAATAGAATCATGGCTATATGCGCGACAGTCTTCACTCACCCAAAAACTAATTCTAAAATGGAGAAATATCATATTCAAATACAACTAAAGCAACTTCGATGGGCAGCTTGTTAGTTTCATCAGCAGAAATTGTATAGTGCTTCTTCTTCTTCTTCTTCTACTACTTGGTATTAATGGGAGGTTCTCCAAGCCACTTTGCACAATAACCAGTTCCTTTGCAATCCTCACAACACGCCGAACCCTGAAAACATGGTCTAAAATGTGAGCTTATGTAAGGAAAATTTTAATATACAAAGGATAAATTCGACATTTTAAAGGACAAAATATATAATTTTGAGAAATTTAAACATAAAAGTTATCTCCTACGATTTTTAGTTTCTTTTGTGGGGTGGGCATACCAGCTCCAGTGTGGCTCCGTCCCTTTGCATTTAGGTTCAAAATTACATCTACTACCCCTGAGACTTACCCAGACTACTATTTAGTCCATATGTTTTCGGTAATTACCAAAGACTCCCTAGAACTATACAACATGAAGCCAAAAAAATGCAGAGTATCAGTCTAATTCAGAGAGTTCTTTTAAATTTCTAAAAACAGAGGGTTTATTTAGTTCAAACCTCAGGGCTAGTAGATGTAATTAACCCTAATCATAATATAAGCTGTTTACTTTACTTTTACCTTTCCTGCACAAATATCACGTACATGAAGTGTTTCTCGAAGGCACTTGGCACAATATGTTGTCACCAATATTGAAGAAACCGGTTCCACTACACCATTTGCATTCAACGTGTCCCTTTGATTCGCATGAAGAGCAAGAAACGGTACTCGGTTGCTGCATTTGCAAGGAAATAGTTTAGAGGGTGTTCAGCTGAGCTTATAAGCTCTTTAAAACAACTTATAAGCTGTTTGAGAGGCTTATGAGATGATGTCGAGATATTCACCATTTAACCTCGTAACTCTATTCATATCTGTAATCTTGGTCTAAATCAAAGTAAGCAAACATCTGAATTCAGAAGCACATGTATGCTAGGGGTAAAATCCCACAAAGAAGAAAAGCTGTATAATTCTAAGCAAAAAGAAGCGAACATCATATAGACACATGTACAAGGGATAAAATCCTAATACAAAGGAAAAAAACTGTTTCATTATTTGATGCTAAGACATCACAAGGTTAATAAGGAGATATAAAACATCATCAAATGCAAATATCAATGAAGAACTCAATCGTTAAAGTCTGGCAAAAAATCAACCATCACGAACTAGGATTAAGGTTCCTCAAAACTCTCTTTACTCCAGGAAAACAAACAAATCTATACTCGCCTAATACCATCACTAATTTTTCAACCATTTGACACCAAACCTAGAAAAGAATCACACACAAAAAGAATATATTATTTAACAAAAATAAAATAAAAGAAGAAATCTTTCAAAGATAGAATGACACCCGAAAAGAAAGCTTACCCAAGTAGCCTTGGTAAGAATAGTCTGACTTGCACAAGCCTCGTTAACAGAAGAACAACCCCTCGTGCATAATTTAAAAACAAAAATTAGGGTTTAACATTTTCGGAAACAAAGAACGAAGGAAAAAGCCATCTCTTGTTAAATGCAGCCTTAAGCTCTGACTTCCTCCATGATTTTTACCGTCCATTGCGAAGAAGAAGATCTGTTAAGCAAGAAACCCTAGTTTCAGACAAAAAACGTGAGAGTTGCGAAGATCTGTTTTTTGTCTCTGTCTTTTATCTTGGTAAGGTTTGTAATTATCATTAACAAGGAGGGTAGTTTAGACATGAAAAAATCAATGGTGGGTTGGCCAATTTTAATCGCGCCCTTTAATGGCATGATAGCGGGCTTGGCACCGGGCTCGTCATTAGGTGTGATGGGCTTGGGCAACCCATCTTGGATATTAAACACAAAATTAGCTGCCACTAGGGGCCTATTAAAAGGCCCAATGGGGTCTAATTAAGGCAATCAAACGGTTTCTAGCGTAATTGCGACAGTCGCTACAACTCAATCCAACCACCTAAAATTCCATCCACTTTTTTTAATTTGAAGCATCAGTACCAACACCCACTTGCAGCCACACAGGAGCACCGCCCAAGATTTTTTTCTTTTTTTTTTTTGTTTTTTAAAGTAAGAAACATAAATTTAGGAAAAGATTGTTTTCTTTGCACATATATTCAACTTGTAGCAATTATTAACCATGCACCTACTTAATCATAAAATTTGTATTATTCAGCAGTGGATGGGAGTTTTCATTTGTATAATGGAAAATGTATTTTATTGTTAAGGTAAATGATAAGGTTTTTAGCATAAACAATACAAAGTCCACGTCATAGCCGCACCAATAATTTCAATATTTATCCTGCCACTCCTCTTAATTCTCTATTATATAACCCAACCCCAACTAGATCTCCAACCTTTTTGATATATAGCTTTTCTAGCTTTCTTTCTGTTTCAAGGTTGATCTGTTCATAATCCATCTGTGAATCGCAGAAATATTCTTCGATCATTAATTTTCTCTCAAGATCGTCAGAAATAATCCAATATTAATTAATTTCCAATATGTAGTTGATCGATCGATCGATCGATCAAGGAAGACGTACGATGCTGGAGTTATTCCTGCTGGGGTGCACCGGAGTTGTGGTGTTCCTTCACGGAGCTAATTTCTTCTTCCATGCCCTTTCTTCTCATTTCGCCATCCGCGCTATCAGGTAAATTTTTAGAACTTGAAAATCAGAAGATTAAGTACTTAATTTGAGAATATTTTTTTTTTCTTCCCCTTTTTGTGCAGAACAAAAAATATATTTATTTAATTTTGGTGGAGTGTCCGTATCATTTTGGGAGTTAGTTCGTAACTATTGCTGATAGCGTAAGAAGTAGGCAAGCAACAATTTGATTATCATTTTTGCAGCTAATGTTTTGATTATGATGTTGGACGGGACGGGACGGGACCCATACATTATGATTAATGATTTAATCTCTTCTCTTATATATAATTGTTCTAGTTTTGTTTAAAACTATAAATTTAATTACATATAGACCCCACATAAAAATAGAGTTTACAATTAGACCCATGATAGTGAATATAACATTATTGCAGAATTCCTATCCATTAATTGTAAGAAATCGAACCCAGATTTCTATAATAAAAGTAATATTCGGTGGTCATTAGATCAAATTCCAATAGTTATATCCGTTAATTGTATTTAATCATCAACTAGTAGAACAACTTTGTTTAGTCGCTAGAAAGCGATGCAGAATCTTATACATAACTATATCTACCTTATCCTCCTTTATATTATTCTAATCTATTATTGTAATATCCTTTTTATCTTTTTATGAGTGTTTTATGCAATTTAATATTTTAACATAAACAAAAGTAATGTAATAAAATGACTGAATTATTTAATTTGTTTTTTATGACATGACAGCTTTTTGGGATTTGCTGTTTGGTAGTAAAGCAAATGGATTTTCTATATTTTCATGTATTGTCTCCATGGAGAAGAGGAGAAGCAGCTGGCACTAAAACGGCACGCAGTTTGTAAATAATTATATATCATTTTATTAGTACTCTATATTAATTCATTCGAAATGGAACTGTAAACAAACTCTTTTGTTAACAAATTAGTGATGAATTTCAAATAAACAGTACTTGTTCCTCTCACATCTTATTATGGTTTATATAATTTTATTTAGAATTTTTTCTTTGGTCAAAAGTTTGTTTATAATTTGATTGTTAATAGTCGACTGTGTCTTGGATCTTATTCCTAAAATTGTACTTGTAATTTTAATATGGGCTGGAATTTGAAGCCTAGATTTTGTGCAGTGGGTATCAGCCCATATAGAAAGGGCTGGCTTTTACTAATTCACTGGACCCGGCTTACTGTTGCTACAATTGAAACGCTTTAAACTTTGAATTGTGTGTTTTAAAAACCCAACCCAGGATTTGGGTTTGTTCTTAAACTTCTTACTGAACACAAACACTGTGAATTAATTGTTATTGAGAAGCTAAAATAGAAATTAAAATTGTAAAAAGTTAGAGCAGAGGTGAAGCTTGAAGTGGAAAAATACAAGTTAAAGTTGTTATAAATTAGAATATTCAAATTGGGGAGTATTTTAGGAAAAATGTGCAAAGCTAAAAAAGCCCACTTGAATGTTTGGAATAAAACTATATATACAAGTCTAAGAAATACTTTTATTAATATCAATAAACTGTATTTATTTATGAAAATAACTAGAAGCTTGATGGGGGAAGCTAAAGACTTCTATGTGCTTTAGCCTTTAGTTATTTCTATTTCAATTTAGTTGAAGTTGGAGTATTAGAGAAACAAACTTTTCCACTATATCTCAAAAATGCAAAAGTCAAGATTGTGATAAAACTTGGAATAAATATAGATTATGTTATGTACCGCAATTTAAATCGTTATTTATATTTCTAATTATGTTGACGTGCTATTTCTCAAGTTTAAGTAAATATAAGTAAGTTTTAAGTAAGGAGTTGAATGGGGTGGATTGGTGTTTGTTCCTAATTATTATTTGGGCTATATGGTGGAATAGAAATAATGAATGAGCGGAAAAAGATGGAATAACACCGTTTGAGTTGATTGAGTTAATTTGCTGGGAAGTATCAAAATCTTCTCCCTGCTCCGGATCCGGTTATACATACTTTAGATAGGAATGCTAACTTGCTTTGGAGGCTACTGGAAAGGAGTTGGGTAAAAATTAACTTTGATGGAGCTTTGTTTCCAAATGATGGTTTGTATGGTTTTGGAGTGGTTGCAAAGGACGAGTCGGGTAGGTGTTTGGAATGGTATTCGGGAAGAAGGAGGGACCGGCTGGAAGCAGGTGAAGCCGAAGCTGTTGCAGCCCGGGAGGCGGTTCACTTGGCGGTTTGAAGAGGCTGGGAAAGGGTTGAAATAGAAGGTGATTGCCTTGATGTTCTAACACAAATCAAAGACTTAGAGCTTAATTTTTTCAGGTGTTGGAAATATCATTAGAGATATTAGGGAAGCGCTTTCGTCAATTCCGTTTGTTGAACTTTCTTTTATTCATCGTTCGGACAACTGTTTAGCCCACTGTCTTGCTAGAAAATCTTCTAGTATTAATTTCGGGGACTTTCGTATGTTTGATTTCGCTAGGTATATTTTGTTACCGGACATTTTGAATTAATAAAGTAGGCTTTCTTTCTTAAAAAAAAAGTAAATTTATAAGTGATAAGGTCGGAATTTGGGAGAGGTCCGAGGTTCGATCCTCGATCGCCGATACAGCAGTTGAATTTGTAGAAGTGGATCCGCTTTGACCTGAAAACACGAACGAGGGGTTACTTGGCCGGAGAGGGGGGTCTCCGGCGTAACACCTCTGACGCTCAAATCAGTAAACTTAAAGTGTGGGGTATAGAGAGAGAAATATTGCGATCGGAGAGTAATAAATGAACTTACCAACCAATGATTAATGAGGGGTATTTATAGTGGGGTAAAATACCCACTACGGACACCCCTAAAGGTGCGCATCTAATGCGCCGACCGTGGATCTTGCAGAGAGCTTAACTAGGTAAGGTGGTGTCAGAAGAATGTTTAGTCGTAGGTTCAAAAGCATTTAATGCTTGACGGCCAACGATTGGACGTTTATGCCTAAAATCGAGGTTCTTATCGATCCCCACGATCGATACCCAATCTGATCATACCGCGTGGTTTCCAATCGGAGAGTGGGATCGGATTATTACGTTCGGTCTACCTGGGTCTCGATCGATCTTGTCTATCGACTCCCAAGTGCCACGTGTCTTTCTGAAGTTACGCCACGAGTCCGACCGATTTTACCCCTTATCAATAAATAAATAAAAATATAACGGTATATATATGGTCTCCGTCGTTCTGGTTTCCTCGCATTCAGGCAATTAAAAGGCGTCGTTTTCCCTGCTACGCGTGTGAACTATGAAATTCAGTGCTCTCCGTTATACTGTGTTGTCGCCTTCATAGTATGAATATTTGGAGGAAATTAATTACATTGAATATAAGACGTCGAAAGCCAAAAGCTATGGAGGAATTAAGGCTATTTAGAAGCAAGCTGCCACTTTGACAATAATTGATCAGCTGATAATAATGTGATTGAAAGGGACACTGTCCCGTCAAAGCCCATAAATACAGGTAAATTACCAGCATATTTCCTAAGTCTAAATTTGTCCAAAGTCACTTTTTGGTTTGACCAAAAAAAAAAAAAAAAGTAAAAACTTCTTGGACCAAATTAAATGATTTTCCATTCCTAAATATGTGAATTTAGGATCAAATGTACGACTAGAGAACTAAATATATATGTTGACCATTCTACATTATGGGATTAATTCATAATCCAATTACTTACTGCAGGACCAAATTCACACAGTAGCGCGCATTGACTTTATAAGACTAAAAAATTATACTTTTGCCCAAATTTCCCAAGTGCTAATCAAGAATATACATATAATTGTTGTTGCCTGCCATCTTGTACACACTATAATGCACGGATACTCATAAAAATTATATATTGCTGTGTTATCGTGTCGTGTCTGATATCGTACTGGACACTCGTATTCGTCATTTTTCTAATATAAAATATCAAAAAAAATCCGTGTCCATATTTTATATATATATAGTGAATGCTTTGGGCGAAACAGCTAGCTGCTATTTGATGTAGATAATTTACTGAATTTCCAAATTACCCACAAGTCAATCACTAAGCATATATTAATTAATTCTGGCAGTTTAGCTTTAATTTGTCTTTTCTTAGTTACGAAAATCAATAATATTTTTTTTTCCTTTTTATTGTTTCTAGCTAGTAGTACTAGTAATGGGAATCTAAGACTTCAAACATTAGTCAAGTCAGCTGATAATTAGTGATGTTGATTGAATTCAAGGCATGCAGCAGTTTGAAAGATTTATTTATATATATATATGAGCAAAATTAGAATATCACTTTCACTTTCAACAATAAGTCCTAGCTCCCTCATTACATTATAAGTTGTCGCGCGTTTATGACTGGTCATGAACCGACTAAGCTAGTTTGGATCGTTTAGTTTCCGACCAAGAATATATACTAGAATACATGAATAATTCAAATTAAATTCTGATTATCAAATGCCTTTTCAGACCCTAAACCAAAAGATATTAAATTAAATCAGCACGCACACTTGAACATGAAGAAGTCAAATATGTTTTGATTTCCTATGGACAGGACGACTTTTTTTTTTTTCCAATTTTCATATCTAGATATTCGATTAAATCTGATTCTCCAAATCTAATTACTCATTCCAAGACTTAAATCATAAAATAAAATATATTTTAATGATTAAGCTATTAAAGTAATATTACTCCCATTAATATAAGGACCTAGGGTTTGAATATATTTAATCAAATCAAATGGTATAGCCCAATTCAATTACTATATATTTTGTCTAATTTTTAAGTTGTGGAGATTGAATAGAATGAATCCACGTGAGGGAGGCGCCAGGATAGCAGAGTATGATGCGGTAAATGTGGTTTCGCCGGCTGTCACTGATCAGTTGTAATTCGGCGATCCTCAAGCTTACACGTGTGCATTTTTCACCTTATCCTATTGTCCTTTACAGCCCACAGCACACAAGATTGTTCTAATTCCCCGTTTCCCAAGGTTCACAACTTCTCGAACTTTGCTTCTAATTCTAGAACTTTCAACCCAATTTAATTAATTAATTAAGTTTATTTATTCATTGTATGCATGTTACGGAACATAGACATGGTTGGAAAAGGACAATTGGCATGCAAAGTCATCAATCACATTAGTCAGATTCACAACATATACAAGCACTCTTTCACACTTAATCCCGGCCACGTATCTCATCCAACTATCCCCCTTTCCCCGCCTTCCAACATTATCTCTTTTTTATGGGTCCCGCCGCCCGCCGTCTTCCCCCCCCCCCCCCCCTCTCTCTCTCCCCTTCAGGCCTTCACTATATATTTCATTGCCCACGGCCAACTCCCACTCCTCAAACCCAATTCTCTCTCTCTCTCTCTCCCCAAAAAGGCAAAAACACAACAAACAGTACTGTACTCATCATTACAATTTACACCACCCTCTCTTTTTACATGTGATGGCACCTAGGGCTACAGCCGACGCCGCCGGCGATGGTTATGATCTGCATTTCCGCGGAGTTAGAAAAAGGCCGTGGGGGAGGTACGCCGCGGAGATTAGGGACCCTGCCAAGAAGAGGCGCGTTTGGTTAGGGACATTCGACACGCCGGAGCAGGCGGCCAGAGCTTACGACAACGCCGCCCGCCGATTCCGCGGCCACAAAGCCAGGACCAACTTTCCCCCGCCGTGTTCCGACGCCGGCAAAACTACAATGTACGATGTATTAAACAACAACAAGAGTCCCAGCGATGGCAGCGCCGTTGAGACTCCGCCGCCGCCGCCGCAGCAATTGGGGTATTTCTACCAGCAGAATAGCCACCTCTTTCCCCGCCCGGACGCTGCAGCTGGATTTATCAGGGTCATGCCGGTGCAAACGCCGGCGATGCTTCAACTCCGCCCCGAGTCGTGCCGGGAAATCGCCGAGCTAATGAACAGAATGCGTGGTGCGCAGAGCGCTGCCGCCGGAGTAAATGCGCCGACCGACTCATCGTCCGCCGTCAGGAATCAGGTTGAATTGCGGCCCAACAAAGGCCTCAATCTGGATCTTAATCTCCCTCCACCTGAAAATCTTTGATAGTACAATTAAATCTCGTATTAATTAGTAACTAAATTAATTTATTAATACTAAGGGACAAAATGAAAACTAAGAGATCATATCGGATATAAAGATGACGACGTGTCAACGGAAGATCAATATTTCGAATGCAGTTGACGATCACCGCAAAAGCTGGTCAAACCTTTTGTTAACTTCCAGCTGAAAAATCCAACAGATTTCTGGCTTTTGCTTATAAACGGCGCCTTAGAGAGATTAATGCTATTTATTTCCTGCTGTTTTAGCTTTTAGTAGGTTTTGTCATATAGTTTAAAATGTAACTGATTTTCTAGTAATAATTTAGAAGTTGAAGTTAAAGTTTGAATCACATATGACCGTTTTATTCTTATATATATTTCATTGAGTTGACCACATTGTTTTAGCCAAATAGGTACAAAACAATAAATTTTAGAAAATGTAAGGTGGAACCATAGAATTTAAAATTTAAGTATAAAATCATAGGACAGTAGGACTACTTGTTCATGTCAGTATGTACAGTACAGACTTATGACAATACTTCTTGATGTGCAAAGTGCAAACGTTGTTGAATTTGCCAGAAGTTGCCACGTTTATACGCCTTTTCTATAATCAAATGCATTTTATTTTGGGTCTAGCAGCCCACTAACAAATCTATATGTAACTGGACCCAATAAGCAGTGTCCATTTTGATCAGTTCTGGGCCTGAAGAGCAGATCTAACTATATCTTTATTTCTTTCATTATTCACCTAAATGTGGTCAACATCACAGGAAATCACATCAACCTATTAATATATTCAAACAGCACCAAAATTCTTATCGTGATAGAATTACAATTTTACTTTACAAGTTTTGAAAAAAAAAAGAATTGATCGTAGATGCAATAAAATTGTGAGCCCACAGCAATAATTCCAGAGTAAATGCCAAATTAACCATCAAATGGGCAGACACTTGTATTTGTATAGCTACCTCACCCATCCACGTCCTCCATTGGGCCCCAGTTTTAGTCTTCATCCTTATCCCTTTTTCTGGCTTTCTTCTATTTCCACTCTCTAATCTTCTATCGCCACACCGTTAGTAAAAAACTATGAAATTCGGTTTATTTTTTAAGTTTCTCAAAATTTATATGTATATAATAATATATTATACGCAAGATACAATTTATTATTTTTTATGGTATTTAACAATACATTTTTACCTTTTTCGCATAATATTTGCAGATTTTGAAATTTTTGGAGGAAATTTGATAATCAAATAGGCTATACCTTTAATTTTCATAAATATGCGATTATTTTACTATATTAATCTCTTGATTTATGTTCATCTAGCAATTCTTTAGATTTTTAATATTTTTTTTTTTACAAAAAAAAAAAAAAAAAAGCACAAAGCTAAAAAAATTAGTTAGTTAAGACAACAACTCTTAGGAGTTGCATCAACTCAAAAATCAGGTCAGTCTCAAACAGTCACATTATCACCTCATGACCTAGCTCTTCTAACAAGAATATCGTACACTTATCGTTTTCTCGTCAAACATTCAAAAATTTTTACAAAATTGTTTTCTAAAAATTAATGGGCAAAAACTTGGTATAATTATAGCTTTGCCCCTCTTATTCCAAAATTATAAAAATCACAACGAATTTTCATTATTTATTTAAAATTTTTTATAATCGCGTCAAAAGATACATTAACTAACATTTATTGATAAGTTTAAAAGTGTAATAAATCTTAGACTAATATTTTGTGCTAGACAATAACAATTCTAGTAATAAAAAACATAATCAGAATTTATGAAATATGTAACATAAATAATGCAACTTCACAAATTCTTAAAATAATATAAATTAATTTGTAATTACAACATGATAGTAGTGTCTTGTTTGTTATCTTCCAAATTTTTAACTCTCTCGCCCATCTATTTCTCCGTCCTTAAAAGATATTTTGAGCGTACTGGAAGTAGAAAGAAGTAACTTGGAAAGAGTATATTTAGTGAAACGTAAATGAAAAGAGAAAAGAAAAGTCAGTGTACTAGATCTGTAGAGTAGAGTGTGTAGACTGTAGTAGATATTTCAGCACCACCAACTTTTCTATTTATATCAACTATCTAAGTTGCACACTGCAGAATGCTGCTCTTGCTAGCAATCAATAACGAAGAGAAACAAATAAGAAATATCAAAGCTAAAAAAATGGTGCTTCTCGATCAGCTCTGGGACGATGTTCTCGCCGGCCCTCAGCCCGAGCGCGGCCTCAAACACCTCAAGAAGGATTTCAAGATCAAGCCCTTGAAAATCGAAGGTAAAAACTCTATCTAAAACTCTTTTGAATTTCTAGATCAGGAAAAAGTAAAACACACACAACAACACGTTTTTCTCTGTGTTAATAATAATCGTGATTCGCGAATGAAAATGTTTTTTTTTTCTCGTTAAGATGCTGCAGGAGAGGGTAGTAATAAGTACCAGAGGTCTGTGTCGATGCCGGTTTCGCCGTTGACGCCGGGAACACCGACGACTCCGTCGCCGACGGCAGCGCGTAAGGATAACGTTTGGAGGAGCGTTTTCCACCCTGGAAGCAACATCGCCACGAAGAATATTGGAGCTGATTACTTCGACAGACCAAAGCCCAACTCCCCCACTGTTTACGACTGGTAAATTTATTCTACATATCAATTTTTTTTTTACAATAATTTAATTTTTTTAGTTAATTAATAATTATCTTGGCATGCTTGCTATTGAGTTGAAAGACCCTCTGTTTTCATTTTTTTCTTCCTTATTATTTAGATCAGTCATCTTATAACTTTTAGATTTGTATAGACTTGGCCTTTGTCATCTCATAATCAAAATCTTTTAGAAGGCTAAGACTTTATTGCGGTTTTCAACGTCATATAATCAATTTGTAGTCTTAACTCCTAAGTGAGTGATCCTATATATTATACATTTACTAATTCTAATTTGATTTGCAGGCTTTACAGTGGAAACACAAGAAGCAAACACCACTGAAGTAGAGTGATGGAATAACTCATGGTTGCATGTAAATAGTGTCTAGTCTTTTCCTTTGTGTGGCGAGTAAACCTCTTGATATATGAGGTTTAATATGACTATTTGTTCTAATTAACGTTGTGTTGTGTCTTTGAGTTTTTAAAATGTTCTATGCAAGTTAAGAGAGTTAAGCTCTGCTTTTGCAGTGCGTTTTGATGGTGTTAGAAATTTGGCTATGATATCATCAATCTTATGCAATAAAATAAGTGGGGATCGACTTTTCTCAACTTTTGTGCTTATCTTGTTAATAACTAGATCATAGATATTTTATCTTGTCTAATTTGATACTTATCTTGTTCCTAATTAATAACAATTATTAAAGTCACCACCCACCCTATATATAATTATAAAGAAATCAATCAATCATCATATAGTTGATTTTAAATCAATTAGTCAGACTAATATTCCATATCCGTGAGTGAGTTTTAGACCATAACGTAAAGGTGGTAAGTACGAACACGACACGATATAAATATATCAATACAAAATTTTTTTAATATTTTATATTAAAAAAATGTATGACACAACAAAACATAATAAAAATTTTAGAAGTTTCTGTGTATCTCTTGTTACTGGGGTGAATCAATATCTTTCTTTTATAGTTGGTAACTTGTAAACCATTGTAATCAAGCATCAGTATATCAGAACTCTATTTTTTTATATACCTAAATATGTAGATTAATTTAAAATGACTATTTGACCAGAGCTCCTCTAGTTGATTGTGGTGTGTGATATTTAACATGTGTAACCATTGGACTTTTAACAACAAATTATACAGATTAGCACACCATTTTTTTAGGAAAATTGAAGAAACTTCCTTCCAGCACCATACTCACATAATAAATAAGATTCATCCTCATATTAAACCTTAGTTTTCTCCACTTTGTGCCCTTTCCCGATAAGCTAATACCTGAAGACAGAATTCAAAACCATTATTAGATGTTGGCTAACACTAAACACAATTTTGTAAGGGGCAAAAATTCAATATCATAAAATTATAAGTAATTGCATTTAATATAAGGGGTAGTTACACTTACACCCCAAGGGGTAAATACAACACCACCCTCTTGGCTATTGAAAATTACAAATACACCCCCTCAACTATAGCTCCATTTAAAACTTAGGTCTAGTCGTTAGGATTAGGGCTTATGTTATAAAAGAATTCCTAAGTCGAGATTGTGTTGTTGTACTTACCCCTAAGTCGATGAGGTATAAGTACAATTATTCCTTTTTTAAGTTAACGGTCATTAAGGGTAAAATAGTAATTTCACAAATTTTGTTAAGTTTTTAGGGGATCTTGCTGTATTTTTTCCTAAGTTGAAGGGGGTGTAAGTGTAATTATCCCTTAATATATTTATTAAATTTATGATAAATTAAAATAATAATTTTAACAATTAAATTTTACCAGATTTTGCTGAGTATGATTGGCACAAATTTCCTCCAAGGTTTGATGCTGGTTCAACAAATGCAACTCATTCTGGCAAGGATTCAAGAAGCTAGGTTCCTTTATAAAAACTGAAGAGTTCTTCACATGATGCAGATCTTTTATCAATAGCATCTCTATTTGACTATCTTCAACGGATGTCTGCCCAGCAACGTACTGCAGAATATTCGGATTAGCACACTATTAAGAAATTTGAAGAAATAGAAGATGAAGAAATTTGAATGGAGATTGCACCTGGCATAAGTGTCTAACTGATGATGCGGGACAACAGCAAAGATAAGGTCGCTTCAAGCTGGGTATCTTCTCCTCGTCCAATGAAACCAGCACAAGACTAATATTCAACTGAAAAGAAAAAACACAAGGCTAATCCTGTTAAATTCCTTTCGTAGAAAATATAAATGAATATACACTTGGAAAAATTCTAGCACGAACTGGACATATATATACTATTATTTTGGCAACCTGTCGTTTTAAATAGACCGACGAACTGTCTACTTTTCTCTCTCCTCACACTATTTTACGGTTTTTCATCCCGCAAATTATATCTACTACCCTTGAGGGTTGTTCTAATTACCATTTATTAGACCCTCTATTTTCAGAAATTACAAAAAACTCTTTTTTCGCCCCAGCCATTTCACTTTATTACAAAAACAATCTCCGATACCATACAACATAAAGTCAAAAAATGCAAATAATCAGCCTGTTTCAGAGAGTTTTGTGCATCAAAGTGAATTTTCAGGGATTATCTTTGTAATTTCAGAAAACAGAGAGACTAACTTGTAATTGGCTCAAACCTCATAAGAGATGTACCTTGTTTCTGTTTTCTCAATAGTTTTAGTCTCTCCTCTCGCTTCTCTTTCAGCTCCACTGTTAAAACACATTTTAACTATCTTATTTATTTTTCATTTTATCATCTTGTTTAAATATTTTTTCTTTCACTTATCATAAATTTAAGAATACTGAAAAACTCATATTCCTGTAGAAAACTCTAATAAATATTATAATTTAATAATATTAAAATTTAAACATATCACTAAACTATATTTTATTTTTTATTTTCAATATAATGATTGTGCCTGAGCGTATATATATAACAGATCCACAGAAAATTATGCTGTATTACCGTGTCATCATTTTCATGTGAAGATTGGAGGCGATCAATCAACTTTGAGAGCCGACTATTGCTCGAAACCCTTCCATTGGACCAATGGTGGGCCCCACCATGTCGTGTGCTACTCCGCATGCCACCTCTTCCCCAGGCAATGAACTCTCTACTCCCAAGCAAAGCACCAAGTAATTCTGAACCATTATCATCACAACCTCCATTCCCATTGGTTCCTGATGATGGCTGTGAATTTCTTCTTCTGTATGTTTTGCATTTGACTTCAGCAGAGTGCTCATCACCTGAAGAAGAGCCTTTGCTATCTTCATGTCCATTTTCTCCTTCCTCTTCAACATGATTGTTTCTCCGACCTCTCGAATTTCGGTTATTTCCCTGTCTCCTAACAAATGTGACTGATTTTGTATTAGCTGATGTTCGTTTCTTTCCTAGAGCTTCTGCTTGTCGGTGAAAGGTCTGGGCAATTGAAGCTTGGATCTGTTTAAAGCAGAAAACTTAGGTAGATTGAATATTATTGTAGGCAATTTAGAGCTAGAACGGCACTGCTGATAGGCAATAAGAATGATATTTGTCCAATTAGCCAAAGGAAAGTTTGTAACTGATTACTTTATGTAGAAAGTGGAACGACAAATTTCTATATTGACATCACAGCGTGTTGTGGTTGGAGGGACGGAAGAGTTTGGAGAACTTATTAAACGAAACGGTTAATTACATTCCCTCTCCTCAAAATTAGGTATATTACCAACTGTACCCCAACTAGATGAGATATTACACTTGCACCAATCGGCGATTGCGAAATTATATATACACCCTGACATTTAGGCTTACAAATGAGAGTGAAAGATGCTATAATTGTAGTTTGACAATGCTCTTCTTTACACATTTATCACAATTAGCTGATTTTCCCTAATGGTTGCGGCATATGTACGTGGCTTTGTTTGGTGTGGGTTAGAATTTTACAGCTTGCAATTTTAATCCGTTTTTACCAACTTAACTCCCCCCACCCAGTCGTAAATTCAATATATTACAACGGGCTAGGGGCTTAATTGGTATTTTACAAGGTATTATTATTAAGTTTGGAGTTTTGGACGAATCCTAGACATTAGTGGTGTTTATGTAATTTCAAAATTCACCAATGGTGCAAGTGTAATATCCCATCTAGCAGGGCTACAGTTGGTGATATACCTAATTCAGGGGTACATAAAGGTGATTAACCTTAATAAATCTTATGATTGAGTGGTTGAAGTCTGTGATCATCTACCTGTTTATAGCGAGCTTTCTCCTCTTCATGGAAAGCCAATTCCTGATATAACAACTGGAATTAATCTGTGGTAAAGCAAAATAGATTTTATATTGAAGATAAGACGAAGGACGAAGTATATGAACTATTTTACCTCTTCCTCGTACTTATCAATGTCTGGATACAGAGCAGCAATGAGAGCATCATAGTTTGGATCATCTCTTAGAGAACGACGACTAGCACAATGTGTGCGACAAGCAGGGCATTCATTGTTCCTGCATAGAAAAAATCAATATTAGAAATAGTTTAAGAATTCTTTAGCAGATAGTCAATGCATAAGAAGTAGTACCCAAGGCGCATGGATTTGTCAATGCACTCTCTGCAGAAACGATGTAAACATTCCATGACCGTTCTCGTCTTCCTAATGATGCCTGCGCATAGAAGATTTTATACAACAGCATCAAACAACTGATTCGGAAAATAAAATGGAAAGGTTCTAATTTCTAACCAATAGGTTTTAATTTATTAATTTCTAGGCACATTAGTATGGTAACAGACGTATTTTACACGATAATGCATTAGTCAATAAGGAGACACCTTCATTGTGATTGTTATTTTTTTAAACGCAGAACCATCTCTATCAAAAAGATTGAGTTTTCACTGAAAACTTGTTGCGATTAATGAGGCTATTATAATGTGGCACAACTCCCCTTCCAAAACCAGGAAGAGTTCATGCAAATTTCGCAAGACACATGGACTTCATAAGAATTAAACTGGCTGCCTGGACTATTTGACTGTGTTGAGGTCCATTGTAGTCAATCATACACAAAGAGAATAGGACTTAGAAACTTTTCCAACCAAATAATTGACCAATTGAAGAAAGTAGCTGATTGCGAATAACATTGGCCTGGAGGACTTTAATGGGGCCAACGTCTAATTCATCACAAAATGCTATTGCCATTATCTAGACCATTAAAACACAAGTACATAATTTGACCCTCCCAGAGAGCACGGAGAATGAATCAGCAGCAGTACCATCTCTAAAACGAACAACTTTAAGCAACCAAAAAGCAAGAACGCAGTTTTTGGCTGCTGAAAAATGTTATCTATTTAAACCTGACAAACCAAATTTAGAAAAAACATACCCAAACATATTGGACACTGGACTTCCTTGCGTATTTCTGCCAACTTCACAAGAATAAATCTGAAATCCAACAGCATAAACTTTTAGGGTACTTCATAGCAAATGCTACCTGCAAATAAGGCCAAACTTTGGAAAGAAACAGAAATTCCTTTTGTTGATGTTTCTTGGACAGTAAATTCATTCAAAGAATCAAATTATATGACCATGGAGAAGTATGAAAAAACCGCAAAACTAGGCTGATGTTTGCTAAAAAAAATGCCAAAGAAATTCTTCCAAAAAGGGAAAGGGAAGGAGCGGAAATTTCCAAAATACAACATGGAAGTCCATTTTCACTAGCCTCATATGGTTGGAGAATATCATGATTCGTGACCGCAAGCCCTTATTATTAGGACAGCAGATATTAATTGCGACATCCCAGAAACATGGACGTTCACATGAAATCAAATTTTGAATTCCAAATTAGCTATCTCCTGAGAGTAAATTAGAAGGCAGATATCACAACATTGTGAAACCAAAGCGACAGCATAATTTTATAATGCTCGGTTACCTCAAGAAGAAACATGCATAATTCAACATGCAATCAATCAATCATAAGGAAAACAACAAAGCAATAACCAAAATCCGAAATCAGTTCCACCCGTCTTCATAATCAGTGAAGGATAACAGAGAATTTAAATCATTAGAAGATATACAATTCCAAAACCAAAAGAATAAGCTCAAAGCTCCAGTTAATATACTTAAGTAAACAAGTTGGATCACAAAAAAGAAGAAGCGCGTAGATCTCAAGCACCGAATTAAACATGGTCAAAATCTACGGCCGTAGAAACAGGTCAAATCAATACACATGGACTGACGGACATGTGTGCCGTGGTGTTCATACGTGAGTTCGTGCGACACGGATAACCATTTGCAGAGAAGAGATGCAGAAAAATTACTCGCTTGTTTCTCCACCGCTAGAGTAAGAACTCTCCCCGAAATCTGAAAATCAAACACAAAAGCAAAACAATAAACAACAAACTATAAGAATTTAGCCAAAAAAACTTGCTGACTGAAACTCGAATTCGGGGTAACAGAGATAATGCATGTCCGCAGACGTGAACATGTATACATATGCAAGCAACGAACCATTGGCATTACCAGCTTCTTCGCGGCTATGATTCTCGCCGCATTGGAGGGAATCGTCGGCTTTCCCTACCTCCAGCGGCGGCGATGGAGAAGGAGGCGGAGTGGTGGTTTCGCGCGACCGCTTTGTTGCAGGCATGAAGTCGCCGAGGTGACCTCCGAGCTTGGAGGCGGTGTCAGCGGCGGTGCTTCTGGTGGTGGGGAGACGCAGTGAATGAAGAAAGGGACGCAATTGAGTGTAGATTCGTGAAGAAATGGAACGTATATAGAGTATTTTGTGACAGCTTTGTGCGAATTGGGGTTGGTTTGCCTCCGGTTCGGCTCTGTTCGGTTCATACAATTCCAACCACGAGTGCTAGCACTTTTGGCTATGTAGTTTCAAACTTCAAATCAACTCCTCTTTACTAATCAAAATTGGAAGCGTCGTGGCATAGATCTACATGACATAATAATATTTTAATATTTGTATCGTTCAATCAAAAGATCATAATTTGATAGAAGCATAGCACTTTGACCCCCATATTTTAATCGTGACATTTTGCTTTCTTTTATTATTATTATTATTTTGCTTTCTTTTATTTTCCTTTTACAAGAAATAATTCCCACATCATAAGCTAACTATGTTAATTTTGAATTTCGATTTTAGGTTGGAACTAAGCAATTCTTGCTCGTCCAATATGTTGCAGATGTTTATTCCCACAGCGGATAATTCTTACCTCATAAATTAGTTATGCTAAAAAAATTATTTCGATTTTAGGTTGGACACGAAAATATGCAATTTTTTTAGTTCCAATTCTAAATTTGATACATTTGCTATTGTTGCCAAAAATGGGGGATGTATTTGAAATTGCTTTTGATTTACTAGATTTGCTATTGGTTGCCAAAATTCTCTGGTCAGGACAGAAGCAACACACAGGCATATATAATCTTTCAGGCTTTGGCTTAATCTTGATTACCTGGAACTCATTTTCAACAACCTGATTGGATCCTTTATCTCTTTAAGTTGGCTTTAATTTTTTCTCTATATATAGCTTTTGGTCACTACAGAAAAAGTAAATCCTGTTGAAGGAGGATCAGTTTTTCGAAATAAAAAACACATAATTTCATTTTAGCTAGGGAGGATAAAATTTAACAAAATATAGGGGTAATTACATGGACCTCCCCTGGAGTTACTGTAATTACAGAATATTATTTCCTTTTCCTTTCAAAATTACAGAAACTTCCCCTAAGTTTATGAAATTTACACGAGACTTCCTTCCATTAAGTATATATGTACAGTATACTGTTGGGTTTATTCCTAATTACGGCTTCTTCGTTCTACTAGGCCCCATCATTGCTTACTCTTTATTATTGTGCAAACAGCAAATTTTTTATTTACTTACGTTGTTTCGACACGTTTTGATCTTGGATTCTTATTTTAGTTACTTGTATCATAAATAGATTTAGTGCAGCCAATTGAGGTGAAGGAAAGTGGCCTAGCTCGATCGTACCTTACGCTGTTCTGTATGCTACGTTTTTAAGAAATCCCAAACAATATCGATACCCCAACTTTCTTTGAGCTATAGCTTACAAGTTATTCACACTCTCAAGTCAACTCTTCCGAAATGAAACGCTTGTTAATAGGCTGGGCTTGGACGAATTGGACTAGACGACTACCATTAAAAATACTAGAGGCCCAATCACAGTCCAATTGGAGCTATTTTTATTATTGAGTGAACACTATATATTGGCATTTTTGTTTATTCTTTTTATATTTTTGTTTATTCTTTTTATAAGATATAGTCATTTATTAAAGTAATAAATAAACTATAGATTTTTAAAGTCGATAATTTTTCTTTAATTCCATATTTTTTTTTTTTGGGGGGGGGGTAAGTTAGGCCGGTAGCACAGCCGAGACAGCAACGGGTTCTCTGCCCCTTGGGGGAGAGGGTGGTGTAAACAAATATAGTACGCGGTTTAGTGGATAGTGGACCTTATAGCTCGTGGCAATGCTTAAGAAATTGGACTCAAATTGACCCATCCACTCATACCCTTCCAATAATACTTTCTTGTGTTAGGTAGAAGGTGTAGTAATTATTGTGAGTGGTGACTCATCTAACGTTTGACATTCTATTGACGCAATAGTTTCTAGGGAAAAATATATAATATTAATGGACCAATTTCACAATTATGATTTACTATATTCATTTAATTAAATAATTAATTGTAACACAATATTGTAATTAATATAGCTAGTGACCAATCATTGGGTTTGCCTCGATGGCTACCAAATACTACTCCCAAAGTGAAAATTTGAGTTCAACTATTTACAATGCAAGAGTCGAATTGTGTACGTATGTGACCATGCAATGGCATTCTAAATGGCTTATTGAGACAAACATAGTTGTTCAAAATAGCCAAACCAAAAGTCAACTACTCTTAAATCATTCAAAATTCTAAATGAATTTACAAAAATAAATAATTCGGACGCGATATTTATGCTAATAATTTACCGAGTATCGTAGTTTTGCAGTTGGTGTTATATTAGTTTATAATTAAATGTCTCAAGTTGAATTTTCTCTTAGAAACACAAGTATCATTAGTAGCAAACTCACTTGACTTATATTAGTGGGGTATATATATTTATATAATGGTGGGATTGTTAGGAGAACGGAGAATATCTCTTGGGGGACTACAAAATCAGTTTGTTCACGTAACTATATTGTTTGCTTTTTCTAGCTAGCTAGATACCCATGCACCCCATGTCGATCTGTGTCTGAAATTCGTTGTCAATATTACTTTAATTGTTAAAAAAGGTATACATGCTGCAGGTGTATTTTAGTTTACGACATTAATTAAAATAGTAGTTGTGATCGATGTCCAAATTTACCATGTGATGTGGTATTAATTAAAATCTGAATTAAGGTAATTTATGTATTCTATCATTTTTAAAGTTGTGTGAATTACAGAATCTCATTTGGAATTTGAGAGGTTTTTTGATTGGTTTGAATTAGGTTTCAAACCCCATTATCTCTTTAATTTCTTAAACTAATGAATTATAAGAAATGAGATGATTTCAGTGATGTGAACATAATCAAAACCGGACTCAAATGAATTTATTAATTTGTGTGATCAATTGGGTAAATCTTGAAATTGAATTTGTAATTTTCGATTCTATATAAGCGAGGATATATATACCTTTCGTAATGCTTTTCTGCCACATGATCCCGTCTAGCTATGATCTTTGTAATTGAATTATTAATTTATTGTCGTTTTTGTACACAATATATAAATCTTTTTTTCCTTAAAAAATAAAAATAAAAAATCACAATCTTGGCCTTGGCCTTGGGAATAAAGGGTGGCCTGGTCTCGTTGTATATATGAGTGTGGGATGTAAACACTCACATGCTCCCACTAGTTTAATTCACTTTTCTGTTTGGAGTTTTCTACTGTACGTCGAATGGTTTTTAAAATTACTATACAGTCGACAATTTTCTTAAAAAAAAAAAGCTTTGTCTATATATGCTTCTTTTGCGTAGTCGTCGCACCTGGAAATTAATATTTCTTGTCAGATATTTAAAGACGTGAAAGCAATCTAAGAATCAGATCTAGCATATATATATATATATATATATATATATATATATATATATATATATATATATATATATAGGAAACATTAATTTCTATTTGTTGATGACCAATCACCAACCCTGTTTTTATATATAAAAAAGAAATTGAATGTTGTTTTTATTTAAAATATGACTTTAGATGATTATATGTATATTATACTAATTGTCATGATATATCAATCAGTCAATATTGAATCAACCGATCCACACTTACGAGTCAATATTTAATTTTGTAAAAAATAAGAAATAGTAGTTAAAGGGGACGTACGAGGAAAGGCCCTAACAAAGATTCTCAAATAATTTAGAAAAGATTAGCAAGAAAGAATTAATAGGTCAAGTTTGTTCCTCAAATAAGGCTCAAATAAAGCCTAAAAATATGATTATATATAATTGATCGAGTTCTAATTTGGTTTTCTATATATATATATAGATGTGCCATAATTTCATAATGTCACGTGACTAATCCCTCTCCACTCGTCTCACGTAAAAGAACATTACCCATTTACTAAAACAAACACCAAGTATTCCTCTCGAAGGTAACCTTCAAGGAGACATCCCCAGAAGTAGCACGAAGTCCACACTTCGCCATACTCCACCTCGAAGAAAAACGCCTTAGCTCGAATCAGTCCTCGAGATAATGGTATTTCACCTGAAAACTGCCCAACTATGGATAACTTCCCACTACCCTTAGTGGCCTCAAAATCAGGAATAACTGATCCAACAATCTCAGTCAATTCAAGATAACCGCCACGTTCAGAACGTGGCCCATAACTCATCCCACGATCTGGGAAATCACTTATACATATTCAGAAACACAATCAAGTAAGGTACGCACAATTTACATACCAAAACTCTGCCAAAATATTCTCACAAGTATCTCTACATACATTCGTTATCCTCTGGTGCCTGATTTAACTCAGTGGAGGATCAACGTTGACTTAAACCCCAGCTTGGTCTTAACCTTAGAGTTCTTGGTTGTTTTTAGCAGGTAGAATCTACAAATATCAACAAATCGTTGCGGAATTCAAGAAGTTCTCTCCTCAGAAGCTTCAAGTCATTTTTCAGCATCATCATATATATATATATATATATATATAATTAACATGGTTGATCAATAGAATTAAGCAATGGACGAACATTTTTTATCTACGCTGAGTCAAACATGCATAATCGATATAAAAAGAAGTATATTTTTAAAATATATGTTTGAATAATAATTAAGAACAGAGAAATTAGAATATTTAAAATTGTAAAAGCATGCAATTGCGGGTAGCCAATAATTAATTAAAGAATATATAGTAAGTGGGATTTGGTGTTACGTTAGAGTGAGCTAGCTAGCCTGGGATATCGAGCTCTGGGGATTCCCTCTTATCTGTATCTCCAACAGGGAATGTGTGTAGTTAACGTACACATAAATTAAACAATTATCCTTAGAGAGAAAGAGAGAGACAGAGAGAGAGATGCAAATTTCCATGTAAAATTGTTCTCTTTTAATTTAATTCTTTGTTGAAGTTGTCGAGATTCATCTGTCATATGCAGATATATATGCTGCACCTTTATTTATCTGTCCTCTTATTGGACTAGAATGTACCTCCAATCTATGAATATATATATATATAAATAATATTTTTAGATATATTTTTATTAAAATCACATTGATTGGATAAAGTGATACAATTAGATATTAAAAGTTAAAAATAATGCAATTTATTTGTGAAAATAAATAGTTATAATAAAATTAGAGTCTTATAGATATATATATTTACATTCTTAAACAAAATACATAAATAAAAAAAAAGTAACAAGATTCATTGGCGTGAAATGCTTTAACATAAAAGCAAACAACTGAAATCAGTGCTTAATTGCTAGCTGCAAGATCGTGTTCAAAAGATACTGAGAAATATATCGAATTTGCTAAGATATTTTTGATAAAAATATCATTCGACCCGTCAATTTACAGATAAAATGATATTTTATAGACAAAAAAAATAAAATACTGTCACTAATGATAACAAAATGTCACTACGGATAAAAAGATCTATTTTAATTTGGTTATGCAAAATTTCACTAATTCGTGATTTTATTTTATTTTTAAATTCCAAAGCTCTCCAAATTAATCAAGAACGTACGTACACATCAACATCGTATTGCAGTTGCACCCATATATCGAGATTAATCGATATCAATAGTTATCAATTAATTATATAGTACCAAAAATTAAAAAGGATATCATTTATATACCACTACATAATTAATTTATACTCGAATTACAGTATAAAGTATTACAATCTAGACCCTTCACGTGAAACAAGGATTAAACAAATACTTAACTCCCTTTCATAATCATTCTCCATGACCAAAAAAAAAAGAACATTTGATAGGACTACGTTAATATATAATTAATTGAAAATTTCCTATATACCCGTGTTATCTATCAACTGCTCTGCTCTTGTCCCATTACACACATTAGCTAGCGTGTGTGAAACCTGCAGAAGAACACAAAATTTTGAGGAGAATTGAGAAAGATGATGATATCGACTGCCACAATCTCTTCAACTAGTACAAATCAATGGCCACAGGTTAATATTCATATTTTTCTCCAAGTCCTTGTCTCCATTATTACATCAAAAAACATGGTCCCATTTGTTTGTCTTTAATTTGTTCCTTAGTATTTGTCATGGAATCTCACTATTTGTCTTGTTAATTCTTTACCCTAAAACAGACACACATACACACACACTTCTCAAGAACCCATTTTTAATAATTTTCTTTTCCTTTCCTTTCTCTTAATTTGTTTGTTCAGAAAAAGATATCACCTGATGATCAGAAAATTAGCTTGATAGCTATGGAGAAACCAGGACAAGATTCTCTCAAGTGCCCTCGCTGCGATTCCTGCAATACCAAGTTTTGCTACTATAACAACTACAGTTTATCTCAGCCCAGGTATTTTTGTAAAGCGTGTAAGCGTTACTGGACCAGAGGGGGTACTCTTAGAAATGTTCCAGTGGGTGGTGGATGTAGGAAAAACAAGCGAGTGAGACGGGCGGCGCCTCCGCCAACCAACGGCGCCGGTGATGGGGTTTCCTCGGCCGGGGTAAATCCACCTTTGAAGCCCAACGTACAACCCGAGATAGATCTGTCGTCATCTCCAAACAACCCTTCTTTTTATAATAATCCTCTTGAGCTCAATTTTCCATTTTCAAGATTTAGCTCAACTAGGGTTTTCGATTATCATCATCAGAATAATATTGGTGTTGGATTAGGGTTTTCATCTGGGCTTTCTAATTACGAAAATGGGTTGCAAGGTTTCATCAGCACTACTAATAATTCAAGTTCATCATCAATTAATCCCATTTTGTTTGGATCTCCGAATAATTTTTCAGCTTCCACTTCAACAAATGCTAATTTGCATAATAATGATTTTTCGGGGTTGATGGCTTATGAAGATATGATGCAAATTTCCGGCTTCCAGGAAAATAGAGTGAAAGTAGAAGGAGAAAACGGGTCGGGTACTCTTAACCCGAACAATTACCAGATAAACTCTTCGGATTCTTCCTCTATTTTATGGAATTATAATACTAATCTTGGCTCTTGGTTTGATCCTAATTCAAACATCGGCTCTTCTGTTCCTTCTCTGATCTAGCTTCTTTTAATCTTTTTTTTTTTTAATTTTAAATGTGTATTTCGTTCTATATATATATGTTTCATCTTCTATTACATTTCGTAATTATATTTCAAGCGTATTAAACATTTTTTTTTGAGAAAATAATACTCTTGACATATATCCATGAAATGCAATAGGGAATGAAACTTTAGATATATTATTATCTTTAATAAAATTTTCAAATGTTGTTTTTGACTTTTTAATTTGATTTTTTCTGGGTTTTCTTTTTGGGATTTACTAGTAAAAAGTTAATTACCGGAAATGAAACATCATAAATCTTTATTTGAGGAATTAATTATGAAGTTGAGATGAGTTAGTACTATGGATCGGAGTGATAATGTCAGCAGCAAAGCAAGAAAATAAATTCAGGCAACTTTTTTTTTTTGAAATTAATGTGTTTGAAATCCCATTTTGCGTTGAGAGGAACCTCGGATCCTCATCTTCATCTCATTGGCCAGTGCCCACAATGTTAGAAGGTTAGCAGAAAAACTTTGGTGGAGTTCTCGAGTTCTTGGATTTTAATGTTTGATGAGTATTTATAGTATTTGTATGTATATAATCATGGTGATATATACTGGTGGTGTTTTTTCTCTTTTAAACGATTTTTAGGTTTATTTTGTACGTTGTATATCAGGTTTTTGGGTGCAATTAATTCAGTTTCTTTTATTTCATTAATTATCTGGTTGATGTCTCATAAGTTATCCTTTATTTAATTATCTATTTTATGTCATGTAGATATAAACGTAGCTTGTGTAATTAGATTGATATCCCTAATTAACTAAACATCTGACTAATTAATAATCACTAATGTAGATTTTTCTGGTATACCTAAGTACATTACGAATTAATGAAGTACTATTTATGTGATTAAATAAAGAATGAAGTATAAGATCCAAAATGCTTTAAGTGGGGGTTGTAGCTTGTAACTAATTACAAGAAGGAATATCAAAGTCTTTTGCACTCCGATTCATTGGGATTGCTCTATCAAATCTAAGTTAAGGTCACTCCAAAGTCTAGATATGCATTCAAATTAAAGGGAGTTATTATTGTTATTCTCATTATTAATACAATTAAGTAAGCTCGATCTCCCAAAAGCTGGTCTTTTTTAATAGTAGGTTTCAAACTTCCGGTACTTCTTAGAGAATCAAGAAAAGTACGTCTCTTGTGATCTAGCTAGTGACCACTAGACCAAGTCCCATTTGATCATGTGTATGTATATATGATACTACATAATATTAAGTTCGCATCATGAGTATTGAACGATAAAAGATAAGTTTAATTAGTTCCATGCTGTGGGGTTTTTATTTAATTTAACCAAAGAAATTTGACTGTTTGGTTTTCACTCTAAAGGGACAAATTTGTAACAAATTGATGGCAAAAATATAGAAATTAAAAGAGAAGAGGCCTTGATTTCCACTCACTTGGCCCAGATCTAGTTGCCTTTTTTTCTTTCTTTTATGTTCCATCGGTTTTTTTCCGAGTTAAGACATTAAAGACTAAAGAGGTCCATGTATAGGACCAATCTTCTAATTCCTACTTATATTCCAATATTCAAATTAGATCAAATTATGTCAAACTAAAGTTTTTATATCAATGACATCTACATTTTCAAATACCCTCATCGTCAACATACTTCTCCGCGCAAATCAATCAGCAAAATAAATGAATATAATAAAAGAAAGAAAGATTAATGTAAGTTAGTAAATATGATGAGAAAGAGAGAGATATATATCGTCCATAATTGCAGTAGCCAGCACACACACTTTTTCCTAACGCAATTCGATGTTTGAATACATAGAATTGACGGGGGAGACTATTGTAAATGGAACTACCCTGACCCTATTGTAATGAATAACTAAGAAATCAGTCCTCATGATTTAATATTTCCATGAGAATCATGACATGGATAGTTACTCGACGAATCAAACGTGACTTGAACAATAATGTAATGAAAATTGAAAACTTATAGTTGAAGAGAAATTGAAAGCCAAAGCCACGTGTGGTCAATTCGATACATTAAGGACAACAACTATATGTTATATAATAAAAAATTCAGATAGTTTTATTATTTCAAATATAATTTTTTTTTGAAATAACTTCAATCCAGACTCCACTATTGGGCCCCGCTATTGTAATTATAAAAGCAAAGGCCCACAATAGAATGATGTAAATGGGCCTATGGAGTTGTAGTGGTAAAGCGATATACTGGATTGGACGGACGATCCTTTATGACTTAACGAATTATATCTGCTACTCCTCCAAAACAAATGAGACTAGCTAGCTAGCTACCTACATTGGAAAGTCCTTTATAAAAAACAGAAATAAAATAATGTCTAAATTATGTCCTGTAGTTTGTTTTCTCTTCAAAGTATATATTTTTTCTTTTTTTTTAAAAAATAATCAATGTAAACGCATCGTGAAATTTTTACCGAAGATATCTCGAAAATATTAAAGTAATTTCAATAAAATACACGTAGGAAAGTAATCAAAGCTGGGAATATTAGTGAATCAGCTTCATTTAATTTGTCGGTCAAATAAGAGCTAATTGGCGGATTCATAACATGCAGCATATGCATACTGATTAATATATTGAATGGACCCTCTTATCCATCAGCTTTAGGCTTTTGCTTTTGCTTTAGCTTTAGCCTGACATCTAAGCACAATGTCCATGACATTATTCTCTTGCTCTAACTTCACTTTAATATTCAAAAATCTACAAAACCCTAATTACATTTTTAATTAAGGCGGTACACTACTTATATATAATTACTACACTTTCCGAATTAATTCTTATCTCTCAATTACACTAATTTGGATTCATTATTTATAAATACATGATATCAAGACTAATTATTTGTGTATTTACTACAGATCCAAACCACAGTAAATTAAAACCAATCGAATCATATATATATATAAATGAATGAGTAAAATATTTTAGGAAAGATATTTATATGGCAATGAAGTGGATAAGTTAGAATTCATTTATTTTGCCACGTAGATTATTTCTATAATTAATTTAATTAATAATTATTTTTATAACTTTCATATGTACTTATTGACTTTCCATACTTTTGTTTATATTAATTATCAAAATTTGTAACTCCTACTTAATTATAGAACTATATAACTACTTCATATAATATTAAAATTGATTAATTTTTTTTTTCAAAATATGGTTTTAAGTAAGTTTTAACAAGCTTTAGAGTTATCCATATGGTATTGAATATTCGTTAATAAAAATAAAATAATGTATTCAATATATGCATTAAAAAAATTATATTTAATATTTTAATTTCTATCAAATATTTTTGATATAGCAGATTCAAATGAAAATTTATCTAACTAAAGTAATAATTTTTTTTAAATATAAGTTTAAATAAATATTATTATTATTTTAATAATATAAAATAAATAAAAAATTAATTTTCTTGAAATTTTTTTTTTCCAAATACACGTGTCTCATGTTCATTTTGTGGTAGAAAAGTTATATTTTATTTCAATGTAAATAAATTTCTTGAATTATTATGTTTGAGTATTAATATTTTTCATAATATAAAAGAAATTTCAATAATGAAATGAATATTATTATGACTCAATAACGAAACAATAGCAGATTATTTAACAAACAACTATTTTTTCGATCAAAGAGACAAAGAGATTTCAATCATTATTTATATGGTCTATTATTAATTATTTTTTTTGTATTTTAATTATCATTTTAATATTTCTATAACCATCATGATATTCCTCCTCTATATATGTATAAATATATATTCTTTCTATTATAAATATAAAATCAGTACTTTGTCATAAAAATATCATATTACTATTTTTATACATTTAAAATGAGTTTTTTATATTCATAATCCAGATTGTTTTATTAAATAAATTACTTTGATATGTGCGCTTCAATTTTAAATTAATAATTTATGACGTATTATTAATAATTATATAAAAATATATAATATAATTTATTTAATAATATATATTTTATAAGTAAATTAACCGTGGAATGGAGGGGATAAAAAAACTAGTTTTCCAATTAATAAGACTATAATTAGAGGTCGGAATTTGGCCCAAATAAGGAAATTTCAGTGAGATCACATCCTTGTTGGAACAATGTATTTTAATTTTCACAGGTTGTTTACGTGTTAGATATATATGTTCATAACTGAAATAGTACTGAAATCCAACGATATAACAGATCATACCAAAGTGACAATATTGGTTACAATTCGATCGTTTTATGCAAATTAAACTTAAAAGAAACTTAACTTTTCCTATTTTGCATAAAGAACTGGATTTCTATTTTGGACAAAACCAAATGAAATCAACAAAAGTAAAAAAAAAAAAATTAACATTAAACTCGGTAGAGTAATTCTTTTTTGGTCAAATAGTTGTTGCAATTAAGAAGCAAATTAGTCTAGCTAATCCAATTACTAAATTTCTCCAAATTCAATAATAAGGTCTCATACATTGTTGGATACTGGAAGCAAAACATTAATCTTTTTCCTTGGTCTACACTGATGCTAGCTATATATCAAATGTTGAAACCTAAATCATTTACACGTACAGGAAGCTAATTAAATATTCTTAGATCTAAAAGAAGAATAATTTAGAGAAACTTGGTTACTATTTGATGGTGATTTTTGCATTGCATGCAATAATCACTGCGATAGATGATTGAAACCGGCCGGATGATTATCAGACCATTGATTTGGACTGGCAGAAGAACCAGCCGCGGCCAGATCACTGCCATCTCCCGCGGCGGCGCCACTGGTGCCCCAAAAGTTTGAGTTGGCGGCGTTGCCTCCCGTGTCGATTAAGCTTTGAGTAGTCCAAGAACTAAAAGGCCTCGCCTGAATAAAGCTTTGCTGTGACGGGAAAAAATAATTCTGCGGTTGAAATTGATGATACGCCGCCGCCGGAGGTTTCGAAGGTGGAAAGCTGCTTATCCCTTGCAAAAGGGCCATATTTGCACCAAATTGGCCACCCAAATTCATCGCAGCCGCCCCTTGGCCGCGTAAAGACTGCATGGCGGCCAAAGAAGACATAAACCCCCCACCTGCGTACAAAGAGCTACCCGTCGGCGGGGCTGCCACTGGTAACTGCGGCCGCGACTGGCCGGAAATCGTACTCTGCGACGGCAATGGTTGAGTACTTCTTGCAATATGCGAGGACGAGGATGAGGTTTTGGACCGTTTGGCTCTCCGGCAACCGCCGCCTACAGGCACGTTTCTTAGGGTTCCGCCTTGAGTCCAGTACCTCCGGCAAGCCTTGCAGAAGTACCTAGGCTGTGATAGGCTATAATTATTGTAATAACAAAACTTGGTGTTGGAAGAATCACACCGTGAGCACTTCAGGTGCGGCGGCGGTTGATGGTGGTGCGCCGCTGCCA
Organism: Verbena officinalis; assembly: GCA_958496215.1. Lineage (NCBI taxonomy): Eukaryota > Viridiplantae > Streptophyta > Magnoliopsida > Lamiales > Verbenaceae > Verbena > Verbena officinalis. The sequence goes on from OY292386.1 coordinate 1,366,648, forward strand.
TTTGACTCCCCGGCGGCTTCTGCTGCCTCGAATTCTCTTCATTTCTTTCTCCATCCATGTTCATTATATATATATATTTGTGTATAAACCTACGGCGTATATATATAATAATAGTTGCTCTATATATATCAAGGATTAATGTAACTTGGAGATTTATTCAACCATGGGATATGTATGTAATCCAGAGTTTGTCTGTTTGGATTATGAAAATCAGAAAGAATTTCAGTTGAAAACAAAAAACATGGGGTGTCCCACCTTATAAATCAAGGGTTCTTTGTTTTCTTGTAATCCCAGAAAGATTAAGCTAAATTATAAATTTCGAGAAGAAAAATAATATTTCTTGCTATCTTAGTAAAATCCATCAAATCTGCACAGATTTTCTGTCCTAAGAATGAAAAAGTTATTGGAATTGGAAAAAAGGAGAGAGAGAGAGAGAGAGAGGGGGGCTTTTCTAGTTGTTGATCAACTTAATAAGAAAAGGAGATAGAATGAAAAAGGTGAAGACCATCAATGTTCTCTCTCTTGATCTAGAATAATGATATAGAGACAAACAGGTGTATAGATTCTGTTAAAAGTTATCCCTTTTCTGCTAAAGTCCAATTTTTGCAATTGAAACAGAAATAACATGCATATATATAGGGCGGTGTATATAGGCTGGCAGAGGCGGCGGACGGCGGCCATTGTCTGGTGGCGGAACTGGTGGTGGGATGGTAGCTGCGTCAGTTCTGTTGTCCCTATGTTACTTTTTTTTTCCTCTCTCATTCCACTTTAATCTTAGCAGCCATATATATGTTTGTTGTATTGTATTATTAGTTCATTCTTTCTGACATGAGTTGGCGGGGTCAGTTGGAAGCCCACCCTTTTGTAATTCCTAGACTGAACTGTCTTCTTAAAATGCGAAAAAGACAACACATATGTACTTCATATACTTAGAACTTTTGTTCAATTTTATTTTTCTGATAATAATTTTGCTTAACTTTAATTGGGAAAAAAGGTGCGAATTCCATTGTAGAAGCACTTGAAGGCTGAAGCGATGGGAAAAAAAGGCTTGGAAATGGGCTTGTGCAGTTAAAGCAGAAATCTGACGCTTTCAGGGATGGTTCGGATGTTGGAGGTTACAACTTACAACTGATCGTGGGGCCTTTTCCCCCACAACTTTCAAAATCAACAGCTATTGGGCCGCAACGCTAACTCAAACAGATTATTTATTGGGCTACTGAGGCCCATTAAGGTCCAATTCATTGTCCCAATTCTTTTTAGGCCCAATTAAATCAACAGAAAAATTGAAAATTCCACATCATCTTCTCTTTATCATCAATATCCTAAACAAGTCTTACTGCTTCTTATCCTATCTCTGCACTTTCCACTCCACTGACAAACAATTCCCCATGGCTGCCGCTTCCGCCACCTCAATCTCCGCCTCCTTGTCCTCCCTCTCCCTCACCTCCCGCCACCACAACTCCACTCTTTTCTCCTCGCACCACCTCCCCTCCGCCGCTTCCTCCAAAACCCCCTTCTCCCTTCTCTGTAAACCAACCCCGAAACTCCCACCTCCGAAAGCCAATCCCGGCGACCTCGAGACAATATTCTTCGAATCCGAGGAACCAGACGAAATCACCACATTCAGTCCACCGGAACCCCCGGAAGGATTTATTGACCCGCCGGCGTTCGATGAAGGGCCGGAGGAATCGGAGGAAGACATTGCGAGAGCTTTCGAGGAGATCTACGGCCCAGCTTATAGTGGCGAGAGTTTTCTGGGCAACGATGTGTACGTGATGGATTCGAAGGGGAAGAAATCAATTGGGTTTGGGTCTAAAGTTAAGAAGGAGAAGGTGAGAGATGGATTTGAGGAGAGAGTTGTTCAGGTTAGGAGAGTTACGAAGGTTGTTAAAGGAGGGAAACAGCTGCATTTTAGAGCAGTTGTGGTGGTGGGAGATAAGCAGGGGAATGTCGGCGTTGGTGTTGGTAAGGCGAAGGAAGTTGTTTCGGCGGTGCAGAAATCTGCTGCTAATGCGCGCAGGAATATAATTACGGTGCCCATGACTAAGTATAAGACTTTCCCTCACAGGTGAGTTTATCATGCCCTCTTATAATTTTCTGTTCTGTTGGTAAATTTGTTTGGATTTTGTTTCATAAATGAATTGGATGATGTTGCTGATTAAGTTCACTGGTAGAATTGAACCTTTTTGTTTGTGAATGAATTCTGGGTTTTATGAACATGGACTTATATGTTTCCTTGTTTTAGAGCAATATATTATTGAATTTTAGCAAAGTATGTTGCAGGTTTGAAATTTTAATAGATATAATATAATCTTACATAGACTTGAGGTCTGTATAGACTTGGGGATTTGATTAGTATAGAATTGGTAATATTTAGACTTGATGCTGAATTTCCTGAAAGTATATTTGCTAATGTTTTTACTGTTGAAGGAGTAAAATATTTCGCATTATGCATACTAGAACGTTACGCGGATTTGAGCATGAGTGTTATTCAGGAAATGCAATGTATGATCATCATATATGCTTTATCTTAAATTTGAATCTTGGACTTTAGTTGGCTAAGGGGGTGTTCGCAAAAACATCTGCTTTATGAGAAGCTCGAGTTGTAAATAGATGGAGCAGTAAAAGATGCCGAGTGTTGGGATAAAAAGTAACAAAATCACTTATCAAAAATACAAATAAGAATCTAGAAAGCTGAAAAAAACACCCGGTAAGCCTCTAGCATATTTTAAGCAGAAGTAGCAAAGCAAAACACTCCCTTTCAGCATTTTTAAGCTAAAAGCAGAAAAACCACTTTGGTTAGAGTTTTGCAAACGCTACCTAGATGTTAGCAATTTCACTAAAGTTAGAACTTGGACTTGAGTTGGCTAAAGGGTGTTTACGAAAACATCTGCTTCTAGAGAAGCTTAACTAAAAGCTAGAGTTGTAAATAGGTGGGACTTAGGAGTGTATGAAGGAAAAAAATGAAAAAGAACTTTCTAAAAAATAGAGAAAAGAGTTTATTTAAGCTTATTTTAAGCATAAGCAACAAAACAAAACACTCCCTTTCACCTTTTTTAAGCTAAAAGCAGAAGAACATTTCTTTTAAAGTTTGCAAACACTACCTAAATCTTAGTAGGCACAAAACCAGCATTTGTTGCCATTTCTCGAACTGTTTCTAACTTTATCATTTTGTTTAAATCCAATATTTCTACAGATCGGAGGCAGATTATGGCGCAGCTAGAGTGATGCTTCGACCCGCATCACCAGGTACGGGTGTTATTGCTGGAGGATCCGTCAGAATCGTTTTGGAATTAGCCGGAGTTGAGAATGCTCTCGGAAAGCAGCTCGGCAGCAACAATGCTCTCAATAATGCTAGAGCCACGGTTGTTGCTGTACAGAAGATGAGGCAATTTAGTGAAGTGGCTGAAGAACGTGGCATTCCTATGGAAGAATTGTGGAAGTGATGATCTTACATTCTTTTTTTCTGTAGAGAGAATGAATAGTGTGCTGTTGTATTTTGCTATTTTTGTTATTGTTTTGTAGACCATTGTTTTCTTACCATGTATTATGCCTATTGCCCACATGTTTTTTCCTCTAATATAAAGTTGATGAGATCTGTGATGTAATTATGGTCTACCAAAATCTTAGTTGTTGCTAAATCTTGTAAGATCCCTTTTTTATTAGTGGATTTCACAAAATCATAGTACAACAACGCTAACCCATGTCTTATACGTGCAGGCTTGTTCACACACAACTGTAGCTTAATCAATATGCAACGGAGAAACTAAAAGATTACAGAAATAACATTTTTGTTATAGTGTTTGTTATATATGAATGAGCGAAGTGATTACATAAGTTGTTATCCAGTTAATAAAATATTTGCATCTATTTGAAAAAAAGAGAATGACTAACGGAAGGACCTAGTGTTAGACAGAGTCATAGTCGATGTTGGTGAGTTTTTGTATTTTTTTTTTAATTTTCTTTATTCCTAAATAATGTAAAAATGACATTCATATTGCTTATATTTAGTTATTTCTATAAAAATTTTATATTTTTTTCCTAAAAATACATTATATAACCATTAAAATTCTAAAAATATATTACAGTTATTATATCTGAATTACATGACATAATTATTTATTTTAATTAACAAATTTATTTATATTCATTAAATTATGTAAATATTTCATAAAAATACCTGCTTGAAAAATTAAATAAAGTGAATATTATATTGATTTAAAGTAGGTTTCAACCCACTTATAAAGGGGCTTCGTTCTCCTTACCAAACCGATATGGGACATTACAATCCACCCCTCCTTGGGGGCCCAGCGTCCTCGCTGGCACACCGGCCTTACCGGCACTGGCTCTGATACCATTTGTAACAGCCCAAGGTCATCCCGCAAGCATATATTGTCCTCTTTGGAAAACCACTAGGCTCGATGGCCCAGTGTACCCCCTCAAGGTTTTAAAACGCATATGTCAGGTAAGGTTTCAACCCACTTATAAAGGGGCTTCGTTCTCCTTACCAAAACGATGTGGGACATTACAGAAACAGTAGTCCTCAATGACTATTTTTAGAATTTCGGTAAAACAGTCAAAAATATTCTGGTAACATTTACCTTGATTTAACGATTTTTTTAAATTAATAAAGTCAGCTTCAATTCAAAGCATATGTATAACGAAAGAACCATCGTTTTACACACCTTGCCACACGAATTAGGATTCTAAAAGTACATAGTTTGAGGAGATGTCAGATGTCTACATTTAATTTTTTAAAAAAATATTTTTTTTTTGGTGTGAAAAAAAAAAAAATTAATTGCTTATAAGAATCGTTAAAAATATAAGAAAACGTCTAATTTTTTAATTTGACAGAATACCAATTAAAAGACCCATTTACTTTAATTTTATCAGACTTTCAAAAATCATTTAGTTATATACTAATTGAATAATTAAAATTAATTTGTCCATAACTATGTTCGTAACTTTATGTTAATCAACTTTCGTTAATTAAATTAATAATAACATAAAGTATCTAAGATTATAATATATTTATTTTATATTAAGAAAAATTGATCATTAATTATGTCGTTAAATTTAACATGCATAAAGTATGTACTATATAAGTTGAATCAAAAAACGAGTGTTGTTCTATATGGATTATTATTATTATTTATTTTATGTTATCATTATTATTGATAGCATTTATTATAAAATATTATTATATAATTATATTTATCTCACATCATAATAATAATGTTAACTTAATAATTAGTTTACTTTTTAGTAAATACGTTTAATTAAAAAGCATTTTAATATGGTGTAAATTTTCAATTAATTTTTTAATAAAATATTTTTGTCTAAAAATAATGAATTATAGTCTTAAAAATATTAAAGGATAAGATTAACTATTTTAGTAATATATATCTATATGGACACATGTCATTATTTTAAGCTATAACTAATGTTAGTCACCTACAATTGGTAATTAACCATAGAATTCCCTATATATCCAGAAGAAGAAGAAGTTTAAGTAATACCCATACTTCCCCGACGTGCAAGTTTGTTCACATATAATTGAAGCTTAATTAATAAACACCACTGATCATGCACTATTATTTTATATTTTATAAAAAAAAAAATGACATGCTGAGGATATATATATATATATATATATATATATATGGGGCGGCTATATTAATTATATCATAATTAGTACTCCTGGCCTATAAATACCTCCGGCATGCACTTCATCAAATTAATCACACTCCATCAAATTAACAAAAGAAAAGCTAGGAAACAATTAAACCAAAAACAGTTTAGTAAATACAATGATCATGGCCAAAACAAGCATTAAATGCACGTATATTTTGATCATTGTTGTAATAGCCTTAATGGCTAACCATGAAAAATGTGAAGCTGATCGTCATTTGTTACAGTCAGTTAACACTTCATCTTCGGATACTGGCGCCTCTGGTGGGGCTGGGGAATACTGGTGTGCATGGGAGTGGGAGTGCTGCTGGTGTACTCGCGAGTGGGGGTGGGGATACGACTACTCAGGAAGGGTCATTCTACGCTGCTGGGCAAGGGGGTTCGTTTGCTGAGGTTCGTGTTAACTGTTAACGTTGCTGCTCGGCTCAGAGGTTGAGCCAGCCCAAGAGAAGCCGCGCGTCTAGATATGCATGCATATTTCCGGTAGAATTAATTAATATGCAGCTAGCTAGCTAGCAGTATTCGTCCTGTAACTTCATCAGTACTTTCGCACTTCAGTATTATCGATATATATTTTCATATTGTTGGTTTCTTTCAACATACAAAAAAAGAACTCGACGGATATATATATGATTGGTAATTAAATTGTGTGTACGTTATGCCTATATATTAATTGCCACATTTTATTCCTAATAATATATATAATTTATAAGTTCATGTCATGTAATGTAACTATGCCTCTCTTAAATGAAGTTGTGATTTCTAGCTGTTGGTGTTTTATGACTTTGTCTCTTATTCCATGCACAGTACTATTATATCATGCATATACGACTTCAACAATTAATATAAAATTTTAATTATTTTTAATTAAAGTAAGAAAAAATTTTGAATTGTAAAATTAATGGAATCATCAATAGAAATGCACACTACACGTACAGAAAGATAGAAAATTAAATAATCATAATAATACCATTCAAGTAAGATAATTAAACCCTAGCTTCTTAAAGAACCATTTTTAAAGTTAATTAATATAAGCCAAATTAAATTGGTTTCGCTTATTCGGTTAATTAAATAAAAAACTAATTACATGAACTATAAAAATATCATATATATATATATAGCTAGTAATAAATTATTTTATTAAGTAAGGTAGTGTCCGCCCGTACCTGGGCATTGAATTTTAACTAGTATTGAATGGATCCTGATATTTTAATAAATTTGTATGATCTTGTAATTTTGCCTATATATCTTATATGTACTACATAGTATTTTATTGAAAGCAAAAGGCTGTTTATATATACATTTTACTAATTTTTAAAATATTTTTTGGTTTGAAGTTTGCGCATACAATCGTATCGTACGTAGCTTAATTAATACACAAAGCCGATCATTCATTAATTAAAAACTAAACCAACACGTTATTCCATTAGCTAGATCTGGACTATAAATATTATATACCTGTAGATTAATTAATTGGCTCCGATCCCCATATCATCAAATCAATTCCTCCAATTTCTCCATAGAAAGAAAAAAACTTACAAAATTAAACTTCTGCTCTAGAGAAGCTTAACTAAAGCTAAAGTTTTGTAAATAGTTGGGATTTGGGATTGTATGGATAAAAAAGTTTGAAAAAGCACTTTTTAGAAAAGAGCTTATTTAAGCATATTTTAAGCATAAGCAACAAAACATTTAAAATACTCATCCCTTTCACCTTTTTTTAAGCTGAGAGCAGAAAACATCTCTTTTGCAGTTTGCAAACACTTCCTAAATCTTAATAAGCTAGCACAATGTCTGCATTTCCCTCGATTACTCGAACTGTTTCAAACTTTATCATTTTGTTTAAATCAAATATTTCTACAGATCAGAGGCAGATTACGTATGGCGCAGCGAAAGTTGATGCTTAGACCCGCATCACCCGGTACCGGTGTTATTGCCGGATCGGAGGATCCGTCAGAATCATTTTGAAATTAATCGGATCGGAGTTGAAAATGCTCTCGAAAAGCAGCTTGGGATCGAGCAACGTACAATGCTCTCAACAATGCTAGAGCCACGGTTGTTGCTGTACAGAAGATGAGGCATGTAATTTAGTGAAGTGGCTGAAGAACGTGGTATTCCTATGGAAGAATTGTAGAAGTGATGATCATACATTCTGTTTTAATTCTGTAGAGAGAATGAATAATGTGCTGTTGTATTTTGCTATTCTTTTTGTTACTGTGTTGTAGACTATTAATTGTTTTCTTACCATGTATTATATATGCCTGTTGCATGCCCACATGTTTTTTTCTTTAGGGATATGAAGTTGATGAGATCTGTCATGTAATTATGGTCTACCAAAATCTAATTAGTTCGTTGTTGCTATATCTTTTAAGATCCCTTTTTTGATTAGTGGATTTGACAAATTAAATCGTAGTACAACAACGTGCATGCTTAATTGTTCTGTTGTTCACATGCATACAACTGTACCATGGGCAAAACAAACATTAAATACATGATATCCATTTTATTAATTCTTGTTGTTGTAGCCTTAATGGTAAACATCATCTTTTAGCACGGGATGACATGAATCCTGGCCATGAAATTGGTAGAGGCCATCGCAAATTAAATGTGATGGTCCTGGCCATATATAGGTTAGGTCATCATGCACCATGCTCATGATCTTGATGATGAAGAGGATAGTGAGGATGTGGAGGAGAGTAGTGGTAATGATCATGATCACGGCGATTGTGGAGGAGAATCAGAATAGTGGTGGTGCGAGTTTGATTCTTATCCCCTCCCTGTGTTATTTATAAATTTCACATTACTCCCCTATCATTATTTTATTCCTTATCACCTCCCTGCGTTGCTATGTAAATTTCACAAGGCCTCCTGATGGGTATGCACGCGCCTTTCACTCTATATGGACCAAAATACCCCCATATATATTAAATTATTCCACAGACCCACACCTCTGTCAAAACATTCTCAGCGCGGTAAAGTGAAGACGATTGAAAGTGCTTTCCCTCTTAGACATGACCCGCGATTAAATCCTGAAAATGAAGTAGGAAATCAATGTTAAATCCATCGTTAGTTGTAGCATAGACCTAAACCCAATTTGAGGCAAGTTCGTTGACGGGAGTAACAACAATGACGAGCGGCGACGGAAAGAAACCTTGGTGGGAAGACATGAAGGTTAGTTGCTTTTGCTATTAATTTCAGTTTTAAGCTTGGAGATATGTTAGACGCACTGATTTAGTGCTTGTGTGGACATATTTGCTAGTTTTCGAGGTGATTTAGGGTTTAATTTCTTGCTAGGGTTTCTGCGGTAAGATGATATATTTTTGGGGAACGAGAATGTTTGATTATTTCAGCTTATATAAGTGATTTTGAAAGCTTCTATGTACTTTCCTGTTGTAATGGTAGAAATGGTTGGACCTACAAGTGCTTTAGGGTTTCAATTCTTTCCTAATTTTTTGCGCAGAGATGCAACTTTGGGGAAATGAATATGTTCGAGTATAAGTACTTTTATAAGTGAAAAAGTACTTTGAAGAAGAAGATTTGAGAGGTTTTGAATGAATTAAAGCCTATGTATATATAAAGTCAGGTTGTTTATTGGTTTTTATGCTTTGGACTCATATGAAGATTCCAAATGTATTGTGGACATTTCCAATATGAGTGTGGTCCCATTTGTTATAGTTTATTACCAACATAAGTATGACACTTTATGCTACCTAGGCCTGCAAACGAATCGAATCGAATCGAACCCTAGCACTTTTTTCAGGCTCGAGCTCGAGCTCGAGTTCATTTTTTCGAGCCCGAGCTCGAGCCCGAGCCTATCAAATCCTTCAAAAATATATTCGAGCTCGAGCTCGAGTTCATTTTTTCGAGCCCGAGCCTATCGAACCCTTCAAAAACTCACTAGAAAAATTGGGCGGCGACTGAAATGAGAAATGAAAATGAAACCTAATTCAATTTCATTTATGAATTAGGTTTAGAAATAAAAAAAAAAGAAAAAAAAAGAAAAAAAAAAGAAATTACATTATATTAATATATATTAATTATTTTTAATAATATGGGTAAGGCTCGCGAGCCTCGAATCACCTAATAAAAGGCTCGAATTCGATTCGATAAACTATCGAATCGAGCCTTGGCTCGATTCGGGCTCGACTTTCTCAAATACGAGCCCGAACCTTTGCCGAGCCGGCTCGTTAGGCTCGCGAGCCGGCTCGATTCGTTTGCAGGCCTAATGCTACCCAATGACACAGAATCTGAATGTAGTTTGGCTGAGTTATTCCTTTTTCATATACTTTATTGCATTTATAGAATGTGGTCCCACTGGATTGGTGCAAGTCTTGACCCCTTATTAGGGTATTTATTATCTTATTGTTGTTGAAAATATTAGGTCATAACTGTACAGTATTGTAGGTGGTATTTATTGCCTTTGAACTGTCCTTTTGTTAAACAGTTTCTACTGTCCATCTTTAAAATATATGATGCTAATTGTTTTCTATTTGTTTCAGGTTCCTACATATCATAGAGTAGAAATGTGGGTTGGTGGGCATTTCATACATGAACCTCACAGAGTTTACAAAGGTGGCAGAAAAGTGTTATCCAATCCATTGGACCTAGACATGTTTAGCTTTAGCACCATCTTGGATTTGTATGAAAGAGCAGGTGGGGAAAAATGCAAAGTGGATTTTTTTGGAAACACCCTGGACTGGATATAGATTTATTTCTGAAGAAGATTAATACTGAGTTCATGGTGGATTATAACATTGGAGAAATGATTGAAGCATGGAGGGAGTTTGATGTTCCAGTCCAAATATTTGCTGAAGACATTGGAGATCCTGACTTTGCAATGGATTCACAGGGCAACATACTGTTTTCGACACCAAAAGAAAGTAGGAGGTTTCTTCAGAATCTTAGAAGAGAAAGGGACAGAAATTGGCAGTTAGTCCCTTTTAAAAAATTAAAAGATCCAGCTGAAGAACAAGAAGATGTTGAAGTTCATGTTGAAGATGAAGCTGCAGTGAACCTTGAAGTTGAAAGAGAAGGGGAAGGAGGTGGAGCTGATAAGAATGCAGAATATCATAATGATGATGCCAATAATGATGTTGAAGAAAATGAGAATTTGGCTGCCATTGTTGATTCAATTGTAGATTCCTTTGTAAGCACAAGTGTAGATGTCAATGAGCCCACAGGTAATGTTATTTCTGCATAGCAATGACTTATGTTTTTTGATGAAATTTAGATAACCAATGACTTATGTTTTTGGATGGAATGCAGGAGACTGTGATGCAAATATAAATGATACCAATGATGCCAGTGTTGATAACACCAATGGAAAAAATGTGAATGAGCCAGTTCCTGATGACCAAAATGGAAATGCAAATACTGCAAACAATGATAGGGATGTAAATGAGCTAATAGGTAAGCAAATACTACAAACAGTTCTATATATATGTTTATTGATCCCTTTATTGATTATAATATTGATTATATTTATTGATCCCTTTATTGATTATAATATTGATTATATTTATTGATCCCTTTATTGATTATAATATTGATTATATTTATGTTTGATGGATAGAAGAGGGCCTTCCACCACAAGATGAGACTCCTAGTCATGTTGAGAATGAAACACAACAACAGTCAAGTATGTTAAATGTTGAGAAGGAAACACAACAGTCAAAGGGTCAGACAAGTAGAAGGCCAAGAAAACTTTCTAAGAAGCAAAAGGAAAAAGTATCAATTCAGGAAGAAGAGATTGATGATGACAGTAGGTCTGAGTTTGATGATTCATCAGATTCAGACTTTGTTTTCAATGAAGATCAGGAAGATTCCACAGATGAAGATATGCCAGATGGAATGCTAGATGATATTGAAGATTCTGATGATGATGACATACATCAAACTAGGGAGCTTACCAGGGAAGAATTATTGACCAAGTATAGAAAGATGAAGAAGGCCCAAGCTGGACAAACCAAACCAACAAAGAAGAAAGGTCCATGTCAAGTTCAAGATGAGCCATGGTATGAAGATGTTGTTGAAAATTCTGAGTTAGAGAGTCTGGATGGAAGTGATGAAGATGCAGACCCAAAACCCAAGTCAGTTTACATTAAAAAGAATTACAATCCTAAGAAGTATGAGCCGGCTGTTTGTCAGAAGTTTGACACCCCACAGTGGTTCAGAGAGGTTCTTGTTGACTACTGTGTGAGACAAGGGTTTGATTTGCAGTGGGTTAGGAATGAAAATTGTAGAATTACTGCAAAATGTAAAGCTGACAAGTGTCCTTGGAGGATTCATGCCAGTCCAGTACAGGGGTCAAATACATTCCAGATCAAGACTCTTACTAATGAGCATAATTGTGCAAAGACCACCAACAACAAACTTGCTCAATACAAGTACATAGCCAAGAGGATAGAGAGATTGGTTAAAGAGAATCCTGGTATTTCTTTGCAGGATCTAAAAGGAATTGTGAACAGAAAATGCCATGTAAATGTAAGCAAGTCAAAGGTACAAAGAGCAAAGATGGCAGCATTGATGAAAATCTATGGTTAAGACAGTTACCAATATGAACAACTCTATGATTATTGTGAGACAGTGAGGATATGCAATCCAGGAAGCAAGTTGTTGGTGAAGAGAGACCCAAGAATAGATGTTCCTACATTTGAGTGTTTTTATTTCAGCTTAGGTTCAATGATAAAGGGTTTTCTTGAAGGTTGTAGGCCAATTATTGCATTAGATGGCTGTTTTTTGAAGACAGTTTACAAGGGGCAGCTTCTTGCAGCTGTTGGAAGGGATGGAAATGACAACATGTGGCCAATTGCTATGGGTGTGGTTCCAGTGGAGAACAAGGAATATTGGATATGGTTTTTACAAGAATTACTTGAAGATATTGGTGGTTTGAGGGTTCCCAATAAGTGGACCTTCATAAGTGATAGGCAGAAGGGTTTGATGGAAGCTGTGAAAGATGTAGCACCTTGGTCTGAGCACAGATACTGTAGTGCCCCTTTCCGTAGAAGGAGAAAAGACACCACATCCGCACCAAGACGAACTCCTAAACAAGGTAAATGTACCCCATTCAAAAATTCATCTCGGCGAACGGCAAGCACTCAATCAAACTCCGGCAACAACAACACAACGCCCCAACAACAACAACAACAATAATCAGAGAAATGCGGAAGCGAATTCATAAACAACAGTTTAATCATAAAAGCCATCAATGGCTCAATTAACTATCCCACATCAGGGGCACATTGGTACATAAGGTAATCATAATGTTAAATACGGTAATTCGAATCAATTCAGAAAGTAAAGACTCGACTGTTGTTGGGACACTGACAAGACAAGAGACAAGAGCCGACCTAGACCTGCTGCTGCCGACTGACAAGATAGGTGACCCCATCACCTGTCTACCTGAAGCAAGAACCAAAATAGAAGGGGTGAGTATAAAGGATACTCAGTAAAGGGGGGGTAATACAATATAGGTATTGATCACAGTTCGTCATTTATTTATTAAAACCAAAGAGGGGTGAATGTTACTCGTTTTCATAAAGATACATACAATAATATAAGTTGTAAGACTATAACACAAAGCAACATTCGGGTTCGGCTTTATTTGAAAACACAAAAGGTTGACGAACCGGATCCTTTGAACACATTTGCACATAAGGTCAAGCCGATTATTTTGAAATGATATTAGTTGGGTCATGAGGCCATTACAAGTTCGAAAGACATGGCATAAATAAGTTGGAAACGATAAGAAAACGGCTCGTAATTCAACTAAATAGTTTGAACAATAAGCAAGGCATAAGTTGGCGAGTTCGAGCCACGCTTCCGGGTTTTATATATATATATATATATATATATATATATATATATATATATATATATATATATATATATATATATAGGGAAATACATATGCTAATTGAAGACAACCGGAATGTGCTTCGACTTGTAACTAAAGCCGTAAATCATTTAGACAAACAAGTGATGCAATAAGTCATGCAATAATGTGTCCCGGCGAGAACGGGCCCTCTCCTTATAACTCCCAATCATGAAAAAAACATGCAAACATATAGTCAAGTACTCCACCACCAAAAGTCGTGATCCATGCATAATTTAAGGAAACGAGTGGTGCCCCACAACGCTACCGTACAAAATTTAAGGAAACGCTCAAGGCGCTACCGTCGCATTAACTTAGGTCAGTCAAACCTCCCGACTGGCCTAAGTCAATACCTAGAGTACACATCGGGATTTGCCCTAGAAGCTCGTCTCCAGGCTCACCTCCTGTATTACTCCTGGGCCCCAAGGTCATAAACCAGTCCATGGCTCGCTTGAAATTAATAATAATTTAAGTGGCCAAAAGGGCCATTTGAAAATAGGGAATCAGGGTGTGGGAGGCCAAATGGGCCATTCGAGACAAGGTTATATTTGCGAGGCCGAGAGACCAAAGTTCGCATTTAAAAACAAATGGGTTTTCCTTGCCTCTAGCTGAAAATGTTTGTAAAATATTATACATATAGGTTTTGCTATTAAAAGGTTTGACTAAGCACATAAAGAAATAGTAAAGGCAGGTACAACAAGCAAGAAGAAAAGGCGGGATAATAATTTATTTCGCAAACCTATATATATCTATGATCTTGCCCCAGTTGAAAACAATTTAAACCCTTACCTGTAGCTCGACAACGAGAAAAGCAAGCAAGCAACCGATATGATTCTCCCTCAGAGATCCCACCTGAAAATACGGGATCTAGAGGATGAACGACTGACACGAAAGAGAAAATAGACACTGACGCTCAGCTATGAAAATGCAACATGCTTAGAGACGAAAATACAATATTTAAGCTTAAAATGACAAGTAGGGCAAATTGGTCATTCAACATGAAAAACGTGGAATAAACGAATAACAAATAACATTTGATTAAATATAAACATTTAAGAATAAACTACTCAGATGGTATGATTGAAATTCCACAATAAACATACATAACCCATTCAAGTAAATCAATTAAATTACAACTTATCAACTTAACAATTTTTTCCAAAAGCTCAAAAGCTACAATCTAACATTCCCTCATAAACCAATTTTAATCGAACCCAAATCTCATCAATTCAACTATACCATCATACATCGACAATATTCATCAATTTACAATCATGCTACAAGTTAAGGTACAAGCAAATTTAGCTTAATTGATTCGAAAAGCTAAAAGCTAGTGCGAAAGTTGACATATATACATAATCATACAAAAACGATCATAAAAGACAAACGGTAAATCGGATTGAGGTAATACCAGCGCCGTTAGAACCGTTGCGTCGAGACGATGAATCTGTCCGAAGATACCGTCGCCGGATTCCCGCCGGAACAGTGTCAAAACTGCCGACCACCGTCTGCCGCCGCCGGACCTCCGCCAATGCAGTCGGACCCTTATACTCAAATGTTCCTCTCGTCGAGCCCGTCACTTCCCCCAAGCCCGTTTCTCGATCCCGTCACTCACCGGAGTTTAATTTCAGTTTGAAGCTCCAATGAACCCTAAATCCAAGAATCAAAATTACTCAAAATCGGGCTATCGAATTCGCAAACGGAGTTCGTAGAAAGCTTACCCACGTCGAGAAGGTTGGAAAGCACCTAAGGATCGACGAAAATGGTGACCGGAGCACGCCGGACCACCACCTCGGCCGCGGCTCCTCCGCGCGCCGCCTGAAAATGGTCGGAGCGCCGCCGTCCGGGGGAGTCACGCCACGAGACCACCGCCAATCTTCTCGTCTTGTCACGCCGGTCCGAACCTTGGTGGTCCGCGATGGTGGCGCCGCCTGAAACGTCGCCGGAGCTCCACCGACGCCGCGCCTGAAAATGGGTCGTAACTCCGCCGTCGGCGGTCGGATGGACTCAAGACCACCGCCAATGGATTCCTCTCGTCGAAACGGTTCAGACCCGACAGGTCCCAAGTCTCGCCGTCGCCGGAAAAGGCAGATCGGAGAATAGTGCCGCCGTTCGGTTCTCCCGCCGTTACGCCGTCGTCGCTGCTCCGATGGCCGGGAAAATAGTACGGTTGGATTCGTCTCGTCGATACGGTCGTCTGGACATATGATTCGTCGAATTCCGACAACGTTGCAAAAATCGTGTTTGGGAGAGAATGGCACGTCGTTCGATGAATGTCGGTGTGTGTGTGGTTTCTAAATATGGAGGGTTACTATATATATTTTTCGAAAAACGAGACAAAAACGCAAAGTTTCGGAATTAGGCGTAGTTAGTGTCAAAATGACCGTAATGAAAAGCTTAACAAGGTTTGAGGTTCGTTTCATAAAAATTCGGGCATTTACAAAAAGTCAATATCGAGTGGGGTCAAAGTGTAAATAATTTTGGGCCAAAAATGCAATATTTCGAAAATATAATTTTACGAATAATATTTGGAACCTCGATGAAATATATCTTTAGAACATTGGATTCCGGTCCAACGTGCACTGTTAAATTACTAAATTCGATTAAACGAGCTAAAAATATAAATTTACCAAATTGACCCTAATTAGTGACAAAATGATGCAAAATAATTCTTATTAATGCTACAAGTTTTAAAAGCCAAATTAATGGTTTATGAAAATTTCTTTAAATGCAAGAGTTGGAAAACGTGTAATTATGAAGGACGTCGGGACCGTAAACGGTCCGAATATCGATAAACGTGCTAATTCTGAGTTTGGGAATTATGGGTCGTTACAGATACTGTGTGCGACATATTTACCAAAATTTCAAGGGTAAGTTTCCAAGTCAAGAGTGCAAAGACCTGTTTTGGCAGGCAGCCTCAACTGCAAACAGGAATGAATTTGATGATGCGATGGCCAAGTTGCAGATATTAGATCCAAAAGTCAGTGATGAAGTTAAGACAGCATGGGAGTATTTAAATGATATACCTAAAGTTGTTGGGCAAGATCTCATTTCACAACATCGACAAAATGTGATGTGATTGTGAATAATTTGGTGGAATCATTCAACGCATGGATTTTAGAAGACAGAGGAAAACCAATCATATCCATGATTGAGGGGAATCAGAAACAAGATGATAAAGAAGATTCAAGATAAATTTGCAGGAATGGGAAATTTCCAAGGTAATATCTGTCCAAATATTTTGAAAAAACTGAACAAGCAGTATAAATTATCTACCAACTGTACATGCATCTACTGTGGGAGGCTTGAATATCAAGTAACACATGGGAAGCACACTTACATTGTAGATTTGGATAAAAGGACATGTACATGTGGTATGTTCCAGTTAACTGCTTATCCATGCTGTCATGCGTATGTGGTTATTAGTGAGAAAAGGGACCCAATTGAAAACTATGTTGACAGTTGCTACAAGAAGCCATTGTACTTGAAGATGTATGAGAACATGATTCATGGAGTTCCTAGCTCAACTGGATATGCTAAGACTAACTATGAGCCTCTCCAAGCACCACAATTCAAGCCCAAGAGAGGAAGGCCAAAGAAAAAAAGAAGAATAGGGGCAAATGAGGTTCAGACACCTTCCTCAAGAAAAGGTCTGACTCATAGATGTAAGAATTGCCTCATTCTTGGGCACAACAAGGCAACTTGTACAAACCCAACCCATCCAAACTCGAAGTTTTATCAGGTTATTTAAACAATTTCATGCTTATATTTTCATTAATTTCATACTTATTACTTGCTGTCATTGTTTATAGGGGTCACAGCCAAGATCTCAATCAAATACGCCTCCAACAGGATCTCAAACGAATAGGCCTCCAAGAGGATCTCAGTCAAATGCTTCACAATCATCCACAACAAACAATTCACAAAGGGTATGTAATTTATACACTTTAATGGATTTATTTATTTCGACCTATTTAAGATTGTATATATTATTTATTTGTTTTATGGTACTTTGAATAGAAAAAGCAAACTCCAAGAAGGAATAGTGCATCAACTAGTACATCAACTGCCAAAACTGGACCTACACAACCACCTGCTAGAAGAACTCCACAAATAGCACCTATCCAAGGACCACATTCTCACCATGTGCCTCCACAACCTTCTAGGCAATTTCAACCTCCAAGGCCTGGTAGTTCTAATTCAGTTAGGCCACCAAGTTCAAGTGGACAAACCAATAGTGTGCCAAAACAGACCAAGAAGCTGAATTTGAAACAAGTGATTGAGAATTTGAGAGCTAAATCTTTGGAGAGAAGACCAAGAAAAGATTCTAATGGAGGGCAGGATGTTTGACTGATTTCTAGGACATTTTTTTAGGATATCACTTGATGTTTTTCACTGATGTAGTTAGTTTCTGACCCTGCTTATGACTTATTTCTAAGCTGATTCATGTAGTTAGTTTGGTTGATTTCTAAGTTGTTTATGACAGTGCTTATCACTTATTTTTTGTTGATGCTTAAGACAATTATCTATATTATGAAAATATGCAAACAATTTGGTTATATATACAGCTATTCAAATGCAGTTTTCGGTTTAAAAAACTTTGACAGGTTCTGATATACCAGTTGATGTTTGAATGATGGTTGTTGTTCTTGTTATATTTTTGTTGCACTAACAGAGCTTGCTGTTATTGTTTTTTGGTTATAAATGCTGCAGTTATACTACATTAATTTGGAAAAATGCATTGTTACATAAAACAGTTTCACTAGAACAGTAGGATAATGAAAACAAAAATTACAATCAACCCCCTAAGAGCTAAACCTTGACAAATATTACAGTCAGCAAAGTAAGGAGAATAGCTGAAACAATCCAAGAAACATGAACATAGTTGCTACGATTCTCTACCATCCCAACCCTTTCAGCCCCAACTGTAGAAACTTGAGAAACCACCTCCTCCAAATCTTCATTCATTCTCCCTGGAACAGTTTCAGTCTTGACTTCAACTGGAATACCAGTGTTACCCAATACAACTCGTTCAGGTATACACCACCTAAAAAATTTGCAATTGTGTGGTTGAGGAAAATACGGGTAACAGTAATAAAGATGCCCCTTTGTAGACTTTCCATCAGTTTCTACGACCCTGATGTCACATTTCAGGTCGCATCCGCAGGTCGGAGTCATACCATACTTCAAATTCACGAACCGTCTCCCACTGGGCCCACTTCTCCTACTTGCAGAGCTCGATGCCATGGCTATGGTGTTGCAGCGGCTGGAGAAGATGAATTGGAAGGAGGAGCAGATCTGATGCCAAAAGTAGGGTAAGAAGAATAAGGTTGGTTGCTTTTATAAATTAAACCACAAGGGTATTTTAGTATTTTTCCATACTTTAAGTCGAATTTTGAGCTATTCCAGTCACACCCATCGCGCGTATGGTACACAATTTGCACAAGGGGGTATTCAGACTTGTTTTTAAAAATGTAAGGGTGTAAATAGGAATAAAAATATAATAGGGGGATAATGTGAATAGTGGGAATTTGATAGGGGGTCCCCGCCTAAATCCCCGGTGGTGGTGCAGATGGCAATTAATGCAGGTGGACTTGTTGATAGGACTGTGTCTAGACTTGGTGGGCTTGTTAATGGGCTTGTAGGAGGAGCCCAAGACAATGAAACTAAGCCTTCTGAGGTTGTTAATGGGCCGAATTACTAGCTCCAACCATATATAAACTCGATCCCTTCGATCTCACCCAACTTCAATTTGGCATTCTTTATTTTCCATTAATCTTGGTTTCTTTTCAATATTGAAGGAAGATATCTGTTTTTTCTACTTTTTTCTTTTGAAATGTGTATTATTTGCATTTCACATATGTATAAGTGGACAATAGTCCAAAATTTGTATGATCTTGTGATCTTGCCTATATATATATCTTATATATACTACATACTATTTTATTGAAAACAAAAGGCAGGCTGTTTAATTTTTTACTAATCAATGAAAACACAAAATACTAGAAAAAAATATTTACTAATTTTTTATTTATTTTTAAGTTTGAAGTTTGCACACATATAATTTGTAGCATAATTAATACGCAAAGCCAATCATTAATTAACTATTCTTTAATTTATTAATTAAAAACTAAACCAACACGCAAAGACAGGAATCGGGCAATGGGTTATTACAATGTTACGGATTTGACAAAATCATAGTATGACAAAAATGTTAAATATCACTAGGGCTTAGATGTGCAAGCTTCTTCTTAAAAATAAAAATAAAAATAATAATTTACAACATTGACATTGCACTATTCTTTCGCATCTGGTTTAGTGAAAAATGTTTAGCTCCTCGTCATCTGTTACAATTTACAAACTTTTTGGATCTGATGAGAATTAGAAAGTACAGTGGGCTTAATAATGGGCTGACAGGAGGAGCCCAAGGAAATGGGTTTGGGCTTTCTGGACTGACAAGGAAAGCCCAAGCAAAGTAAGCATATTCGTATACAACTTCTTTTATCTTTTTTGAAGAAAGATTAAAGAATCCCGAGAATCGCATGGTTTGTATTATTTGTTTGTATTGTTGTATTCTCTTGTTACTGTATTGTTTTTTTTTTTTTTAAAGATGTGATAAGATATTATATATATCATCTTTAGTTTTCCTTCACTATATATATATATATATATATATATATATATATAGTTTTCCTTCACTATATCGCATTATAAAAGATTGACTGATCACCAGAAGAAAGATATTGTTATTATATATATATGTAAAAAAAAATTAAAATTAAAGACCCCAACACCAAAGAGGTGAAAACTTGTGATTTATGACATATAGAAATTCAGAAAAATATGTAAATTGGATAGGATAGTCTGCACATGAAAGTTAGAATTAGCCCACAAAATATTATAAAAAATATAAGGACCCACAAAAACCGAGAAAAAGAGGACCATGTGTTACTTGGCTTGTATTCAGAGTTGAACTGTCAGTCTCTCTATCATATCTTTAATTCTTTGTTTGCTTTCATCATCTCCCCTCACTCAAAGTCCCACTTGTTTTCCCGGCCATCTCAGATTGAGTGAGAAAAGAGATCTAGCTTTGATTGTGTGGGACAATGCATAAATTAAAGAAGATCCCATCTTTGCTGCAATTTCAAAAGTTGCATTTAAAGTACCCCACACAAACTTAGTGTCTGCCTGCCCCATGGACAACCGATAATGTTTACAAACTAGGAGTGTTTACAAAGTCTTTCTTTCATTTCTAAATTTTCTATTACAAGCGTTTTTTGTGTTTTATTCTCGAAATACTCTCAAACTTTACAATTAAAACTTTTAACTAAAGCTTTCTACAACTTGTTTAACCTTTTCAATTTTACAACTAAGACGACGGGGTACAATTGTACAAAACTTAGCAAGTATACTTAAATATAAATGATGAAATTGACAAATTAAATATAAATAATATAGTTTGTAGGTACGTGACATTTATACATGATATTCAACAAGTCATGTACCTATATTTTTTTCCCCATCAAAAGTAATTTCCATTGCCTTAAAACCCTCAAAAGTAATATCCAGTGAGGAGGGAGCTCTTTTCCTTACTACACTTTGGGCTATTTGGTGGGATCGTAACAAACGAGCCATGGAAGATGAGGTTTCATCTCCGGTCGAGGTTGCAGGCTTTGCAAAGAACTTTTGCACGTCGTTTCTTGCGGGAGTTCTAACCAAAGCCCAACGGTCCCTGCAACAACCACAAGCTAGGTGGTCCCCCCGATTCTCGGGATGGATTAAAATCAATTTCGATGGTGCTCTCTTTCGGGAGACAAATGAATATGGCTGGGGCATTTGTGCTCGAGATTCGTCGGGTAATTGCGTGGCCTGGAGTTCGTGTCGCTACCTGGGAACTCCCTCACCGGAGCTTGCAGAAACTTATGCAGCCAAGGCTGCCACTGAACGGATCTTGAGACGTGGCTGGGAGATGGTCATCTAGGAAGGAGATTGCAAGGTTTTGCTTGATAAATTGGGGTCAGCTGAAGAAGACTTTTCAGAATTTGGTAATATTGTTCAGAATATTAAAGATTTGCTTGTTCTTGTCCCTTTGGTTAGATTATCTACTGTACGTAGGAAGGCAAACTATTTAGCACATAGATTAGCTAGGAATGCTAGTCATCTTCAAGAAGGGGAACTTGATATTCCCGAAAACGTGTACTCTGCTTTTATATCTGATTTACCTTGATTGATATAAAAGTATTGATTTAAAAAAAAAAAAAAACCCTAAATGCAACCGGGCCACAGCTACTTCATCTAAACAGAGACGAAGTCAAAATACCCTTCACTAGAGTTATATATAGTGGACTGGTCCATCACAATATATATATATATATTAAAACTAATTCTTTATATTTTCTCTTTTAATAAGTCACTAATACTCTCTCACAATTACTATTATTTGCAATAAAAACAAGCACATAGAAAACCTCAAGATGGGCCATCCTATTGGCATATTTTCTCCGATTATTAGAAAAACAACAAAGAAAAATCAAGATTCTTTTGGGCCTCTTTCACTCCACCATCGACACCTATTGTCCTTTTTTCCCCACACTTTTGCTCATCATCTCCACTTCTATCACATGATAATAATTTCTTATTTGCCCAAAAATATTCTAATTTCACTTAAACATAATATCATTTTCATTGACTCTTTCACCGCATGAGCACAATTTTGGCCAAAAATAGTAAGAAAATTAGCCACATAACATTAATTATTAGTTAATTGAAAAAAGAATCCCAGAAAAGGGACACACATAGAGATATCAAAAACAACAATAAAAAGAGAAATTCAACAAACATAAGAGTTATTTAAGAGTAGAAAATGGAGTAATTCTTTTTTTTCATTTTCTCTTGCAAATTGCCAATTAACAGAAATCGTAGGTATTTCGTTACGTTTCACATGTAAATTAGATTAAAAAACTAATAAAATAAATTAAAATGAAATACTCACTCAAGAGTCAGCTGCATTTGATGGACCGGCAACTTTAGGTGAGGTAACCGGAAACAAAGGTAACAATCGGGGCTCCGAATCCCTCGGGGTGTTGGCCGGCGATTGATGCAAATAAAACCCTTTCTCTTTAATTGCTTTATCCTCCGCCTCAACATCCATGTTACTGCTACAGTTATTCGCCGCTGGTTCCCGATTAAACGGGTCGGGTATCAGAGGAGTAACCGGGCTGAGCATCAGAGACGGAAAATCAAGGATACTGGGGGACAGGATTTCCGGCGAACCGGAATAACCGGATAAAAACCCATGCCTTGTATTGACCACACCGGGTCCCAACGGGCTGATCTTGAAGTTTTTCATACTGTTTCTGCGTTCGTAAAGCTTCGAACCGGATTTATCTTTTCTGGGCCCTGTCTTGATTGGCGGGACCGAGTTTCGGATCGGCTCAGGCCGGGCTGCGTGGCGGGCCGTCTCTGTGGAACCGGTTAGCATCTGGACAACTTGCTTGAAGGAGGATGAATCGGCCTGGACGAAAGTGGTTGGATATGGGCTGTTGGGTTCGGATCTGGATATGGGTATGGTCGGTGGTTGTGGTGGCGGAGTATGCGGCGCTGTGTGGTAGTTATGGTGGTGGTGTTGGCCATTAGCGGTGGCGCTGCTGCTGCTCGAGCTGTTGCAGCTACGGCTGTTTGGAGATGGAATTAGAGATGGATTTCTCATTCCCGTTGGGTTCTCCATTGACGGGTTGGGTCTTTCTTCTCGGATCTCAATGGAGACTAGAGAAGAAAGATTTTGAAGAAGAAACCACACTAAGTAGAACCAGAGGGGAGAGAGAGAGAGAGAGAGAGAGTCACATTTTATAATTTTTGCATCACTGCTTTAATTTCCTTTAGTTTGGTAAGAAAATTGTTTCGTTGTGTACTTGAGAGGTCCATCTGGGTTTTATCCCACACGCAGGGTTGGCGCGTGGAGGCAAATTCTTGATGGCGATGGGTTAAGAGAATTGAGGGTGGTGGCTACACGCGCTTTGAAAGAGAGTGGAAGTTAGATGGTGGACAAGTCCAAGTGTAACAAGGCTATTGGTTGTGATTGGAATTTCAGACCAGGAGATGGTGGGGCAATAAAGAAATTGTCAAACAAGTTTCAAAAATTGGCATTGACTTAAAAAGTCCCCTTCAATGCTGACCATTAGACTAAGCTATGTAATAATGGTGCACTAATCAATGCTTCCCCTTTAATCTCTCTCTCTTTTGTATTTTAATATTTTTTTACTGTTAATTTCTAATTTAGCTCATATTTTAAATTACCCATATGTATATTATATTTATAATCTTACCCTATATATTTATTCCCTTAGAAAGAAAAAAAAAACTACCTTTAATATTTAAAAAAGGATTTGTCTGCACCACACAAATATGAATATGTAGATACAGATACGAATATTAGCATTTTAATCCACATATTAAACCATCCACCATTTAGTGTTTTGGACCTTTGGTAGATTAATTAAGGTGCCAATAATTACGATTAATTAATTCTCACCATTGAAATATAATTACTGCCGCAATAAATATGGGACGATTAAGCACTTCTTAACATGGTTGCATTTAATTATTTAACTTCTTTTTCAAAATTAATCAATGCTTAAATAAGATGTGGAGGTGGATGCAAACTAATCAAATATAGAATTTTTTTTTTTATATCAAATTATATTTAAATGAGAAACATTACATAAAGCTTATTTCTGTTATTTTTAGCTTTTTATGTATATTTTTTTATTATTTGTTTATAAGATTTATCAACAAACCTAACAATATCTAACTGAAAGTCCAATCCCCACAGATTTGATGTACAAGTACCAAAAAAAAAAAACTGCCCAAAATCATAAGCTGTGAGAAGACAATTAATTACTAGCTAGTACTGAATCCTATTCTCGAATTATTATGCAAATTGTCACTTTATTTAAAAAGAAAATATTATGTCTATTTTGGTAGCAAAAACTTTTCCTCTTTTGATCATCCGATGAGACCCTTCATTAGCTTTTCTCATTTGTCTGCTTTTGCAACATGAAACAAACCTGACAAAGATAAATCTTACGGAGGAGATAATATTCCTGAAAAAAAAAAAGGTATCCATCAATAATTAGATATTTACCACATTAAAATATTCGTATTTTTATGGTACAAATTCTACATGTAGAATTATATAAAGATGGTATAATCGGGTCAAATCAAGAAGGGTGCGTTTTTTTTTTCCCAACCTTTTTAAGATGATTCAATATTTTTAAAATTAAAAATAAGAATACATTTTTTATTAGTGCGGAAGTATAAATATGCATGAAAATATATATTAAAAGAAGAAATAAAAAGGAAGAGGGGAATTTACGCCTTACGTAAAGTTGGGCCTTATTATCAAAAAAGTAAAAAGTAAAATTGGGCCTTATGTCCCAAGCCCAATATACGGTCTTACTTAATGACCCATTTTAGATTCTATAGTCAAAGCCCAGTTTATATTTGCATGAATAAAACGCAATATACTCCAATTTTATCTTACATCAGGCTAGCTATTGACAATTTACTTCCTATAATTTTAGAAATAATAATATAATTCCAATCATAAAACCTTTCTGTAAAAACTTAATAAAATTTTATAAATTATATCTGATTATGAAAATAATAATCATTGTGAAGCATTAAATTTAGATATGACATTAATTTTCTAGGGATCATAATTTAATAAAGCATAACGAGTACTTTTCTAAGTTTTCCATAACTTTGTGCTTTTCAATTTAAGTGGGCAGTTTGAAATTTCGCAACATTGTTGAAGTACTAAAATAATAACCAAAAGTAAATATTGAAGATACTTTTATGTTTTTAGAATTCGAACTTTAATTATTATCGTGACCAAATTCAAAACAACATCTTAATTTTCACTATAGTGCTTAAGACAAAACAAAAGTATGCCCTGAACAAAACAAACGTGGTAACAACGACATATATCGTAACTTATTAAATAACAGTATAACACTAGCTAGCTAAGTAGCCTCTAGCTAGTACTTGCATGGCAATTTCTTGCTGGGCTCATAGGCGAAGGGTAAAATATTGTAGATAATAGGCTGATGCTTCTTCTTCTTTGGGGCGGCGACTGGTGGTTTCACGGCAGCCGGAAACAAGGAACCACCTGTGGCTCCGCCGTGGAGGTTGGTGGGTACGCTGCAGTTAGTGAGTGGTGAAGAGACTAAGAAGGCTCTGCATTTGCGGGAACCAGCTGGGGTCAAATTCTTTGGAATGAAGAAGAAATAACCGTTCTTATCGGCCTTCGCTGTCTGAATGGTAGTTTTAGTGTCGTTGCAGACCAACTTTACCACCGCACCTGTAAAATTAACCATAGATCGAAATTAAATCAATTATATATATAGTTTATTTTTCTTGAATATATATATATATACACATTATTATTAAAATGGAAAAGAAGATTACCAAGAAGAGGAGTTGCTTTCAAGAGAGTGTTAATCCCTCTGTACTTGCACGCCTTGCAGTAGACAACACCCTGAACAACTGTAGGCTTGACCCATTTGTAAGTCGGCGGTTTAACAGGTGGAAGAACCGGGGGCTTGGCTACGGGTGGTTTAACTGGTGGCTTAGCTACCGGGGGCTTAACAGGTGCAACAACTGGAGGCACAACCGGTTTAACAGGTGGAAGAACCGGTACCTTATAAACCGGTGGCTTAACAGGGGGGAGCGGAGGCTGGACCGGTGGAGGAACAGGAGCTGTACCGTAGACTGAGGCTATGGAGCTGAGGAAGAAAAGGGAAAAAGCAAAGGCATTTGCGGCAAAAGCCATTGTAATGTGCGCTGTGTGTGTGTTTAATTTTCTGATGAAATGGGATGATTTGGATTCAGCTCATGCAGGGAATTTATAGTGGTTTTCAAGGGCATTTTCAGGATTATATATATTAAAATTGATTGATTCAGAAATCTATTGGAGAATTGGAAAATGGGGTTAATTTGCTAGATTCGTAATCGTTGGGCCTGCTGCATTGTTAGAGAAGACTTTTGTGTTGAATTAGACTTAATTATATATGTGTTCTGACAGGGGAGCTTAATTGAAGGTTGAAAATTCACATGCCAAAGTGGATGCTCATGCTCTAATTAAGTTCACTAGTGTTCTTTGTTTGTTGTTTCTTTCTTGATATATAACAAACTGTATTGCCTACTTTATTGTTTACTTGTGAAGATTGCAGCTTCGTCTAGCGCTATGTTTGGTGCATGTCCTAAACTTTGCACATAAACTTGTATTTTCTGAGTTGAATGTTTAATGCAATTATCCCTTGTTGAGAGATTTTTTTTTTTTTTTAAAGTATAGCTAATTAATGAATATAATTAGTAGTTAATTATACTTAAACTTAGTTTAGATAAGGGTTTGCAATTAATTGTGGCGCGAACCATGGGAACCTGCAGCTTGATGGATGGACCTAGCTAGTAATTGTGGCCTAAAACCTCGTGACATTAATAACTATTCATGTGATAATAAATCTAAAGTAATGCAACCAATCAGACTCTAGATTACTTTAATAATATTGGGTACTCACGAATATAGTATAATAATCTATCCAAGCAAACAAGATCTAAGGTAATTAATCCTAATGCAGGTATAGATCCCGCCAGTTTTTTTGTGTTTGACTTTTCGTGACACCTCTAAAAAAAATTAGTGTGCAATTTTAAGGGATATTTATTTAGTGATAAATATTTAAAAAGAGTTTTATTCCAAAAAAAAAAAAAGAGTTACTTTTAAGTGATTTAACATGTAATTGTTTATATCTTCAAAAAAAATGTAATTGTTTATTTATTTATTTATTTTATTTTATTTTATTTGGTAAAACAAAGAGCCAAAAAAACACAACAGCAAAAACAACTAAATATCACTGCTTTGTTTCGAACCCAGCGGGAGGATCATTCCAAAGTCTAAAACTAGAACTAATCTCACGACCAAGATGCGCCAGCTTATCTGCAGCCTCATTGCATTCCCTCTTAACATAATAGTGGAAAATTCATCAATCTCTCCAAAGCTCTGCTCGATAATTCAATTTTACTTAAGGAACACTCCGTTTCTCTTCTTATAAATTACTTAAAAGTTAAATTTGTCGTGTCTGATAGATAGCAATTATTTAAATTTTTTATTCAGCAATGTAATTAATAAACTATTTAATTAATTACTTTTTTTGTCTAAATATAGCTGTTATTTGCTGCAATAAAGAATCAACTTTTACAATAATAGAAGAAGAAATTAACAAAGTTGTTGCACGAATTTAACTAAAAAGAAGGAATAAGATAATTCAGGGCCAAATCAAGTCAACAGAAACCCTAAGCAGATCTTCCTGCTCAAACTGAGCCTGGTCATTATTTTCTCCGGCAGCCCTTACGGTTTCAGAAGACAGCGGAGCTGCCTTTTTGGTGGCAGGAGACGGTGGAGCAGCGGCGGCGGAATAAGAAGGTAACGAAATAAGGTTGTCCGTGTTTTGATGGCGAAGAACCTCAGACAAGAGAAGCCATTTCTCAGAAATGAAATGAAACTTGGTGATCAAATTTTAATATGAAAATGGTTGTTAGTTTGTATGAGAAATAAAAGATGAATAATGAATTTATAAGCATTGACAATTTGTTGGAGATTGAATGACATGAATTTAACAGTGTGACAGAAGCATGGGGCAATGAATCAAAATTCAAATCCGTAGGGGCAGATCGTTTTTGTTGTCTGTCTCTTTCGATGTTTTTGCTTTCTGGAGAATCCACCGCCACCACCACTAGGCCTTCCTTCTGTATTGCTCAAACAAGTTTTTGTATAGTTTATAGTATTAACGATTTCTATCATAGAATTAGGAACAAATTCCTACCATAACAAATGCCAGCACTCTTCAACGAAAAATGATAATAATAGTAATAATACTAACAAAATTAAAAAATAAGGTCCAAAAAGCTAATTAATGACAAAATGGATGTTTACATCCAGCAAAAAAAAGATAACTCAGCAATAAAAGTAAACTGGAAATTTACAGTCACAGAATACATAACTTAGCAAGGAAAGTAAAAATCCAGTACTCTCTTCTTTTTTCCCACCGCAGTTTCTCTTCATCGTCTTTCACATACATTATTTTTTACCAAAAAAGTGGGGTTCAATTTTACTCTTGATGAACTGAATTCGACTTGTCCAACTTGGAGCCTGGAAAAGAAGAGAATTTTATTGGAAAACATATGATTTAGTCCGTTTGGAAAGGTAATCAAAGCTAAAAACCATTGCTGCTCTAACACTAGGAAATTCAAGCCAATATAGTATAACTTAATTATTTTCAAAAAAAAATATATATATATATAGTATTAACTTCATTCTCAAAGTGTTCCAAAATCGCACTGCTACTCTAAACTGTTAAGTCTTAACCAGAATCTTAGTGGGAAAAAGAAAAGTCAAAAGAATAAAACACTAGATGTTTTGTCGATGACCACGTAGATATATTCTTAAAGTGTACAAGCATTATATCACATAGTGCGTGTTTGCAAACTCTACTACTCTAAAGTAGACGTTGAAGTAATAAAAAGATGGAGTCCAGAGAAAAAAAAAAAAGTGAAAAGTTAAAAGAAGAAAGGTTTAGTGTTTGGGAAAGAAAGCTAAGAAACACTTTACTACGCCCACGGAACATACATTTATAAACAAAAATTACATAGAAGCTAGAAGTTGAAGCCATCCATCATGCATGTCCTTAGATGCTTCTAGTAGTTCTACTTATAATAAGCATAAGTTGGTTTCCAAAACACTCCCTAAGTGAAAGAAGTTAGCACAAAAGTGCTTTTTCTTAGAGTTAGCAAACACTACCATAATCCACATAATTATTGCATAATGAACCACAATTCACTCTTGTAAAGTACAAAACCTCTAGCATAAAACAAAATACTACATGAAAACAAAATCAGCAACACAACAAGAAAAAGGATTGAAAGTTAATTTTTCCACTATAGAAATCATTACCATTTAAGCAGCAGCTTCAGTGCTTGTCTCCTTGTTCTCCAGATCATTTATAGTAGCATTTGCGTCTACACCATCTGCATCCTCAGCAGGAGGCTGAACCTGTTCGTCCTCTGGCAAAGGCTCCTCAACATAATCATTGTCAAAAGCATCCTGGGGAACATCATAAATTCTCACCTGTGGCTTAGATGGATCTTTAACAAGAACATATTTTCCCTCCTTCAGCTTCATACACAAATGAACAATACTTTTAACAATACCCCACATGTTAGAAGTGTTCAAATTAATCTGAGTAGCAAAATCCCGAGGCTTGTATCCCACAACTGCCAATATGACATGGTTAAAATGATCTCTTGGATGAACTCTAGAAACATATCCCAATTTCATCATATCAGCTCCTGCCAACAGAGCTTGAGCAGTCCATTTTGCCAATTTATTAGCATTGTTTTTCAATTCGGTAGCCAAAACTGCACCTCTTTGAGTCTCCAGCTTCTGTCTCCAGTCAACACCAGAATACTTAGGATCAAACTCGTTCAATGCGTTCAAAGTCAAGAATTGCCTCTGATTGTTAATATCAACCACACTCTGAACTTCACACCTCGACACCAAGTACATGTCATCTTCCAATTTCCACCTTCTGTATCTGTAGCCTACAGGAGCCACTTCCTCACCTTCATTTGCAAACGGGTTCGGTTCCTCAAAGGTAACCTTATTGTTATCTCTGATCAAAACCTGCTGAGAAAAATTCTGATTGATGTAAGCAGCTTCCACACTGAGTGAATGGATGGAATTAATATCATCTTTCACATCAGGCAAGGGCTCCTGGGATGTCTCATGCACAGCAAGCAAATCTAATTGCGACCCATCTCGTTTATCAAGGAAGAGCTTATTTCCAACACGCTGAACCACAATATCCCACGAGTAAACTGACCTGGGGGCGCACATTAGCGTGGACAGAATTGCATCAGTCGCAAATACTGTTGCTTTATCCTCATTAGCCAAACGCCTGATAACGGGATCATCAGTTGTTGTAACTTTGAAGAAGTTTCGGCTCTTGAAACGCTCCAAGGGTTTACAATTCTTAGGAGTAATACGATCGTAAGACCTGTCGTAAAACTCAAGCCCACCACAAATCAACATGTCCTCAGGCTCAGGGACCGCAAACGATAGTTTCGAAAAGGTGGAGAACGGAATCTGATCCAGCATATTCCATTCAGGCTGAATATCAACCGAAGACCTGAAAACCGACGATTCGCGGCGCTGCGGCATCTGCGAGCGGTTCATGTGATACAACCTGTCGCGACGCGCACGTTCCTTCTCAGCCTCGCGCTTTTTAGCCTCCACTTCTTCGTCACGGCGTTGGGGGAGCTGAGAGCGGTTGTGGTGGGGGTTGAATCTCCACCTCGGGTTGAATTTGGGGCGGTTAGGATTGTAGTGGTGCGACTTGGCGGAGGTGTCCACCAGACGGAATGAGGAGTCCTCATCGGCGGCGAGTGTAGCGAAGGAATCGTCGCCGGAGAAATCGAAGGCCGAATCGGCATTGTGGTGGCCCTGTCTGGATCCAGGTCGGCCTTGATTGGACATATTCCTGGTCCAATCGGCGATCCGTCCAAGTTTGTCGGAGCGGGAGAAGGGCGCGAACGGGACATTGGAGGGGTGGTTGGGGACCGAGAGTCCGCCGGTGGCGGCGGAATCCGGTGGGCCCCAGCCGTCGAGGTTGAACGGGACTGTGCCTACTTCAAATCCTACCATGATTGCTCTGAATTTGTTCTGAACTAACTAGGGTTTTCTTTCTCCCGTATAATAATCAGCCCTAGTTTCCGGCAGAGTGTATGAGACTGGAAAACATTGAAACAGATGAGAATTTGCCCTAGGAGAAAGGTGAATTGGGCTTTATTGGGCCCAACATCGATTTGGGCTGTTAAGGAGAATTTCTGATCTGTTGGGATTTGGGCTTAAATTCTGAATTATAACAAAAGCCCATTAATCACTGAAACAAATTAATTGGCCCAATATTGTTAGCTAAATAAATATAATTAGGAAAAATAGCAAAATCGGAAACTTGTTATTAACGAGTTGATTTTTTGGGATAGAAGAATTAAAATTCGCATAAATGTCCTATAACGTTATTTTTTTTTAAGTAATTTTGGATGTGAAATTAAGACATAAAAATCTATAAAAAAATTATAATAAATTAAAATTGAGAAGATTTATTAGGCTAGCATAAGCCATGAAGCAGCAGTCAAGGATGGAACCAAGCCAGTGTCTAAATTAAAAAATTCTAGTTAAAATCTCGTGCTAAGGCACGGGTGTTAATTTATTTAATGAAGAAAAAATTTATTTTATAACTTACTAAACTCTCAATATATGGACTTTTTATAGTTCATTTAATTAGTTTTTAATTTTGAGGAAAAAAATAATAGTTCCGATTTGCAGTAAATTTTTAAAATTACTTATTTTAATTTAAATAATATTATCATATTTTTCAATATTATTCTTTTGATGGTTTTATTTTTATAATTTTTGTACATTATTTTAATATAGTTAAAATTAAATTATTTATAATGATAAAGTAGGACTCCTATATATGTGGACAATGATAATATAAAAGATATTTTAATTTTAATTACATTTATAACTAACATATCTATACAAAATATTTTATTTCTTTTGAATAAATATAAAAATAATTAATTTCTACCAAAAAAAGAAAATAATTAATTCTTTTACTTATATGACATAATAGAATTCATTAAAACTATCAACATGTATGCTTAGGAGATACCTCAAAGTTCTGAATTATATAATATAGATTTTCTTCAAAATTGAATCAATCGATACGACTTATATTTAAAAAAGAACAAATATTATTTGATTTTACGAATTAAAATTTCGTGAAATATCTAATTCAAATGGTTTGAAATTTTGAATGAAACGTAACCTTCATTAAAGGTATTTCCTGGGCCAATGAATAAAGCACGTGGGAAGGATCACAAGAATCATTTCATTTTCGTGTTGGGGCCGAATTCAATGAATATGAAGTTACTTAGGTTCATTCGACTAACATAAGAATTATATATATTTTTTTTTTCCTCAAATTTAATGATTTAATGTGCAAGCAACCTCAAAACAAACAATTCAAACATCAAATTCTAGTAAAATTCATCGTACAAATCTACCAATCAATATATAAAGCTAACCAAACATATCAGTCTAGATTCATTCAATTAACATGTAGACAATATTTCTTCAAATTAACAGTAGACAGGGTCCCCGTTAGTGTTGGTACATCCACAAAGCAAAAAAAGACGTGCGTGAATGAATGAAACATTAAAGACACCTAAATTCACTGCTCTTAATCCCGCATGGTAAGGTAACTAAAAACAGTTCAAAATATCTGATTATTTAATAAAGCCAAAGATATTTTTGCCATACCCTTTTCAGCAGGCTAACGTGACTGCCGCAGGCCTGCTCCATGTTGATGAAGCTGTGCAGATAAAAATGCCAAATCAAGTTGCGTGGAATTATCAAGACCTGGTTCGACATACACCTAACACCTCTCTCGACTGTTAAAGTGTCTGATCATATAACAATATTCTTCGTATTCTCATCCAACTACTCTCAACTCAATCGGGCATATATCCAGTCAGGGAGCATGAAATATCCCCGAAAACAAGTATCGATCCAAACCCCAATGCGGAAATAAAACAATATATCAAAATATATCCCAAATTTCAGTCCGAATAATAAAAAGTAGAGACTGAAAGATGCTGACAACCAACAATATACAAGAACCTAACAATGGGCATGTGTTGTAAAGCTTTTACAATCTAATAAAACAATTCGCATCTGGATACCATCAAAATGCGACATTTGTAATAACGTTTTCTTTTAATTACAACGGGATATGATCTAATGAAACTACAAAAGCCTAATCACCCAAACGACAAAATATATCAGGAAAACTTAGGTTTAGGCATGGGTGAATTTGACTGATGTTTATGTATCCAATGCTTGAGTCCCTTTTTAGGATCTTGATGGGTTGTTGGGTTTTGGACAAGCTTTAAGGTTCCGTCGCGAGCATATGAAGACTCGAATTCTTCTAGGATCTTCACAATCTGCCAAAACTCGGGCCTCTTGTCGGGTTGCAGAGACCAACATCGTTCTATTAAGGCTCTCATTGCTGGAGGACAATCGACAGGTACAGCAGGCCTCAAGTTCTGCAAAAGTTTCATAAACTTAATAAATGCTATGAAAAATTTAAATATCTTCTATAATTTGAATCAAAAAGACAAAACCAAGATCAAGATTATGATTTTGCTGTATGAATCATTTCTCCTTGAAAGTGTGTATGCAATTATACCTTTTGAAGTACGGTTTTCACTGTTTCTCGATACCATAACTAGGGATTCGGAGCACAGTCGATGGGTGTGCAAAACAAAGCAATGAAGGCATAATTTAATTATATGTTTAAATTTGTACAGCATAACTCTAAAATATTTATTAAGTTTATATATGCATCAAATATTAAATTCATCATACATAAAAGAAAAGTAATTTCAAATACAATCAAATTATATGATTAAAGAAGAGTAAGAAATTTTGAATGATGGTCGTTGAGAGACGAGAGAGGAAGAAATTGAAGAAGTAAACAAAAAAAGGTTCAAATAAGAGAGGGGAGAACAGAGTGAGAGAAGAAAATGAGGAAAAAAATAGAGCAAAAGAGAAGAAAAATGCATGGATGGAAGACATGAACATTTTGAAGAGGAAAAAAAAACAACTCCAAAATATATAGAGAGACCAAAAGTAATTATTATTAGGCGAAGACAAAGCTAAAAACTTTCAATTTTTACAAGGTAATACATAAAATCTACGCAAGTACGAAATACCACTCTATGAGTTTTTCTTTCTTTTCATTGTTTTTTTTTTTTTTTTTTCTAATTTCAAGAAACTGCGCAAACTAGCAAAACCCCAAAAATCGTACCTTATTCACCACAGCAAAAGCAGCTTGTATAGGGGTCATATCTTCATAAGGAATCGTTCCCGCCACAAATTCCCACAAAATGAGCCCAAATCCGTAAACATCCACTTTCTTCCCATAAGGCTTTCGTTTGATCATTTCTGGGGCCATCCAACGATAAGTTCCTGGATCATCTGCTAGAAGATCACAGTAAGCTTCCTCACAAGCTATGCCAAAATCAGCAACTTTCAGATGAAAATCTTCTGTGATGAGAATATTCTCTGGTTTGAGATCTCTATGAATAACTCCTTGTGAGTGAATGTACTCCATTCCTTTAGAGATATCCAGAGCCATCGAGATAAGCTTCTCTAGAGGAAGAGATTTGTGCTCAAGCTTGTGCAAGTAAGCTCTCAGAGATCCTTCAGGTAAATATTCCGTAACGATGCAATATACTGGCGGCTTTCGGCATGCTGCTATAAACTAGATACCGGTACAAGAAAATTAAAATAATTAAGATTCTGGTGATCAAATTTGAAAAAGAAAATATGCAAATATTGACTGGTTACACAAATGTCCCTTTTTGTTGGAAATATTACACATACCCCCTTGTAACTTATCTGCATCTTACAACTACCCCCTTCCATCAAACACAATTTAAATTTGAGAAGAATTTCAATCAAAACAATTAGCATAATCAACAAATAATAAATTTACCTTTATAACATTCTGATGATGGAGACGAGACAAGAGAGTAACCTCTCGACTAAACTGCTTCTCCAACCGAGCTCCAAGAGCTCCATTTTCGTCATCATCTGGCACTCTAATAATCTTAACTGCAACTGGTTCATCCCTATAAATCCCATGATAAAGCTGGCTGTGGGCCCCATGAGCAAATCTCAACCCTAAAAATAGCTTCGAAAGATCAACCATATGCTCGTCTCCCGTCTCAACAGAAGTAACCCTCCCTCCACCATGATCAAAATACTTAGTCCAAGAAGACTCCTTATGGCTCTTAGTCTTATCGAAGTAAAATTTCATCGAAGTCAAATGCCTAAGCGGGCTCGTCGTTCTCGAACTTGATTTCTTGATTTCAGGAGGCTTTTTTACGGTAGTACCCTTTTCGGGCTCTTTTCTGATTCTCTGAGGATGTGGAGTTGAGAAGCGCTTTTGGGA
Source organism: Verbena officinalis (assembly GCA_958496215.1). Classification (NCBI taxonomy): domain Eukaryota; kingdom Viridiplantae; phylum Streptophyta; class Magnoliopsida; order Lamiales; family Verbenaceae; genus Verbena; species Verbena officinalis. The sequence continues at coordinate 1,402,348 of OY292386.1, forward strand.
CGAACGGGCTTCTTTGAAAGTGTCCGAAAGCTTAACTTCGGGATGCGGGGAAACGGCTCGAGGCTTGTTTGTAGATGGGTTTCTTTGGATTTGGACAATTTCTTGTCTTGTCCTAGGATTTTGCTCGGGCCGAGATTTAAGCCCTGTGTTTTTGTTTTGTGGGAGGACAGAGAAAGGAACAGAGGTCATTCTTGAAGCATCGAAACGGTGACAAACTGTGTGAGAGAATTTAGTTCTCCTTATCCAAGAACTATTCTCTTCCTCCATGTTTTGAAGCTTTTAAAAATCACCCAATATTTGAGATTTTGATCCAAATTTCTCTCAAACTACGAAGAGAGAAGAATAGAATACCACCTCCATGTAAACATGAAGAAACCCTTTACACCGGAATTAACGAAACACTATAATTAAAATAATGGAACTAGAGATTCAAAAAAACCCTTTAGACCTTCTCACCGCTTCAAAATCAAATTTCCAGAAACCCTTAAAAAGTTACAGAAATAATCACAACCTTAAGCTTGAATCCATCGATATTAATACTTGGAAGGCTATTTGATACCTCATCGTAATGATTTCCAGAAATAAAACCCTTTCAGCTTCAAAGTCAAACTCCACCTTCCTTCAAAGCCTGAAAAACCCCACCGTACACGGCCCCAGACAAGAAGAAAATCAACACGTTAACACCGCAAAAAAGCCAATCAAATATTAAATATTAAATATAAACAAAAGTGCACTCAATTGGCTTGAAAATAAAGAAACACCCATGATTATATATACTCCCCACCAAACAATCCTAATAATTGCTTCAATAAGAAAAATCCTGCATCCCATGCCCCCATTAAACAGAACCCAGAAAAATTTAAAAATAAAAATAAATAAATGAAAACAGAAAAATAGGATCTTGACTTACCAAAAGGGTATATCTCTCATGATATGCTTGAAATCCAGAAAAAACAAAATAAATAGAAAAAGAATCTTTCAGAGAAAAAACCCCATATCAGAAAACACGATTATTCTATTGAGAGCAAAAATAAAGTCCATTTAGAATAACAAAATGAGTGCTACAAATCAAATATCATGATGGATCAGGACTCTTTTTTCCCTTTTTTTGTCCTTTTTTATTATCATATATTTGTATGTATCCGTGGTTTATAGTTTATACGGAAAAAAATGTGTTTGATTCCTTGGTGGACCCGGTTAAGGTGGAGCGTGATGGATATGGTGTGAGGTGGGGTCCACCTTTCGAAAAGTCAATAGTGGAGGGAGAGAGAGAATGTGAGTAAGAAGAAGAATACAAAAGTCACTGTCCTAATACCTAAGGAATTGTATTTTGTAGGTAAAAGAAAAAAGGAGCAAACAAAACTGAGATATTATGTGGATTTTTTTCTTTACTTTTTTAACGGAAAATTCTACCATAAATCGATTAACTTTGATTTCTTTGACTTTTAGGGACATAAGCTTTTAAACATGTGAAATTCATTATGTAACATTGAAAATATAGTAAAATATAGACAATATTTAATGTTACGGAATGAAATTTTTAATGCTATAAAAATAAGATGAAATTTACAATGCTACGGGATGAAATGTGCCGAACATTGTCTATAATTTGACAAATTTCCAATATTACAGGATGAATTGTATAATTTTAGAAATTTATGTCCCTAAAACTCAAGTAAATCATAATTAACGGATTAATTATATAATTTTCCCCTTTTTTAATCATCATAAACTAAAGAGTTATTTACATTTGATCCAAATTGAATTTGTCAAACCATAAATTGTGAATCTTATAGTTAAAATATCATATTTAACCTACTAAAAAGATTTTCATAATTAAATAAAACACTTAATTGATAAGATTTCATTAAGAATATTTGATAAATTTTTTACGGAATTCTAAAATTAAGGTGTTTTTCGTAATACGAAACCTTATAGGATTTACATATCATATTTTACTAAGAGGCTGATGATTTGTAGTTTAGTAAACTTTCTTGAGGTCCAATAATTAATCCTAAATAAAAATATAAATCTAATTGAAACATTTCTTAATAATTAATTAAAGTTTATGTTATAATAATGAAAGTATTTAAAATGACTTTTTTTATATGTATATTGGAAAATATAAACAAAGCTAGAGGTCTATCCAATTTTAAGTTTTTTGACAAGTGGAGTTGTTAGCCAAATGACTTTGGATTAATTTAAAGAAATAATTACTTTCACATATTTTGGGGTAAGATATAATTACATAAATATTGAGAATTTATAGAAGTATATTCTTCATTACATTCTTTAAATAATAAATGGTTAAATATATTTCAGGAACTTATATTCAATAGAGTCTGATTTTATTATAAAAAATTTCATTCCGCTAGAGTTCTCTAATTTTTGAATTAAAGATTATATATTGAATACTATATTTTTCATTATTCAATGTGGGATGAATTAATGGACACCAAACCCGCTCTGATACCATGTTGAATTAATAAACTTGGCCGATGGGAGGTTTGTCAAGCTATTATATATTAAATACCACAATTTTAATTATTCGATGTGGAATGACTCTAAACTAATATCAGTTAGAGTAAAGGTGTGTTTCTATTATTTTTTCAAATTTTATGGCATATTTGCATAATTAGACTAAATTTCAGTATACATAAATGGAATTCTCACTAACGTAAATCTAACAAGACTTAATCCAAAATATAACCAAAATATATGACGTGATTTTAAGTGTTTAGATTCAACTTATGGAATCTCAAGTATTTGTTATTGGCAAAATATAAAAATTCTATTTGAACCCATACTATCTTAATGATTTTAAAGAAAAATGCTTTGATATTAAATTATTATGTATAACTCCTCGAGAGCTCTATTAGCTCGAAAGGGTATAAAATGGATTGAAATTGGTTCCTTTGACCACATAAGCATTTGAAGCGCGAGAACCTTATCTTGGCCTTTCGGCCTGGCCATTGAGCCACATTATACTATTGGGCCCGGACATCAGGGTACGGGGTGAAGCCGGATAGACGTTGGGTCTACGGTGGATCTCAATGCTCTGGTCTCCAAAACTGCTGGGAGCTCGGGGTGTGACCGGAGTGACAACCCTTTTGAGTACCTAAAATTAATACATATACGTTTATATTATTAAAAATGAAATAAAAATTAAATTATATTTCAATTATTTTGAACAACTTCCTTTTCTATTAAAGAAAAGAAGGAAAAATTTCCCTATTTAATACTTTTCTCATGAAGAAATTACTAAACAACTTCCTTCTTTAATGCTTTTCTCATTAGACTTCAACTAGACGAGACAAAGTCGACAAATTTAGACCCAACAGACTATTGATTGAGAGTCTCCAAACAATTAATTGGGCTTGGAATGGTAACGATTTCAACGTTTACAATTTTGAATTTTCTCCTAAAACCCACTCCACAATAATTTTTGTCATTAAAAAAAATTCCAAAAAATACACCGTTCACGGACTAAATAAGGTTGAGCAATTCAGAATTTCAAGCATGACTTTTCCAATTTTGACACTTCAAATTGATCATGAGGAACATGATATAGTTACTTCTTTAATTCTTCTTTTTAACGTTTACATTTTGCACAATAATAAACACTTACCATTTTTTCTGTTTCTTATTCCAAATTGATCACGAGCAACATGATTTATTATATTTTATTTTTTCCTTTTTCCTTTTCATTGATACCACTAGGGTTCACACAAGTCACAAGCTCGAGCTCGGCCAGTTTTGAACTCGATTTGGGTCAATTAGCTAGATTAGTCCATAAATTAGAGAAAAAAAAAGGTAAAAAAAATATAAATTAGGAGTTCTCACTTGTTTAAAGTGAAACTTAAGGCATTAATTATGTTTTACTGTTTTATTTTTTTATAAATTAAATATAATAATATATATAATATATGAATATATTAAAAATATATATATACACGCGAACTTGAAAGAAACAAGCTCGGCTCGAACTCAATGAGACTCAAATTCAAGTCGATCCAACTTGAACTCGACTAGGCTTGCTGCTCACCCCTAGATATCAGTATACCACAACCGTATATGATACTATTTTTTTTTTCTTTGAAGATACTATGAAACAAGCAAAAGGGATGGACAAAGCAGTATGATAATTTTGATTCTGAGCCCAGTAAAACTAACAAGGAAGAGCAAAACCTAACATCAAAAAATGCACCAGCCGGGAATCGAACCCGGGTCTGTACCGTGGCAGGGTACTATTCTACCACTAGACCACTGGTGCTTGATTGTTCTTTGTTCATAACGATAAGATGGTTTTCGCAATCGACTAAGCACCACAAAATGAACAAGTAATCTATTGCACTTTGTCAAATCAAACGCTTCAAAATCAAATCAGCAATACGCATTTAGACAGCTCATAAATACAATGTATATATATATATTTCCAAGGTGTACATACACTACTCTATCTCTACATAATCATACACACAACTAAAACCAAACAATCACTATAAAATTGTTAAAAATCATTTCACCTACCCTCTACAATAGTATTACTCCAAGAGAGTGACATGGAAGAAGACACCCCTTGTCTAATCTCATCAAATGTTGGATGCATACTTAAACCATTCTCATTATACATAGACAAAATATCTCTATTTCTCATCCTCTCAAGTAGATAAACATCCATCTCCTCTCCTTCAACAACTTCATTCTTCCCTTCAAAGAACTTCACCACTTGTCTCATTGTCGGCCTAGCGTTCCGATCAGGATGCGCACACAACAACCCTAAATGTACCACTTTTTCCACTTCCTCTTCATCTACATCTCTCAATCGCGCATCAATCAAATTCGCCAATTCGCCCTTCCTGAAAAGCTCCCACGCCCAATCTACCAACGGAGGTTTTCCTTCTTCAACTGGCCGTCTACCACCAATGACCTCCAAAATCAAGACTCCATAACCGAAAACATCGGTCTGTGTCGATGCATGACCACTCCTCACGATTTCAGGAGCCAGATATCCGACAGTCCCCATCAAGCGAGTTGTCCCCGCTGTTTTATCGTGGTCGTGCATGCGGGCTAGCCCGAAATCTCCCAACCGTGCATTCATCTCTCTATCGAGCAACACATTGCTTGCCTTAATGTCCCTGTGCAACACCTTTGACTCCCACTCTTCGTGCAAGTAGAAAATCCCTAAAGCCACTTGCTTCAGAATTCTTATCCTTTCTTCATAGCTCAACATCTTGGTTTGGTCGCATTCAAACACCCTCTTGTCAAGACTCCCATTTTCCATGTAATCGTATACTAAAATTAGGCTGCCTTTGTCTTTCTTGCACCATCCTCTCAATCCCACTAAGTTTCTATGCTTTACTCTTCCAAGGCTTGATATTTCAGCCACAAATGCCCTTATTCCGTCTCCGTTTTCGTGAGAAATGCGCTTCACAGCTATCTCGGATCCTCCAGGCAAAACCCCTTTATAGACTTTACCGTTTGCACCGGTCCCAATTACATTTTCATCAGCGAAGCTCTTTGTTGCTGAATCAATTTCCTGATAAGTAATTCTGTGAGGCCAATACTCGAATTCCCAGTCTTCCATTTCCTCTCTCTCTTTTCTTTTACTCCTAGACCTTTTAACCAACAGGTAAGCGACAATTGAACACATAATGGAGAAAACAGTAATTCCAGATGCTACACCTGCAATAAAACCTATAGTCATATTAATTGGAGTCTTGGGAAGCTCGAAAGACGGCAGACCCACTGTTATCAACTCCTCACTCAGCGAAGAATTGGTGTTGCTAAAACTCCAAGACAATATCTTGTGACTCTGAATCATATCTCCGGTCGATGCAGTAAATCCCACAAACATTTCATCTTCAAAAACCTCGGAGAGATTCAGAGGAACACTAAGCAGGTGCCGTCTGGGCCTTCTCATCCCCACAGGCGCCATAGTAACATTAACAATCCCATCACCATAATCAATCCAAACTTGGTAGGTTTTCCCATTATTGAGCACCAAATTATCGAACGAATTCTCGTCCCTCCAGTAGCCCGCTTCAAAAGCGCTTACAGAAGTGAGTGAGTTAACATCAACTCCGACATGATTGTCATTAATATCACTAAACTCTTGGTTCCTAAAACAATCAAATTCAACTCCAAATATATGATTATTCGGATCTCCATTATTAGTGAAATTCAACATGCCCAAATTCTGCGATGCACTTGTACCTTCGATTCCTTCGCGCGGCGCGAATAAGAAAACTATGCCGTGGCCGGGGAGCCAATCCTTGTACGGCGCCATGGCGAAAATGAAGGAAGTTGAAAAGGGAAGTACGACAGATGTATTGGGTTGCTTTGTGGGGATTTTTGATGGGTAAAGAGCTCGACCAATTGAGAAACCGGAGTCTTGGGTGAGAGCAAGAATGCGGGATTCGAAGGTGGCATTGCCGTGGAGCGAAACGTCGGAGGAATTGAATCCATTGAAGAGGAAATCGACGGCGGAAGTGAGTTGGGAAGCGAAAAGTGCCGCGAAGATGTGCAGCAGAAGATGATGTTTTTTCTTCATTGAGGCAGAAGAGCTTGAAAGGAGGTGACAAAAATGAAGGTTGTTTGTGAGCTGTAAAATAAAGAGAAATTTCAAGATGGGAAAGGAAAGGAATGGTCATGTTAGCCAGCTGAATTAGATTTTGTCAAAAAGTTGGGCTACCTGACTTGACTATTTTGCCCTTGAAGATTTTTTAGTTTTATGGTGTTATTCTTCTTTTTTTTTTGGGTGATATAATGATTTCTTATATACATGTAACTGTGTAAGGTTTTGTTGTTTATAATAATAGATACAATAAATTCCAGTTATGATATATCAATAAATTCCAGTTATAAAAAAGCTAATCTATATCTTTTCTTTTAAAACAAAAGAGAAAACTTAAATTTCATTTGACAAAGTGTTTGCAAATGTTATTAGTTGGTGGTTTTAATTGTATAAGTATCATAATTTAATAATATACGACTGACTTTATGACTATTATATATTTTGTTGAAAACTTTTGATTTTTTTTTTTTTTTTTTTTGGGTAGGATGAAAACTTTTGATGTTCAAAGTAAATTGTATCTTTTTTAGATATAAAGTAAATTGTATCTTTCATAGAGATATTTACATTCATATATCTTGAAGTTCATCATAATTATGTAATTATATTTGAAGTTTGGAAAATTATATAAACATACTCTGAATTGTAATTTTAGTTAGCTATAAAATTTTAGAGAAAAATGAACATTTTCATGTTCTGTTTTTAATTTTAATTTGAAAATAAAAATATATCTTGTTTTATTGAATATATATCCCCGAAATTCGTCCGATAACTTAAATGAAGGTAATTAATTTTTTTGTGACATGATATATTTTAATAATTTTTCAAATCTTCAAAGTATATATTTGCGTTAAATATGGGTAATGTGTTTTCCAAAAATAGTCCAAATGGGACAGATATATTTACTGAAGGACAATTTTGTCATTTAAGAAACCCATTTTAGAATAACCAGAGTCAAAGAGAGAACAATTCCAGGTATTCATGATTGGAAGAATGATTCCAAAAAAGGAGGATGATATTATATAAGTATATAACCCAGACACACACCAGGTATAGGTGTTCTTTTTGGTCGAAATAGGTGTATTTAGTTTGGTTATATTTTAACTAGAAGAACATTCACTTATCTTATCTTGAAATTAATCTTGAGTTTTTTTTTTTTTTTTTTTCTGATAGATTAATAGTGGGCCAAACGCTCTGTTTAGGGTGTTTATATTAACATTTTAAATGTAAATTTATTTAGCTAATATAATATTGGGGTGGTTGTTTATTTTGGGGTCTTCTACACTATATAGCCCATATGAAATTAAAAAATGAGTCGATTTTTTACTGTTTCATATGGATTATGGGCTGACTATTGGGTTAATAGTTGAAGCCTCGCCTAAACTCACCAAAAAAAAATAAAAATCAATTTAACAAGTCCACAATCAACAATAATGGCAGACTGGATGTACAATTCGTTGGAATGGGCTTATATAAGTAAACATGATTAATTGGTTATTTTGAGCTGATAAATGCCAATAAATATATAAGTAAACGGCTTCGAAAGGTGTGGGTCAAATGGAAGAAATTCATTCATCTTTAACTAAAGTCCAAACGTTAGGAGTATGGAGTATAAGAGCATACAACAATCTTAAATCTTTTAGTCAATTGTCTCATTCTTTGAATTTATTTGTATAATTTCAAAATATCTATAATTTTTTGAAATTTTAAACAAATTTCAGGGGTTTGTGTAATTATCACATCTTATAATACAATACAACCCAGCAATATAAAACTTAATTGTAAATATTTTTTTAATTGTATGATCCTAATTGATTGATCTCGATTTACTAATAATTGAGTTGACAAATTAATAATTAATAATTATATTATAGCATATATTAGCTTAGTTTGGGTGGACAAATTAGACGATTTGGTGATTCCTTTTACTGTTTTTTCTTTAATTTTTCAAAATATCTATGATTCTTTTAATTAATAATTAACTTTATTGATTAGTTCAAGTGTCTCTAGAAAAAAACTTGGAATTTTATATTGATATACATAAATATAAAAAAAAAATTGCTCTAATTCTTATGAGAAACAAAATTAAAAAGAAAAACAATTGTTCCAAATCTTTTAAAACCTAAAAGAAAATTCGAAACACAAAATTTGTTTTTGTCTCCCTCGTCGTACTGTTGATGTTGGGAAGACTAAGGGGCACAGTTTAGCAAGTGCAAAACTCGTGTCCTTCTGGCGGACGACCCATTTCACTCCTAATTATAGAAATAATGTGTTTTATTTGATATACTTTAGCTTATTCTTTTTATGTTGCTTTGCTTTTTGTTAGCGTTTTTACCGCCTTATTAATGTACTTTAACTAAAATTTATGCTAGAACTACCTAAAGTATAGGATTTCTACTTAGCAAAAAATCCTATAGTTTACGTAATTGGGAAGAAGCTTCAATTAATGATTAAAAGAAAAAAACGTGTGAAAACTTATAAACCCAACAAGCTGCATTAACACACTATTAAATATGAAGCGTGTTTGTTGACTTGAGAGATAAGATAAGGTAGCCACCGACAATCACAAGTTATTAAGGTGGTCTCAACTCTCACACAATGTTAGAAATACAAAAAGGTTTTTGGCTGGCCTTCTATTACAACTTACGAGGAGGCATATTGAATAGGTATCTCCTATATTTAGTATGAAAAGATGACTACAAACCACACGAATAGACGTTATTGGTTGTGTTTTCCCTTTTTTTTTTTTTTTATTCTAGATTGTTGATGAAAATAACTACTTACCAACTTTAGTCAAAAGACATCTTTAAAAGGTTGAAATCAACTTACAAAAAGGACCTTTTCTTTTTTACTTTTGTTTAGGAGTCTAGGAATTTGAACTCTATTAAACAAAACTAAAAAATATGAAAGATAAGTCCATCAATTTAACGGGTTATAAATTTATAATATTAAGAAATCATTTACATTTAAAAATAACGGCATTTAACAATAAAAAATAATCAAATTAACTAGTTTATATCATTTGGGTTATTAAAGCGGGTTCCCAACCGAGTCCGCCACTAAATTCAATTTGGACAGTTTATATAACAACTCCTATTTTGAGATATTGAGTCCAGATTAATTTAAAGGTCCATTAACAACTGTCTGACTCAAGTTAACAACCGTTAAACCTCAAATAAATAACAAATGTAAACTAGTGGTCCAAAATAAGATTACTTAGATTATTTTTTTTCAAGAAATATAAATGACTTAAACCGTCGAGAGTCCACCACCTAATCAGCCCATAAACTAAACAACTATGGATTAATTTTTTTGAATGTAAACAATTTCTAAAATTTCAATGCGTTTGTGTATTAAAAATGTAAAGGGATTGATTGTCCCCTCCAACTCGGGATATGTCTTCTTATTTGCCTTAAAACGTATGTTCAATCAGATCTAAGATTTAAAAGTGAATTGGTCCCCTAATTACTATTGTGATATGTGACATGTAAAAAATATAAAAAATAGCATAATATTTGATAAAATTGTCGCCAAACAAAGTTTATTGTTTTAAGTTTTTACCAAAGGAAAAAAAAAGAAGGAAAATCTCACTTTTAGTTCGGTAAAGTACTTATATTTCGTTTTTGATTTTATACATTACAGAAATCTAATTTTATGTCCCATAAAGCGCAAAAAAATCTAACTTTACGTTCTAAATTGAGATTTCCATTAATTAACTAACGATCAACATATGTGACTTGCATGTGGCTGTTAATTTGATAGAATTAACGAAAAAATTATTTTGGAATGTAAAGTGAGATTTTTCATACTTTATGAGACCTAAAGAACTAAAGTTAGATTCTCATAATATATATAATTAAAAATAAAATATAAATATTTTATGAGACTAAAATGAGATTTAAAAAAAAAGAAGAAAAAAGTCTATCGGCATTCTGATTTGGCCTAGCGTCTGAAACTGCGCACATGGCGCAAGTTAACCTCAATGAATTTTGCAGTGATTTATAATTTATTTATTTCATTACCCGTTATTAGTTACTATACTCCTGTATATTCAATGAATACATTCTCCAATTAGAACAGGGCTCCTGAACCTTGATCTAATTTGATTTCAAACAAACCCTACATAATCAATTACCCTAATCAGTCCCTCAATTGCAGGGTCATTCATTTATTTGAACTCTTTTGTATTATTAAATTTTTTTCCTGTTTCAGAGTTTCAGTCCCTTAATTACTGGACTTCGAGTTGAATTCAGACTGTTCTGTCTCTTGATTGGCGCGGATTGGAGGCAGATAATGAGTTTCGATTGATTCAAGTGTTTTTCATTGACTCTGTTTCTCAATTGTAGAATTCCTTGTTCAAATTCAAACGCAGGAACTCAGAGTTTCTGCTGTTATTATTGGCTATTATCCGAGATATTTATGTGTATTGAACTGCAGTTGGGTGGTTAGAGCTGAAGACTATACTGCTTTTTTTGTTTCTTCAATTTTCCGTCGGATTTAGGCGAATTCTGCTTAATTTCACCCTATTTTGGCACGATTTGGGTTAGTTTGAGAATATTTGAAGTAGATTTACTCTGGGATAGCTTTAGCTGGAAAAGAACGGTATATATTAACGAAAGATTTGCAATTTTCTGTTATTGAGATTTATTGAATATCCAATAGTTTGGGAACATTATGAATGAGGGAAAAAGTGGGGGCAGGAGAGGTGAATTTTGGAGATTGAGGGGACAACAATGACTACAGGGTCATTGGGTCTTCGATCTTCTGGAAGTTATGGCTCATTGCACCAAATTCAGAACGGATCAACTTTGCACCAAATTTCACCGCCTATTTCAAGAAAGTCTCCTAAGATGCTTAAGGATAAGGAAAAACTGTGCCATTGGATCTTCAAGTTCGCCCCACGAAAGAAGGTTGGAATGCTGCTCCTGTGTCTTGCTTCCTTTGCAGTTTTCATGTGGGTAGTAATGGTTGGCAAAGGTTTGTCTCTCGTTCTCTTTTTTTTTTTTTATTTGATTGAGCTTATTGTAAAGCAAGTCGAAAGACAAGTGCAGTGATAAACTAATAATCAGACAGGAAGAACATGGGATGGATTAGATTGTTAAATGATTGTGGCGTATGGTTGGGTAGTGAATCTAATTTGTAGACAGTGTTATGTATTTAGCATATCTTTTTGCCAACTTCTATAATCTTTGCAGTATGGTCCTACTTTAATATACAATTGGAGGGTATTTCTGTGAGCTTATAAGTTTATTGAAACATTTTAATGAGATGTTTGAGAGGTTATAAGATGTTATAGAGCTTTCTTTTATCAGATAAGATGTTAGGATCTAATAAAGCTTTATTTTATAAGATAAGATGTTAATAAGGTGTTTTACAAAAGGTATAGGGTGGCTAAACTTATTTTAAGTTGAGCAAACTCCTTTTGTTTTAATCATATCAACTATGGCATTGCCATTGTACCACTTGAGAGCTCTTCTTTTCAAAAAAACGAGATGGACCATCCTATCTTATAAGATGTAGGAGCTTATAAGATCTTTTAAATAAGCTTAGCCTAACACCCTCTCAGTGAATGATAACGGCTCATTGTTTAGCCAGCTTTTGAATGATTGCTACATGTGGAGAGTATCTACTCATTCATGAATATGTTCATAATTTTATTGTAGAAAAGCTTGTTTACTCTGCAGTTTTGGTTACCTGCAGGTGAAGATGCTAGAGAAAGCATCATACCGAACATTAATATTATATCTGGACCAATATCTGAAGAGAAAATTAGTGATGTGAGTGGAAATTCATCTTATCAAGAAATGAAAATGGTGGAAAATGCTAATTCTACCCTTTCATTTCCACCTCCACCTCCTGTTTATTTTACTGGATACAAACTTCCACCTGGCAATCCATGTGAGCATTTTACATTGCCTCCACCACCAGCAGATAAAAAAAGGACAGGACCACGTCGTGAGTTTAAATATTATATATGAATTTTTTACTTTTTTTTTTTTTAATATTTGGTTAAATTTTAGGAAGATACAGTGCTATCTTGACATAGCAATTATATGCGTTTTTTTGCAGCTTGTCCTGTATGCTACTTGCCTTTGGAAGATGCAATTGCACTAATGCCAAATGCATCTTCTTTCTCTCCTGTGCTTCAAGACTTGACATATATTCATGAAGAAAATGCAACTAAATCTGAATTTGGAGGTTCTGAATTTGGTGGATATCCTTCACTGAGACAGAGGAGTGATTCCTATGATGTAAGAGAGTCAATGAATGTGCACTGTGGGTATGATAGTTTTCTTATATACATTTACTTTATGTGGAAAAAGTGCCTGTATCTGCTTTCAGTTAATTATATATAGGCTATCAGCGGTGCTTTGACTGTCTTTTTCTTTTGTTTGGTGCGCTTGGAATAGATTTGTCAGAGGAGAGAAACCAGGTCATCAGACAGGTTTTGATATTGATGATTCTGACCTTGTCGATATGGAAAGCTGTCGAGGAGTTGTTGTTGCTTCAGCAATATTCGGTACTTTAAATTTATTTTTAATCAATGTCGACATAGATGTTTCTTTAGTTTCATTTTTTATTTTTTTCTTAAATCAAAGTCTAAAATGCATTCTTGACCAGGGGCATTTGATTTAATACGGCAACCGAAGAATATTAGTGAATATTCCCAGAAAAATATGTGCTTCCATATGTTTGTGGATGAAGAAACGGAAGGCTTTTTGAGGAATTCGAGTGAGATTGGAAGCGACAAGAAAGTTGGGCTTTGGAGAATTATTGTTGTTCGAAACCTACCTTATTCTGATCCAAGACGCAACGGAAAGGTAAGAGTAATTGTTTTGCTTTCTTTAATTGACGTGAATAATGCTGTTTTGCTATTGGTGTCTGAAATTCGTTAACGCAGTTTGCTTTTCCTGTGATAGATTCCCAAACTACTACTTCATCGGCTTTTCCCCAATGCCCGGTATTCACTGTGGATTGATGCAAAACTTGAGCTCGTTGTCGATCCAGTTCAAATTCTTGAAAGGTACATTAAAATTGGTAAAAACTCAATTTAATTACAAAATGTGCTTTCATTAGTGATCTAATGGTCAAGTTTCTTGGTTAAGTTAACATAGAATGTTATGCACCCTTGTATATGTTGTGCCACATTCTTTATACTCAGTCAAAGTTAACAAAAATATAAAACTTTTGATTTTTTCTAATTGTTTTGATAAAGTAAAATTTTGAACTTACAACGTGTTCTAAATGAAGCTAATTGACCATCTATGCAGGTTTCTGTGGAGGAAAAATGCAAGCTTTGCTATATCTAGGCATTATAAGCGTTTTGATGTGTTTGTAGAAGCAGAAGCTAATAAAGCTGCTGCGAAGTACGATAACGCTTCTATTGATTTCCAGATTGAGTTTTACAAAAGAGAGGGTTTAATACCCTATTCTGCGGAGAAGCTCCCGATTACAAGCGGTAGGCCAGTATCTCGTATTTCTTTTCGGTGAATTGCATCTTCTACCCTGAAATTTTCCGTAATTAGAATTTAGTCTATCTGTTTTTAGAAGTTACAGAAAACTCCCTGACATTTCACTTTTACTGCACAGAACTCCCTGAAATAGGCTGATTATTTTCATTTTTGGGCTTCATGTTGTATAGTTGAAATAGGCTGATTATTTTCATTTTTGGGCTTCATGTTGTATAGTTTCACATAGTTTTTGTATTAAAGTGAAATGTCAGGGAGTTTTTTGTAATTTCTCAAAATAGAGGGAGTTCTTTTCTCTGCCTTTGAATTTGATTAATCTTCAATTTCTCAAAAAAGAAAATTTTGATTAATGTTCTTGAGTTTCATTTCCAGATGTCCCAGAAGGATGTGTGATTGTTCGTGAGCACGTACCAATCTCCAATCTCTTCACCTGTCTATGGTTTAATGAAGTGGACCGCTTTACTTCAAGAGACCAAATAAGTTTTTCAACTGTAAGGGACAAGATTAGGTCCAAGACTAATTACACTATCAATATGTTCTTGGACTGTGAAAGACGCAATTTTGTGATCCAGGTCAGAATTTTATTATGTCATAAGTTAACTATCTCATGGGAGGATGAAATTCATCTGTCTGATTCTTTCGTATCCGATTTGCTTTTGTTTTATTTTCTTTTAGAGAAAATTTAGAAAGTTGCTTAGAAATGTTGGAGATTGCCCATATTTCTGCAACATCGAGAATATGTTAAAAACTCATATTAGCATTTGATATTTTCTACACTTACCATTCGGATGTCTAGTAGGGGCGGAACCAAAATTTTTCATTGCCTCACAAGATTGAATTTCTACAAAATATAGAAGGCAATCAATCAGGCATTTTAATAATTTGTATGTGGAGGGCGAAATGAGTTTGGAGAATATTACATGTAAATACAACTAGATAAAGATTTGAGAGGAGGTAACTAAATTCATGAAGATAGTAGGTGTTTGCAAAAACGGTTTGTAGAAGTTAAAATGTAGAAGCTAAAGTTGTAAAAATTTGGAGTAAGTTTGAGTAGTTTAAGTGAGGAGTCTTCGGAAAAAAAAAAAAAAAAGGCAAAAAGTTCAAAAGAGGCAGTTGAGTGAAAAAATAAAGAAGTTAGAAACACTTCGATTTATTTACTAAAACAACCTAGAAGCTAAACCTAAAAGTTGGTCATCATATGCGTCTAGCTTATTTCTGCTTAATTTAAGCAGAAGTTGACTTTCTCCACACTCCCAATGGCCAAAGTGTTAAGAAAAGGCAAAAAATACTTATATCTTTATTTGAAAACATTATCATAGTAACTCAAGACTTTATTCTATACAAAACTTAGGCAATTTCTTGATTTTATAGTTTATTATTACTATTGCAGGGTTACCATAGAGACTTGCTGGAGCATTGGTCTCCTCCACCTCCAGCTGTTCATCCTCCACCACCCATAATCACAACCCAAGAGAATCTAAACAAAACCCCACCTATCGAGACAAGTCCCACAAGGCGTGGGAAAAACCGGAGATCAAGGCGTCACCGGAAAGTTATTCTGAACAGTAAAGGAACGACCAGCAATTGAAACTTTTTTGTCTAGGCAAGATACTTGATTCTTTCCTGATCATTCAAGAAATAGAGTTTTTAGGTGTATTTTCCCATACAGTTTATCTTCTTTTTGGCTCCCTTTTTGTACTATTCATTTTTTACAGATGATATATTGGTCCATTATTTGATGTACATAGATGATAGATCGAGATTTTTAATAAATTATAGCGCATGCTTTTGCCTCCATGCCTGGAGTTACAGGTGGCGCCTATAGGGTTTTACATATTTACCTATTTTTTGATATCTATTTTGGTGAAATTAAGTTTTTGTTGCTGGTGAGATTGTGGTGTTCATGGTCCTGAAAAATGACCTAACATTGTGGGGGACTGGGCCGACTGGCTGCTGCCAATTTCTATATCTTGATGAAAAATGGATGTGATTTTTTCACACTGTATATTTAAATTTTGAAGATTATAAATTGACATGATTATATTACAAGTTAGATTTTATTGGATCCTGTGGGGTGGGACAATCAACACAAGTGAAGTGTCCCTGCAGCTTGTCTTTGCTGCGTACGAGTTTATCCATTCCATTCCAACATGCATCAACTGACTTTATTTAATTTGACTTGCAACTTGATTAACATGAAATCTTTCGGCAGATCATGTTTTGCTTTGCTTTTTTGTTTTCACTTTTCCAATGTTGTCCACATATATAGTATAGAAATTAAATACAAATATGATGACTTACTGTTTCTTGACTTAATCCACTTACTGCATTGTGTGTTGTGCAAGGTGTTCTTGTGGCCCGGGTTGATCATCTTGTCAATTACTCGATCATATGCATCAACATAAAAAAGTATAATAATATTTATATATAGTTGAACTCAAGATCGTCTAAGGCCTCGTTTACTTGTGAAGTTTCCTAATGTTTTCCATTTTTGACATGGGTTAACATATGTTTACTTTGTATGTGTGCAAATCCTGAGCTTACCTTTTGGCTCGGAAAAATTCATGTTCTGGCATGATAACTCAACATGCCAATTTGGGCATGTTACAAAAATACGAGAATTGACATGGTACTTGAAATGACAATCTTGTCCAAGAGTTAGATTTTATTACACAAATTGCCATTGAAATCTAAACAAAATATGAATTTTTTTTCTTCTGAAAATTCATTTTCTGCTGTCATCTCATACTCAACTGTAGAACCCTAAAATAGGCAAGAAGAAGCAAATAAGATTTTTTTGATTTCATGCTCCATTCTTTACTGTTCTTTTCTAATTTTGTTTGCTTTTATCGAGCACATGCTTCGATTATTGCTATTTCTTTTTTCCTATCATCTATCTCTTTTGACCTAATTTTTTCCTTCTTAAAAAATTCTAACTGTTATATTTTCCTATTCTCGATTATTGATGTTAAATTTCCATCTACTATTTTATTTCATCATTTTCAAGGGATGTTTCTGTAATTTATAAATGCAGAATATAAGGGAGGTTTTTGTTATTTGCAGGCTATGTTTATCAAGTTTTCAGATGCTTTTAGAATGTCATCATTTTCAGGGATTTTAGTGTTATTTATTGTCTTATAAAGGGTGGTTTTTGTAATTTTTGTACATAGAGAGGGACTGAGGGAGTTTCAAACTTGGTTATCAAATGTAACTAGCTTTTTAACCCCTGCGTTGCACGGGGTAATTTACTTATAAAATATATATTATTAAATAAATTATATTATATCTTTTATATGATTATTAATAATATGTTGAAAATTATTAATTTAGAATTTGAAGCAAACACACTAAAAGTAATTCATTTTATAAAATAATCAAGAATTATGTATATAAAAAATTCATTTTAAATGTATAAAAATAGTAATATGATATTTTTATGACAAAGTACCAATTTTATATTTATAATATAGGGAATATATATATATATATATATATATATATATATATATATATATATAATTTTATATTTTCTATATATATATATAGAAAGAATATCATGACTGATATAGAAATATTAAAATGATAATTAAAATACACAAAAAAATATTAAATTTAATATATGACTTTTAGATGTTGTTAAATGAATATTATAAAAAAAAGTTACTATTAAAATTGGTGATAAAATGTAGTAATTAATTGAATTGATTTAATATTTTTAGCAACAAATTAAATGAGTACAAACAAATAGGAAAAAAGTTATAATATTTACATTTATTAGTTAATTTTTCATTTAATTCTATCAACATTAATTGCGGCTAAAATCATATAAAGAAATAAGTTGACATGGATAAAAGGAATAAAAACAACTTATCCATGTCATAAACACATATACATCTTTTCTAAAACAGTAAACTCATTCATTTTCATATATATATATATATATATATATATGATTCCAACTTTCCAAGTATGGGTTTGCTGCATTTGGGGAAAAATAGAGGGTATTTAAGTAAATTGTGTTTTTAACATGGCAAAACATGATATAATAAGTAAACTACATGGTCTAATCAGTTATCAAAAACTTGCAAAGTAAACACAAGTTTTTGACAGAATAATTGTAACATGACATGATTTTTAACATGATAAAACTTGACATGCGATTTCATGAACTAAAAATATAAACGAGGCAGATGATATTTATATATATATATATATTTATCTCCCTTAAATTTCTCGTTACCTTACCCGAATAATTATTAATTATAAGATATTTTTGAAACTTATGAACACCTAGATTTTATTTTCACGATAAATGTCAAAGTTGGACAACATAAGATCCAAATAGTCACTGTTAGCTTGATTTAATCCATCATTCAATCACATTTGATAACATGGTATTACTAATTATGAATTTGTTGATTTTCAAGAGGCATGTTTATTATATATTTTATATTATTTTTACATGTATATATGGTGCTTTTGTTGGACCTTACTGTTGTTGCCACGTGTTTCCCTAAGAAAGCATACAATCACTTTTGTAAAGCTTTTTTTTTTTTTTTTTTTGAGTGCTCCAACTTGGTGTTTAAAATGATAGTTATGGTAATGGAATTCTTTGTCACAATAATAGTTCCTCCACTTCCACTTCCAGCAATGTCGTCTGCACAGACCACGTACATAAATCTCCATTAACACACTTTTAAGGTCTCTAAGTATACTATCTCTATTATTGAATATTCCCTGTTCGTACAACCATTCTTTTTTCAGCTTCTCATAACTTCTTTTATCGTATTATTTTTTTGTCACTAAACGAATACAATTAGTGACAACTTTTACATTGCCACAATATATTTTGTCACTCATTTTTATTTTTCTTGTAGTGACAGTTCTTCTAAATCCTAATTATTACTATTTGAATTGTTTACAAATTTAACTTCCACTTTTGTTTTTTATAAAAAGAAGAATGTTCTAAGTTAGAAAACCTTTTTCTTTAAGGGGAAGGAATTATAGTGATCGTGTTCGACTTTATTCCGCCATAATTTCACATGCATGGGAATTAAAATTTCCATCAATTGCTGTATTTCTCAGGCACATATATATGCTGATTATATTCTCGAATCAATTATTTATCCAAACTGTAGAAGCACTATAAATTTAATTAATCAAATTTGAAATAATTGAAACAGAACTTTCTAATTGTGAAAAAGGTGGAAAAAAAGCATCAGTATATAGAGAGGATCATGTCTAGGTGGGGTAGTGCCATTTTCTCACCCTTGATAGTGTTATTGGCTAATCCCCAATTACAAATAAAATGTAATTTCTTTAGGTCATTCACAAAAGAATACTTACCTAAATGTGCTCTAATAAATATTGTGTCCATAGTGGAGTATGTATTGAGGAAATATGCTTCAATATTCTCCCAAGCTTCACCCCAAGACACTCACCTTTCCAAATCAAAATGTTACTAATTCACGTGATCATACAGACACTAACTACATGATATAAATATGACAATACGATTTTTTTAATATTTACTATTAGATAATAATTTGATATAGTACTGCACGATCATTTCTTTAACAGAACCATGCATCGTATAAGTGAATGGATCACAAGTATCCTAACAAGATCACTTCCCAACAAATTAAATTAGTATTGAAATAATGGGAATTTGAATCATATATCATTTCATGTGACAAAATTATATATTCCCTAGTAAATTGGCATAATGGGAATTTGAATCATCATTTCTTATGAAAAAGAGATATCCCCAAAATCTAATTCCCTGTGTTTGATTTTGATGGTCCCCTAATATCACTAAGGATGTCAAGTAATATCAACTAAATTCCAAGCTAAATTTGTGACCCAAAAAAAAAAAAAAAAGCTAAGTGCTAGATCCCTTTGTAATCCACCAAAAGAAGAAGACAAATTGACCATGCAAGAAAAAAGGAGGGGCAAAAGTAATAATATTAAAAAAACTGTGGAGTCTTATGAAATGGAAAAAGAGATATTTAGGAGAAAGTCATTTTCATAGGTTAAAATAAGTTGCACTTGTAAAATTGTATCATTCCAACTAAGATAGTGCTTAATGCTGTTAGACTAATGCACTTTTGAAAAAGAAAATATATGTCTTTATTTTTGTGGCTTTTCCACACATTCAATTGACAATTCTAACAACTCATCTTTAAAAATAAAAAATAAAAAAATCGATCCTTGTCATTACAAGAAATCGAACCCAAACCTCCACATTAGAAGTAATATCCGATAACTATTGAATAAAAAAAATATATTTTTTACCTTTTTGTACTTAACCAAGAAAATTCTACAAGGATATTCCAAAATGATGATTTTAATGCCTATCTTTTTAAATTTTATTTAAATTATTCATAAAGTAATATTCCCAATATAAAATATTTTGTAATCTTAGAAACTGTGAGATAACCAACTGATGTGACCGCCTAATTTTCACTATCTTCATCAATCAAATAAAAGTAGAACTGTCAATTTACAAATCCTAATCTTTACCACATTCCAAATTTAAATTGAGTCAAAATACTGATATTAAAAATTGTAAATCCAATTTTATATATAACAGTATTAACAGATAATAATTATTGGTACAGTAATTTTGCACATGAGGGGCATAATGGGCGGTCCACTTTTTTCATTTGACTCAAAAGTGTTCCACCATTTGAGATCCAATGGGCCGACACATCACCAATTAATATGGGCCCACAACACGTGTCGCTTTTAAATGCTGCATTTTATTTCCAGGCTGCTTCCATAGCAAAACTCGATCTTTTTCACTGGTTTTATCTTTATACTATTTGATTAAAACAATACCAATTCCAACTGTATTTATAATTAGTATAAATTTAACCTAAATGTATTCAATATAGCATATAACATAGAATCAAAATGTTTTTATTTTATTTAAATCTAATTATAAAAAAACCACTACCAATGTTAGTTTTTGGCCACATGATCTCGAGGTTATGGGTTGGAGTCCCACGATGGTGGGCATTAATTTTTTGTATAGAAGTTTGGTTTATAGTTTGTTGGCAAGTATTTTTCCATATAAAATGAATTATTTAACATAATTATAATTGATTGAATTGTACATGGGTTTCATTGAATTGTAATATGATAAATTGTATCCATTTTAAAAAAAAGTCTCCATAGAATTAATCCAACTCTAATTTCGTGATTAGAGCAATATTTCTAAATAAAATAAGCCAAATTAAAAAAATTGGGTATTAAATTTGAAGCGGGAAGGGTATTATAGTCATTTCGATGCTGATTGCGGGAATTAATTTTAAATTTGTTTTAAGAAAAAGCGCACCAAACACGTCACAAACTACTAGCGGAAAACCCATACGAGGAACAGGGAGATACTATGGTATATTCTTCACAGGTATTATACGGATATAGAGCCGTTCACATCACATTCGCTTAAAGCCTTCAACCAGCGTTACACACACTCACATACACACACTTATGGTGAAAAACTGGACTTTCAGAAGAAAGAAAGAGAAGGGTCCGTTGAATTCATCATTTTCCGCGAATCAAAACCCAGAAAATTTCTATCTTTTGCAATGATTGAATGCTCTAAAAATGGATTGATGGAGGGGATTTGGAGAGTGTCTTGGTGGCCTCTCTAAATTCCCTTCTTCAGTCTTTTTCCTTGTTTTCTGCCTTTCATAATCCATTCAAAGTCAACCTCTTTTTACTCTTTTTTTTTTTTTTTGGAAATTGCTGGTGGGTTGGAGCTAAAAAGTGCAGTAAACAGTCAAGAAAGTGGGAGAAATATTTGTATGAGCTGAATTTTAGGTGGGCTTTGGTTTTGTTGATCAGCGGATTATGGAGATGGGCTATTTTTTGTTGGAAGTGTTTTCCTGATCAAGAGGTGATTTAGCGGGTATGTGTTCTTTCTCGTGTCCTTGATTTCCTGATTTTATCTTATTTTTAGTTATATGTTGTCTTTTTGTGCTGTTTGATTTTGTTTGTCTTGTATGTTTTTAGTGATTCATCAAGAGTATTATATTATGCTATTTGTGATGGATGGGGACATGTTTGTTAAGCTATTTGTATATTCAAGATCAGAATTTTTGTTGAAGATTTGAAAGTGAAATGAGTATGATTTTCTTGAGATTGAATTTGGGGCATGGTAGGCGGATTTTAGTATGCTCTATATTGCTTATTAATAAATAAATTAGTAAGAAATTAGGGCTAGTTCTTTAATTTGTATTGGATGCCTTTTAGGAAGATGATTTATAATTCGAGAATTTTAATTTCAAAATTCATATTAAAGTGTTTCTTCTTTTTTTTTTTTTTTGATAATTTTCATATGAAAAGTAAAATTTTGGATATCCTGACAAAGGTGTTTTTTTGTTGGTGCAAAACATTTTGCGTTATGCTTGCATTATGTTGTGTTGCTCAAAATGGTTTCTTCGCATCACTTGCAGATGAATTCTTTTAAATATTCTACTGTATGAGACCATTATGTGGATTATTGCTCACATACAATTACCACTAGAAATTGTGATAATAGAAAAGCACGATGTTTTCACATTTGATAAATCTATTCGTTTAAATATATCGTACTAAAGTTGGAACTGTTTTTAGTGATCAATTAAGATGCACATACTATAAGAAGAAAGATGAAAAAGAAATAATTTTTATCTTCTCTGGTTATTTGCATAATTATGTATTTTAAAATGGTTGTGCACGTTCGTGCAGGTTTCATGGTTCTGATTCACAACCAAGCTCATTCAACTTGATCGATGCACATTGTACAGCAAAAATATCTCGTCTAAGCCCATCAAGAACTTCAAGAAAGCCCTTTTCTCCCCTTTTTTGGCTTTTCAGTTAGCTAATAATAGCTTCATTGCTTTCAGAGGCAACTCTCCTTTGGCAAAATAAAATCGAGAAAAACAAAAAAGAATTTCTTCAAAAGCTTTCTTTCCGAGCTCGTTACCAATATATATGCTCTCTCAATATTTCGGAGCAAATCTCATTTGGCAAAATCCGAGTTCTTGACCAACATACCCTTCAAAATTCGTGTGGTCGAACTCTTTTATGTTCATTTTTGGCAAATCTTCTTTGGCATACTCGAGTCTTGATTCTTCGAGACTCATTTTATCCCTTTTATTAGGGCAAATCTCCTTTGGCAATTTCGGAGTCTTCCCGATTTCGATTCTCCCTTAACTGGGGCAAATCTCCTTTGGCAAATCATCTCCATCTCCGGAGATAGTTACTTCTTAAAAAAAATTAAAAAAAATCGTAAGTGTAAAATCACCATTATACCCCTATGGATTCCCTTAGTGATTTCGACACTCACAGTGAGAGCAGTAGTTCCGATGATCAAGAGGACATGGCATCCCTATACGGCGGACAAGCCCGTTCGATTTTCTCAAGTCTCGAAGAAACAATTGAAAAAATTGACGATTTTCTCCTTTTCGAAAGAAACTATTTGCATGGAGACATAGTTTGCTTAGTATCCGATCCGTTGTCCCAAATGGGTAAAGTAATCAATACCGAAATGACCGTAGACTTAGAGAACGCATATGGTACCAAAATACGGAACATAAATTCAAAATACCTTAAAAAGATAAGGTCCGTCTCTGTTGGGGATTTCGCGGTGCACGGTGCATGGCTCGGGAAAATTGAGAGAATAGTTGACCGTTTGACCGTCCTGTTTGATGACGGGACGAGGTGCCGATTATCTGCCGACGGTCCACAGAATATCACCGTGGTCTCTCATGATGCCATTGATGATCCTCAGTATCCGTTCTATCCCGGTCAGCGAGTTCGGATCAAGTCGACTGGGGGAAACACCCGGTCGACGCGATGGCTATGCGGGAATAGAAAGGACGAACAAGAGCTGGCCACAATTTGCAATGTGGATGCTGGATTTATGTACATTGATTGGCTCGGCTGCGCTGAATCCAACGGTGTACGGGCACCACCTTGCTGGCAGGAAATGGAAAGTTTATCCGTTTTGTCTTCTTTCACGAATTGGCAGCTCGGTGATTGTTGTGTTTTCTCGGACGAATCAGATGATGATGGCATTAGCCCTAATTGGAAGAACGAAACGGATAATGATGACGCCAGTCCTAATTTCCAACGGATTGGGGTTATTGCGAGGACGAAGACTAAAGTTGATGTTCAGTGGCAGGATGGCGGCAGATCGGTCGGATTGGATTCTCATTTGCTATTTCCGGTTAATATTGTGGACGCACATGATTTCTGGCCCGATGCATTTGTGATGGAGAAAGGAACAGTAGATGATGATGGGCGGAAGAGATGGGGCGTTGTGAGAACTGTTGATCCGAAAGAACGGACAATCAAGATTAAATGGTGTGACTCTGAGGAGGAACGGGTAGAGGAGATCGTTAGTGCTTATGAACTTGTTGAGCATCCCGATTACTCGTTTTGTTTGGGTGAGGCTGTTTTCAGGATGGATGAAAATGGTGGAGAAAAGAATGACTTTGTGGGAAATAAATATTTGTCTTGTTTCGGTAATGTGGTTGGGTTTACAGTTGGGGATGTTGAAGTGAAATGGGCTAATGGTGCTACGAGTAAGGTATTTATAGCTGTATTCTTCATGTTGGTCAATTTTTGACCCCCTTTTTTTTTTTTCCTCATTTCTGTTTTTTTAATTTATTATTTTAATATATGCTTGTGCTTTAATTCCAATGCCTTTTTATTGTAATATCGCAATAGGTCGCCCCTTATGAGATCTATAGAGTTGATAAATGTGAAGGCACGGGGCTCGTTGATGAAAACGTTCAACCTCCAAATGAGGAACTTCCGGTGAAGAATCAATTGTTGGGCCAAAAAATGCAGGTACCCGACTCTCTCTCTCTCTTACATATATATGTTTTTATGTAAACTAGCTGACACTGCACGCTCGATTTGTCTGCAAAAAATAATGTTATGAATTTTCATAAGATAAAATTATAAATACTTATTAGAAACTTTTTTATGATATATATTTATTAAATTCAAGCTGAGTTAAAAAACTGCTTTTATAATTAAAAGAAGTAAATAAGCAAAGAACTTAAATTGAGAGGAGAGAAGAATTAAAACATGTTAAAAGAGAGAGTAATGTAAAAGTAGTTAAATTCAATATTTTTTTATTTTACATGACAATCAAGAATAGATGAAAGACCAAAGGTAGTTACTAAATTGGTGTTTTATTTAGTATTTCTCTCTCATGCTTAAAATGTTCAATTCACGCAGGATGTGTCGGGTCTCAACAACTATGACAACACGAAGGACTCAAGCTCCGCTTCCATTTCTCAAGTAGCATTTGGTGTTTTCTCAAGCATTACTTCAACCATATTTGGGTCACTGGGTACATCCCTGATGGGTGGATATTCATGCACATCAGAATGCAGGCAAATTCACGAAAAAGACCTTGAGGAGGAAACCTTGGAGCTTTGCAATATGAATATTGGCGGTCAAGTTCACGTGGTAGCTGATTTAGAGATGCCTGAAAAGCTGAGTTCCCCAAAGATTAAAGAAGAAGCTAATGAGGATATTGTCTTGCCATCTAGCAGCATGAATGGGGAATCTTTCAGGCAATTTGATATGATTAATGATTGTTCGGATCACCACTTTGTTAATGAATCGGGAATGGACTTGCAATCTCCTCAGGTAAAAAAAAGAACTTTTGTTTGGGCTAATTCGACTGACCTCCCTTGTACTTGTGTAGAGATACATAAACTGCCCTTTTATGGTTTTAAAATTACAAATACCCCCGTTTGACTATTGAAATTAGTTCAATCGGAACTGGAGAAGTTTATCTTGAAAGTTGGATAATATCATATATACATGCAAGAAGAATTTGAATATTTTGGGTGCAATATGATATAAGGGGTCATATGTAGGTAGAAATAAGTTAGAAGGGAGGTATGTGTAATTTAGAAACCAAGAGGGGATATTTGTGTAAATATATCCAGTTATCTTGTGAAATAATTGGCTAAGTTATTTTTGTTTATGTACAGGTTAAAAGACGCTGGTTGAAGAAGGTTCAGCAAGAATGGAGCATTTTGGAGAAAGATCTTCCTGGTGAGAAATTTGTTACATATTAATATTTTCAATTAAACTCATGTTTTCGGTATGGATATGATGTAGCAATATTATTACATTGAGTAGTCGGGTTTTTTTTTTCATGATTTTCTTTTGCATTTAGTAAAAAATTAAATCTTTTTACTATGTACAGAGACTATCTACACACGTGTTTTCGAGGAGAGAATGGATTTGCTTCGAGCTGCAATTGTAGGCTCTGCTGGGACTCCGTATCATGACGGATTGTTCTTTTTTGATATTTATCTTCCACCACAATATCCCAATGAGCCACCTGTAAGTAGAGTTGTTCAAGTATTTTTGGACATTATATATATGTATATATATTTATTTGGGTTTAAGATTGCAAACGTGAAATTAGTTTCATCTAACAAACAAAATGCATATATAAATTCAATACTTAGGATATTTGACATTTTTGGGCTAAATAATTTAAATTTTTATAAGGATCAGTTACATCTATACCCCCTCCGAGATTGCAATATTATAGTTGGTACCTGCAAGTTTGATAAAACTACAAAATCACTTCCCAAGTTTCAATAAATTACCTATACCACCCCTGGGAGTTTTGGAAAAATTACATCTACACCTCCCGATTATATCGTGGTGTTTGTAATTTAGGGATTGGTATGTACTTTTTTCAAACTTTGGGGTACAAGCTGTAATGTGGCAATCTCCGAAGGGGTGTAGATGTAATTACATCATTTTCTTTTAACATTATTTACCTTATAATGGATCATTTCTAACGAATGTGAGATTTTTGCAGATGGTTTACTACAATTCTGGTGGGCTCCGCCTAAACCCGAACTTGTATGAATCGGGAAAAGTATGCCTGAGTCTGTTGAATACATGGACTGGAAATCAAAACGAAGTTTGGAATCCGGAATCTTCCACAATCCTTCAAGTGCTCCTCTCTCTGCAAGCACTTGTGCTTAATGAAAAGCCTTATTTTAATGAGGCTGGCTATGATTCACAGATTGGCAAAGCTGAGGGCGAAAAGAATTCTGTTAGCTACAACGAAAATGCTTTTCTTGTCAGCTGCAGATCCATGTTGTATGTTCTACGCAGGCCACCTAAGGTAAATTGATTTATCATTTTTATTTTATTTTGAAATAAATTATGATTGTGAATCGAGATTCGAGAGGAATATATTGTTTTTCTGAAATGGGTTTTAAGTCTTTATGATAAATTCTCGGTGACTTACCTGAGGTTTGGTCTAATTACAAATAACCCCTTCTTACTTTGTAAATTACCAAAAAACCACCTTAGTTATCGGCCGTCATTGTAAACCTCCATATTTTTTCTTTTTTTATCTTTTTTGAATTGAATTAAAACTATTTCGTAAACTTAATCTCATTTTCTCTTAAACTGGATTGTTTACAGCATTTTGAGGCGCTTGTGGATGAACACTTCAGTCGAAGCTGCAAAAATATCTTAATGTCTTGTAAGGCATACATGCAAGGAGCTCCTATTGGATATCCATTCAAATCCGAACAAGAAACTCAGAAAGGAAGCTCAACTGGTTTCAAGATTATGCTGACAAAGCTCTATCCTAGACTTGTGGAAGCATTTTCAGACAAGGGTTTCGATTGTAGTGATTTATTGGACTAAGTTCTGTAAAATTAGCCTATGTATGGCAATTTGTGTATAATATGATATATGTTTGTAGAATCTACTGGTTTGCTGCTTCATATGTTGTTTGATGATTTGCAGCAGGACAATGTTGTTGTATGTACGATATTGTAGAGAAACTCAATGAACCATGTCTAGCTAGGACGTGTTTGTCATTGGTTGTAATATATTGTGGCTTGAATAAAATGTGTACCAATAAGATTAGGTACATGGGATTGCTCTTACCATCTATCTTCATACGATGTGCAAAACCATTTGATGTTTTCCTAGAAACATAGATTATATAACTTTTTACTTTTTTTTGAAAGGATCAATTATGTAATTTGTTAATATTTAATCTCTCTCTTAGCAGCCACCTAAAAGAATATAAATCAAATGACTTAAAATGATAATATAGAAATAAGTTATGTAGCAGCTCGGAAACACACTTGTAGATATTGACCAGTACTTAATTGTCTACAAGATGAAGGTGTCTATACCCTTATACCACTAGTTCTTTTTTACTTCTCAATATTCTAAATTGAATACGATTCTACTATTGAATGTCCAACAATAATAACTTTTCATAAGAAAAAGATTTAATCTGTCTAGTGCTTGAGAGCAAGAAGATTCATGACTTTGTGAAGGGAGTGTAGAATTATGAGAAAATAAACAATTGCAGCAACAAAACCAGCGACCAATGCCCACTTAACACGATCACAGAACTTAGGAACTTGGCCACAAATGGGCAGCCATCCAGCATGGCTGTTCCCGTTTTTCCCCACTTGCCCTATAGCCACACACGCTGATATACTGGAATCCAGCAACAACGCCATAACCTACGAAATCAAATACAAAATCACTAATACTAAATAATTTTGATAAATTTAATGTTAATTTATAATATATCTATATATGGTTTGTATATTAGAAAATACATATTGAGATATTACCAAATCAAGAACCAAGATTAGGTGACCGTATGGACTCTTTGAAGGGAAAAAGAGTAGTATAAAGGTGTATCCACTTGCAATGGCATTCATCAACACAAAGTACCTGCAATTTCAAACATTTTTTGCAAATCTAAAATACAAATCTAGTATAAAATTCTCTTCACATGACCATTTATGGCTCGTTTGAGTCCACTTCACGGTGAAATATTCAGATTGCAACGTAACTACTTCTAAATTCATTATTAAAATTGCACCAGAATCAAAGATGAATCGAGAGATTTGATATTTACTAATATTATAAAGAATTATCTGTATGTATAAGCAGACAAGGAGACGACTGTCTCTACTGAAACTTTTTAACTTTGTTGCTAACCAACATAATTTGAACCCTTATAAAAAGAAAATGCGAAGATCCGAAAACATACTTGAAAGTTGGCGAATTCGTATATTTCGCTTCGAATTTCATACTAAATACTTGTGTAGAGTCATGGCTTGTGAGCATGATCACTGTTGCAGAAACAGTGGCGGCCAAGGCTAAGAGCCTCAGCAGAAATATTGGAATCCTCTTAGACAAACTCATGGGATATGAGTACTTCTTATGATACTATGTATGATTTGTTGTTTCAGAATATAATGAACTGAATTTATTTGGTTTGGTTTTCAAAATGAGAAGTAATTTGGATTTAGACCAAGTTGGTTTATAAATGTAGTACCAAAAAGAGAGGGAGTTAAAGAAGGGTAGAATTTTGTGAGAAATATGCTTGTGTTAGGAAAGACAGATAAGTGGGAGGTGACCTTTGTCTTGCTGCACATTTTCTTGGTAACCTAATGAGCATTGAGCCCTCAAAATATTGCCATTTTGTGGACTTTAAGGTAATTAACTCTATTACCAATTTATTTCGTAATATTTTATTTCTTAATCCCCTATTACAAGAGTGGAAGTAACATCCTGCAACACATCTCATATTAGTCGACAATTTTAACTATAATAGTAGGTTATCTTCCTTAACGGCCCGTTTTTCAGAATGTGTTGGATCCCTATTAATGAATAGTACGTTAACTATTTACAGTGTACTTTAAAGGTGATTTTTATCATTTCTGGTGAAATAATTAAAATATTCATGTGAATCCTTGACCGGTGAATTATTTATGGTCAGTTCAACAACCAACGGGTTTAGTAGGTACGCTACTAATAAGAACTAATTACGTGCACAATATATTTGTAATTTGTTCTTTTTTTTTCCCCTTTGTAATTTATTCTCACTTCCTGCAGCAAACTTTGACTAATGGGTAGGCAATTTCAAACCACCATAATTTTTTTTTTATCAAACCACCATAATTTTACCTATAATAAAGTCTTATGGGAAACTATTTTCCAAAAATTATTATATTGCCTAGCAATAATTCTTCTGCCGTAGATGGGATATATATTTTAAAACAGATTAAAGAACCAAAATGCAATAAATTATTCGAAATCAGGATTCACTTGAAATCAGTGAAAATATAAAATAATAATGCAAAAAAAATTCAATTTGAGGACTAGAATTTTTTTATAAAAATGATTAAAAATTTATAATATGTAAAAAGATATGGTGTGTTTTCAGCAATGGCTAGCCCAGTTCGAAGCTAATGCCCAAATCCCAATATCCAGTGTGCCGGTTAAATGAAAATTAGAAAATCCAAAGGTTAGAACTCTGACCCATAATTAAGTGGGCTTTAAAATGGGCCTTAGCTGAAATAGTCACGTTGGTTATGTATGGATTTATTTATTTATTTTTTTAATGGGGTGCAAGTTATGTATGAATTATGACGATAGAGTTTGTATACTTTATTATGTAGATTTAACAGCGCAAAATCGTCTAAGAATACACAATATTTAAAACTAATCGATAATTAAGAAAAACTACAAGAAAGATGAAATGTATTGACTCACTAGTCATCATAAAAAGAGCTTCTATAGCCAACTCTTCTAAGCTAATTTTGGTAAAATAAATTTCGAATTGCACGAGATAAGAATTTGTTAATCAAAATTATCAACATTCCATATGTGGTAAAAATAGTGAAATTGTTGGAAATTTACAAATAAAATGAATAAATAAAATTAGGGTCTAAATATGTGCCGCCTCACAGAATCACCGCTCTCCGAGTCTCCTACTATAAAAGAACGATACTCACTCAATTTCCCATTGTTCCTCTTGCGCTCAGTTTCTCTTCCCGACATATGGATACAGAGCCCCGTGTATCTATCTACTTCTGGGGGCTTAGACCTTTCCAAGACTAGAATTGGACTTCAACGAAGAAAGAAAGGAGTTTAGGATCTTCGAGAAGGAAGGAAGAAAGAAAAAATTAATAAAAATGGACTTGGAGGAGGAATACTACGAACAGGGGTACAACGAGGAGGAGTACGAGGAAGAGGACGAGGAAGAGATAACACAGGAGGATGCTTGGGCGGTAATCAGCGCTTATTTTGAGGAGAAAGGTTTGGTGCGACAGCAGCTCGACTCGTTCGATGAGTTCATTCAGAATACGATGCAGGAAATCGTCGATGAGTCGGCCGAGATCGAGATCCGACCTGAGTCGCAGCATAACCCTGGCCACCAATCCGACTTTGCTGAGGTTGATTAGTTCGTGAAGTTTTATAGTTCAATTTAAACTTAGTGGAAATTGAGAGACTGTTCAGAAATTGCTAGGGTTTTAAACTGAGATGGAGTTTATGGGGTTTGGTGAAAATTTTTATGTTGGAGGTGAACTACAGGTTGCCATTGCAAGGAAGGGGTTTTAGGAGAATCTTGGTATTTGTCATATTTGCTAGGTTTTTGAGTGAACAATTTGATTACGAGACGTACTTGAGGTAGTTGTTTGTTAATTGATGAAGATCAGATAGAATGCCTCTTGGTTTATTTTGTGTAAGAGCTGAAGATTATGTTTACTATGAGCAACATTTGTGCAATCTGTTTGCTAACAAAGCAACTTTTTGTGTTCCCCAAATGCTATTTAGAACTAAACTAACTTTTATTGGTTAAAAAATGAAAATATTTGCCTATTATCTGTAAGAAGATCCTTGCCTAAAGAATTGAAAAATATTGTTTCTCGATTGTTGCAGACAATTTACAAGATCAGCTTCGGCCAGATATATCTCAGTAAACCAATGATGACAGAATCTGATGGAGAAACTGCCACATTGTTTCCCAAGGCTGCAAGGTTAAGGAATTTAACATATTCAGCTCCATTGTATGTGGATGTCACCAAGAGAGTTGTAAAGAAAGGTCATGATGGTGAGGAAGTTACTGAGACTCAGGATTTCACCAAAGTCTTTATTGGGAAGGTAAAACTTTATTTAGCCTTACAAATATACTTTTAACAAGGAATAGTTCCCTCATAACCTCACCCTGTTTGTCAAAATAGGTTCCTATAATGCTTCGGTCGAGTTATTGTACACTATATCAAAATTCGGAGAAAGATTTGACTGAGCTGGGAGAGTGTCCACTTGACCAGGGTGGTTATTTCATCATCAATGGCAGTGAAAAAGTGTTAATTGCTCAGGAGAAGATGAGCACTAATC
Source organism: Verbena officinalis (assembly GCA_958496215.1). Classification (NCBI taxonomy): domain Eukaryota; kingdom Viridiplantae; phylum Streptophyta; class Magnoliopsida; order Lamiales; family Verbenaceae; genus Verbena; species Verbena officinalis. The sequence continues at coordinate 1,434,607 of OY292386.1, forward strand.
ATGTCTATGTGTTCAAAAAGAGACAACCAAACAAGTATGCATATATGGCTGAAGTTCGGTCCATGGCAGAGACACAAAATAGGCCTCCCAGTACAATGTTTGTCAGAATGCTTTCTCGGACTAGCGCCAAAGGGGTAATAATGACATTACATTGTGTCATTAAATTTTCCATTACTGATGCATAATTGCATATTCTGTTCGCTTTCTTAATCATAAGTGTTTATTCTTGCAGGGCTCGTCAGGCCAATATATTCGTGCCACCCTCCCATATATTCGGAGTGAGATTCCCATCATTATTGTGTTTAGAGCGTTGGGGTTTGTTGCTGACAAAGATATATTAGAGCATATCTGCTATAATTTTCAAGATACTCAGATGATGGAATTGCTTCGGCCATCCTTGGAAGAAGCATTTGTGATCCAGAATCAACAGGTTGTTACATCATTTATTAGTTTTTGAATGCTAATTCTGGTCTTTCTGGAATTCTTGGCTGCTTGTCCAAATTCTTGTGGTTCCCAATGAATTTATTCTGCCTGGGGCTCAGAATTTCACAAGGACTCCACAGTCCAAGAATTTCACCTGATTAAGACAACATTCTTCTGTGTTCTTTGGCAATTGTTTAGTTTATCTAATCTTGAAGTATTATTGAGATTTGGAAGCAAAAATATTCATTTCTACTGATATTGGTTCAGATCAATAACAGTTACGTAAGCACCAATTGTAAATGCTACAATCTTCATACCTGCTTGTGTATTTAGCTTTTGGCGCTGCATTAATTTGCTATTCAATGCTGCATATGCCATTTTAGCCACATTTTAGGTTGCTCGTCTCCATCTGGATTTTGTTTTCCTTCTTGGTTACTTAGTAATGATCTAATTCAAATACCAATACAGGTTGCTCTGGACTACATTGGAAAAAGAGGAGCTACTGTTGGTGTGACCAGAGAGAAAAGAATCAAGTTTGTTTTTCTGACATTTCTGGACTTGTTTTCATGTTTCTTCATTTACGTCCAAGTCTTATTTAGAAACTCTTGCGCAGGTATGCCAAAGAAATTCTTCAAAAGGAAATGCTTCCTCATGTTGGTGTTGGGGAATATTGTGAGACTAAGAAAGCTTATTATTTTGGGTAAGTAGTTTCCTTTTCTGGGTTTCTATCTATGTGCTGGTTGATGAATTTGAAACCAATCTCTCTCTGTCTCCTCTCTAGCTATATCATCCACCGGCTTCTGCTGTGTGCACTTGGCCGAAGGGCAGAGGATGACAGAGATCACTATGGCAATAAAAGGCTGGATCTTGCTGGTCCTTTACTTGGTGGACTATTTCGAATGGTTTGTTGACTTTTTGGTGTTCAGTTGACCTTAAAAAAATGAGATGTGATAATCTGAATTTTGGGCTTATGTTTATTGTGCAGCTATTCAGAAAGTTGACTAGGGATGTCAGGTCTTATGTTCAGAAGGTTTGTACACCCTTTCTGTAGTATATGGAGAATGCAAAGATGAGTTTTATGCTTTTGCAGCTTTTTACATTTACTTGCTTCTACAGTGTGTAGATAATGGCAAGGATGTAAATTTGCAATTTGCAATAAAAGCCAAAACCATTACTAGTGGCCTCAAATACTCACTTGCTACTGGCAACTGGGGCCAAGCAAATGCAGCAGGAACAAGAGCAGGAGTTTCCCAGGTTGAATTTCATACCAATCATATGTTTTCTTAAGTATTTCTTAGATTGTTACTTGAATTTACTGTGTTTTATGTTCATTTCTAAGTGATGGCAGTTTCTTGGGATGAAATATTGTAGGTCTTAAATAGGTTGACTTATGCTTCTACCTTGTCCCATTTGCGAAGGCTCAACTCCCCCATTGGCCGTGAAGGTATTTTACCCTTTAAAAAAGAACTTCAATGTTTTCATTTCTCCTTATCAACTCTTTCCAACACAGTTTCCACACAGAAAGATAAATTCCTTTTATTTCTCCTGTAACTCAACTCTATTGTTTATTTTCATAGGGAAACTGGCTAAACCGAGGCAGTTACATAATTCACAGTGGGGAATGATGTGTCCTGCAGAAACACCTGAAGGACAAGTTCGTGCATCTTTTGCTTTGGGCAATTCAATTTGATTTCTAAAATCTCTTGTCTTTGCTGTTATGTAAACCACATTTTCTTTTGGCTGTCCCATTAGGCTTGTGGATTGGTGAAGAATCTTGCGTTGATGGTCTATATAACTGTCGGCTCAGCAGCATATCCAATTTTAGAATTTTTGGAGGAATGGGGTACAGAGAACTTTGAGGTATATGAACTGTATATTCCATTGTGAATCTCAGTTTCTGACTTTTTCCAGTTTATACTTCTGTCTGCTCACACAATGTTTTCCTTAAATTGAAGGAAATCTCTCCTGCTGTGATTCCTCAAGCAACAAAGATCTTTGTGAATGGTTGTTGGGTTGGCATCCATCGAAACCCTGATATGTTGGTGTCTACTCTGAGACGTTTGCGGAGACGTGTAAGTATTCATTTTCTGTATATTTTTCCTTAAAATAAATAAATAAATGTATGTATATTTTCCCTTATATATACATGATGATGTGGAATTGTTCTTTGGACAGGTTGATGTAAATACTGAGGTTGGCGTGGTTCGAGATATTCGTTTGAAAGAACTTCGAATATATACTGATTATGGTCGTTGCAGTCGTCCATTGTTTATAGTGGAAAAGCAAAGACTGCTAATAAAAAAGAAGGATATTCAAGCCTTGCAACAAAGAGTATGGCTAAATAAATCAATCTTTTTTTCTCTTAATATATCTTTTATTTTGTTTTGATTGATTGTTGGAAGCTCTAATATGATATTCTGTTACTTATTCCAGGAATCTCCTGATGATGGTGGCTGGCACGACCTGGTTGCAAAAGGATACATAGAGTACATCGATACAGAAGAAGAAGAAACAACTATGATCTCCATGACCATAAGTGTAAATAATTAATTAATTAACAAGCTTGCTAGATTTTCATACAGCACTTCGATGCTGAAATGCTTGTTAATTTGCACAGGATCTTGTGAGTGCAAGGATAAATCCGGGTGATGCTTATTCAGATACTTATACACACTGTGAGATTCATCCATCTTTGATTCTCGGTGTTTGTGCGTCTATCATTCCCTTTCCAGATCACAACCAGGTAAAGATTTTTAATTTGTCAATCTTATTATATTGGTCGAAGTTGCCTTCAGTTTTCTCATAATTTCTTTTTCCCTCGCCCAGTCTCCACGTAACACGTACCAATCAGCTATGGGTAAACAAGCCATGGGCATTTACGTCACCAACTACCAATTCCGAATGGTATGATCTAACTTTTCTACTATGTGCTTTTTAATTAATTCATCAAACGTTTCTTGAAATTATTAGGTGTTTGCCAGAGCTTTTTCTTTTGGAGGAAGTAAAGTTGTGAAAACTTAGAGTAGTAAAAGTGGGGATATTTGCTTTTTTCTTATCGTTTCAACACTCCCCACTTTTACTACAACTTTTTACAGCTTTAGCTTCTCCAGAAGCAGTAGAGTTGCAAACACCCCCTTACTCATCCTACCTTATTTGTCAATTTTATTTTTCTACCCTTCTTTCCTCTAGGACACCTTAGCTTACGTCCTCTACTACCCACAAAAACCCCTTGTCACAACACGTGCAATGGAGCATCTCCATTTCCGGCAGCTTCCAGCCGGTATCAATGCCATTGTCGCCATCTCCTGTTATTCTGGCTACAACCAGGAAGATTCGGTCATCATGAACCAATCCTCGATCGATCGAGGCTTCTTCCGATCCATCTTCTTCCGTTCCTACCGAGACGAGGAGAAAAAAATGGGCACATTAGTCAAAGAGGATTTCGGGCGCCCAGACAGAGCCAACACTATGGGCATGCGTCATGGCTCCTATGATAAACTAGACGACGACGGCCTCGCCCCTCCCGGAACTAGGGTTTCGGGTGAGGACGTAATCATCGGGAAAACAACCCCCATCGCCCCTGACGACGCCCAGGGGGGCCAGAACGCCCGTTACACGAAGCGGGACCACAGCACGAGCTTACGTCACAGCGAGACAGGAATTGTTGACCAGGTCAGTTGACCACAAATTATTGTATACATTTACGCAATAATTTTTGTTTCCCTTGTTAACTGTGATATTACTTCTTTCAAATGTTTTTCTTTTTTTTTTTTGGATTTTATTTAATTAATGTAAGTAGCTTTCATGCCATTATTTTTTTGGTAGGGATGATATTTGATATATATTTGGTCAATAGGTAGTATTTGCAAACTCTAAAAGAACGCACACTTTTTGCTTTTGGCTTTTCTTCGGTACAATGGTTTTCCAAACACTTCCAACTTCTGCTTGGTTTAAGCAGAAATAAGCTAGAAGCTTGAACCTTCTAAGGACCTGCTTTTGGCTTCAACTTCTGGCGTCTAGGTTAATTTCGTAAATAAATGGGAATTTCTTGACAGTTGAAAAGGTGCTTCATAGCTTTACCTTGCAAACACTCCCAACTTTTCCTACATTTACTTCTACTTTAGCTTCTCCAAAAGCAGTAGAGTTTGCAGACACCCACATAATGCATTGGGCTTAGTTGAGCACATGTATTTTCAATTTTTCAAATCTTGTAACATCAAAATGTGTTAAGACTTGTTCATATAATATCATTTATCACTAATATTACAATGAGATTTGGAATATATTGTTTACATAATTCATAATTGATCTGATTCGAACTAATTGTTGACCAGGTCCTGTTGACCACAAATGCCGACGGCCTCCGATTCGTCAAAGTCAGGGTTCGCTCCGTCCGAATCCCCCAAATCGGTGATAAATTCAGCAGTCGCCATGGCCAAAAAGGCACGGTCGGCATGACCTACACCCAAGAAGACATGCCCTGGACATTAGAAGGCATCTGCCCCGATATCATCGTAAATCCCCACGCTATCCCTTCCCGGATGACCATCGGGCAGCTGATCGAGTGTGTTATGGGCAAAGTTGCTGCCCATATGGGCAAGGAAGGGGACGCCACCCCCTTCACCGATGTCACCGTGGATAATATCAGCAAAGCCCTTCATAAATGTGGGTATCAGATGCGGGGGTACGAGACTATGTATAACGGCCATACGGGGAGGAGGCTTTCGTCCATGATTTTCTTGGGGCCCACTTATTACCAGAGGCTTAAGCATATGGTTGATGATAAGATCCACTCACGTGGGCGGGGCCCGGTTCAGATTCTAACGAGGCAGCCGGCCGAGGGAAGGTCGAGGGACGGCGGGCTAAGGTTCGGGGAAATGGAACGGGATTGTATGATTGCGCATGGAGCAGCACATTTCTTGAAGGAGCGGTTGTTTGATCAGAGCGATGCATATAGGATACATGTTTGTGAGAAGTGTGGGTTGATTGCGATTGCTAATCTTAAGAAGAATTCGTTCGAGTGCAGAGGGTGTAAGAATAAAACGGATATCGTTCAGGTAATTTCATTGTTTAGGTTTTTCCTTTTCTGTTTCTTTTAATCGGATTTTTTTCCCTGGGAAATAAAATTTAAAATATTTGTGTGGTTTTGCAGGTGCATATTCCATATGCTTGTAAGTTACTTTTCCAAGAACTGATGTCTATGGCTATAGCTCCAAGAATGCTAATGAAGGATGTTAAACAAGCCACACAGCAAAAGAAGAAAGGAGCTTAATGTTATTGGCTTTTGCACGAGTTAGAAGTTGTTACGGAACTTGTGTTATGACTAAAGCCCAAGTTTGCTGCATCGAAGAGAGCTACAACTTGCGTCAATTACATGTATTAACGAGAAATTGTGTACAACTATGTCTAATACTGCGCAGGACTTCTACAAAATGATGTCTAAATGTAAAATGCTCTGATGTTTGATGCATTGTTATAGTACAGTGGTGTATTTGATATCCGGGATACAAGAATTTTGAGTAATTGAGTCCATTTGAAGTGCGTTATACTCCGTTCAATTGTGTTACTTTTTGGCAAAATGCGATGTTTAGTCCCTAGCGTTTCACAATTGGTCTTTAAAATTAGATAATTTCAAGTTATTTTCATAAAAGTTATTATTGTTTGTACATGTTAATCTTTTAAGAAATTTAGCCTATGTTTCTAATCATATATGTTTGATGAAGTAAGTAATTAGTCAAATCCATATTCTAGTGTTATGATGTTTCTAATCATATTAATTCCTTGATACCAAGAACAATAATAACTAAATTTATAGTTCATTTGACTAAATGATAAATCCGTTAATAGGTGATTTGATATGATATTTTGAGAAACCGGGATCAAGTTACTATTTTCAAAAACTCGGTGCTAATTTGTAAATGAATCAATGATTTGGGGCTAAACGCAAATTCTCTAAGGATTGCATCAAAATTGAAAATTTCCGCTACTTCGTCTTCTACAGTGAAGCAGAGAAAGGATTAGGAATACATTTGAACCTAACCTCCACGAATCATTCGTACGAATTACAGAAAGGAGTTCTCCCACAGGATTCTATTTGAGCTGAGAGACGCCGGAGTTCAGCGGCAGTGCGGATTTAGGGATAAAAGAAAACACACAGTACTGAGTTCAAATAATTCGACCTTTAACCGAAATTAATCTGCATTGCAGATGGTTTTTGTCTTCTGCGCATGAGTATCTGTCTTGTATGAGCAGAATTAACCACGTCGAAAAAGTTCTCCGGTGCAACAATCAATCGGGCTTTGTGTTTATTCAGTATAAAACCCCCAAAAACCTCATTATAAACCCTATCGAAGAAAAACATACACGGAGTGAGCGAAAGCGAATTAACAATGCAAGAAGAGAAGGAAGAAATTATAGCAACTGAAGAAGGAGAAGACGATGACGACGATGGGCCGCCGCCTGGATTTCAATGTATCATCGCTCCACCGCCACCGGAAGCCGGAAAAGCTGAACCCGAAGATGATAAAGAAGAAGAGGAAATGGAAAAGGAAAAGGAAAGGGAAAAGGAAGAGGAAGAGGTAGAGGTTGAGGAAGATGAAGAAGATGATGGCCCACCGCCTGGGTTTGACTGCATATCTCTGAAACCACCTCCCCCAATTCCTATTTCTGGTTAGTCGAGGTTTATTTATGTATAAATTGTTTATATCTGCTATGGAATTTATCTTCATTTGCGGTTTATGCCTGCTTGTAATCATAAATGTCCTACTATGATTGGGCACAAAATCTTCCTCGCCTGCTCTCTAGGAATCCTACTACTACCAGTGAAACTTTATTGATATGTTGGTATTGTTTGCAAACTCTGAAAAAACACTTTTGTGCTTTCTGCTTTTCTTCAGCAATTTAGAAAACCAACATCTGCTTATTTTGAACAGGAATAAGCTAGAAGCTGGAAGCCCCTAGGACCAACTTTTAGCTTCTAGCTTCTAGCTTCTTGTTTATTTTTGTAAATAAGTGGAAGTTTGTTTAGAGTAGGTTAAATGCTTGCCAACTTCTTTTTCCAAAACACTCCACTATTTTTTTGAACTTTTCACTTTTTTTCCAAACACGATTCACTTGTACTACAATTTCTACTTTAGCTTCTCCAAAAGCAGTTTTTTTTTTTTAATTTTTTTGCAAATACCTTCTTAATGTCTTTAAATGGTCAGATATTAATCAGCTCATTGTCTTCATTCAGATATTGCAACTAACATCAAACAAGAAGACACTGAAGATGACGAAGACGGGCCACCTCCAGGGTGGGAGTTTACTAATCTTGCCAATGCATTACCAAAACCTCCATCAGCCGAAACAGGTCTGGTTTTTAGCCTTTTGATGAATGAAATTTCGTGAATTAACTTATTCCTCTGATCTTACACATATTATATGAGATATCTCAGATATAAAGACAGAGAGCAATGAAGAATTAGATTTAGATGATGATGATGGTCCTCCACCTGGGTGGGAAACAGTTTTGCCACATCAGATGCTGCCTCCACGGATCCCACCATTGCAGGCATCTCCAACTGTTTCTACTAGTGAGTTTTTGGTAGTGTTTGCAAACTCTAAAAAAAGCACTTTTGTGCTTTCTGCTTTTTTATTGGCACGTTGGGATTTGGGAATGATTTGAAAACCATCTTCTGCTTATTTTAGGCAGAAATAAGCTAGAAACTGGAAGCATCCAATGACCAACTTTTAGCTTTAGCTTCTAGCTTCTAGGTTATTTTCGTAAATACATGGAAGTTTGTTTAGAGTAACAAAAGTGCTCCGCAACTTTTTTTTTTTTACTTTTCACTTTTTTTCTCTAACACTCCTCACTTACTTTTTACAACTTAAGCTTCTCCAACAGCAAAAGCTCTTGCAAACAAATACTTCGACTGATTCTACTTGGTGATCTAAGACCCTTAACTTGTGTTGAATGTTTCTGCTACTAAATACTTGATAGTAATTATGTGTAATACTTGCTGCTTTATGAAATTTATGCTGAATATATCGGAAAACGTAGATACAGACAATATTGATATCGAAATGGAGAGCCAACAGAAAATAGCTGAAAATGATGACGAAGAGCCTCCATCAGTATCACCATGCAATCCCATGCCAATGCATTCGCCACCACCTACACCACCACTACACCAGCCACCGTCTGAACTACCCACAGGTATATGTGCATTAAAAACAGATATTTTACGAACTAAGATTATATTTAGTAAATAGTATGTGACATAAATTAAGTGTGCTGTTGATTATCTTCTACATAATTAGCGGGATATTCCTGCATGCACCGCGACTGGGGCCCTCTTATGCACCAAAAAATCATGATTTTGCCACATCTTTAGTTTATACAAATTTTTAATACTAAATATGATTATAAGCTCTTCTAAACAGCTTATAAGTTCTCTTGGAGCTCGTAAGCACCCAAAAAGTGTTCGGCTATTTTTTTTATGAAAGAGCTTATACGATGTTTAAACAAGATGTTATGATGTGAGATTTCAACACATTCTCCTATGCTTGGATCATATTAAATACGCAATTGTTATCACTAACATCTTATAAGCTCATAACTTTACTTCTATCCAAACTCTTTAAAGTAAGATATACCATACTATAAGCTCCAAAAACATCTTATAAGATGTGAGAATTTACAATCTCTTAATCTGGTCCTCCTTTGGGTTCATACGTGGGGCCAAACACACAACTCATATTAGAAATTTCCAATAATTATCTGATCATTCATTTCAGTTGCTGCTTCTTTAGAAACAGGAAGCAAAGAAGACGAGAAAAAAGTTGAGGAAAAAAAGCCCACAACACAACAACAACTTCCACCAACCCCATGGCCACTAACACCCATTCCAGCACCATCATCTTCTGGTAAATCTATGTTTCTTTTTCTTTTTCCAGAAAAGAGAACAGAAAATCTAAACCAGTCTTACCTAACATAATGTTATAATGCAGAAAAAGCTCAGCTCGTCTGTGGTACATGCCGGAAACTGTGTGTGTACCCTCGTGGATCGAAGTGGGTACAGTGTCCAGGATGCCAGGAAGTCAATTTTGTCCTTGAAGGTTACTTTTGGAACTTTACATTTGATTCTTTGAGATTGCTTGCTAGTGGGTGTTTGCAAACTCTATTGCTTCTGGAATAGTTATTCTTGTGGTAAAAATAGGGAGTGTTAAAAAAAAGAAAGGTGAAAAGTTGAGAAAAAAAGCAGTTCAGTGTTTTGGAAAGAAAAACCGCTGAGAAGCATTTTTACAATTTTACTACTCTCAAGAAATTCCATTTATTCACAGAAACACCCTAGAAGCTGAAGCCAAAAGCATGTCTTTAGGTGCTTCTAGCTTCTAGCGTATCTCTGTTTAAAATTAGCAGAAGCTGGTTTTTTCCAAACACTCCCAAAGTGCTTAAGAAAAGCACTTAGCTCAAAAGTGCATTTCTTTAGTGTTTGCAAACACTATCTATGTTTTGTCAAAAAATTCTCCTTTTTTTTTCTTCAGCACATGAAGTTGGGCAAGTTAAGTGTGGAGGGTGTTCTGTTTTGCTTATGTTTCCACATGGAGGACAAAAAGTTCAATGCTCTTCTTGCCGCTTCATCACAGAAATTGGGGTATGATTTTAACTAACATATAGCTTAATTATATTACTCTTATTATGGAACGAAATTTAAATTTTAACAAAAATACCACTCCTTTCTGATATCATATCATTCTCTTATTTATTTTTCCCGTTGCTCGAAAATTTGATCAATTAACATAAGTTATAAAATCAGGAGGAATTATTGCTTTCCATGCTTAGATAACTCTCAACTCTGGTTATTAGAAATTGATGGATTCTATTTTCTTTTGTGATATCTCGCACAATTTTTTAGGCGCACAATAGGCGACCTACTCTTTCTGTTCAGCAGGCTCAGAGACGACGCCGTTTCCACAAAGCTCGTTAGACTGCTTTATATATAATTAATTATCTGTTGTTTTCGAACAAAAAAAAAAGAAAAAAGAGAAATTATCTGTTAGCTACAGTCTAGTTTAAAATATTTGTACACTGAAATTGGTGGTCACTTGTACTCACTCGAATGTTCTGTTTTTTAGGTCATAATCTATTTTTAGATTGTTAAGAGATCACTTTTACAAACAAACTATTATTTTTCTTTTCTAGGTAATTTCTATTTTAAGTTCTCAATCGTATAAATTATTTGGGGGTCACCCGCCAATGGGCCTTAAATCCGTAGTCTGCACTTTTTGGCCGGCTCTTGAAGGGTTTACTTTTCTATATTTAATTTAAGTCAACTTTTGCTTTTGTCTTCTTATATTTAATTTGTAATTTAATTCTTCGGTGTGAATATATGTTTAGAGAACAAAATCTTCACACTTTAAATCAATGCATATTAGTTAAGTTAACCATTCAAATTATAATTCAATCATCTATTACGTATATATATTTTCTTTAACAGAATGGAAAACCTCAAAACATTGAATCTAGTATGATTTCAAAAATATTTTATTGCTAAATTAATTTTTTTTTTAATTATTTACAGTTCACATTCTTTTTTGTCTATTTTATATTCGAAAAAATTGGATCAGTAAATGGAAATGTAAATAACAGTTACAATTTACAACGAATTGAATTCAAAGCATTTAATTAAGCCATCCTACCAATAAACTGCCTCATTTCATGTTTACTCTCACTAGAAAGGCATAGGATAGGATAGGAGTGAGCATTAATATTTAATACCTAAATAATAATAATAATAATGTCCTTGTATTTCATTTTTCTGGAATAAAAACAGTAGACATCTCGAAAGATACTGTTCAAAAGAATTGGACTTGGTTTGAAAAATCTCTCAACCCAACCAATTCCCACCAAATTCCTTTCTTCTCGATACGGACTCCACCCACTGTATACCTTCTCTCTCTAAAAACTTCCATTGAAGCACTTTCTGATCCTCGCGCTGGTAAGCATCTTGACTCCATCATTTGTTCCATTTGATTTTGTGTAGCAGAAGCAAGGATATTACAGGATTTGGATTGGAGTTTCTTTCGACTCTTTTTATGCGGTAGATGGCTTAATTTTTAGCTTTCTTCACCGGTAAACAGAGTAATCTTCAGGATATCAGGATCCGGATATAAACGAGTAACTTAGCTGTTAATTGCTAGTCGAATGTTTAAATTGCGGTATATGTTTTGAATGGTGATTGTTTTTCTATTTGTGGATCATTAGCTGCGAGTTCGAGAAATCTTAATATGTTGATTGTCTGGTGTGATTATGAGCGGATTTAATTATGTATTTTCTCAAGGTTTTTCTGAATTTATAGTGTTCGATTTTAGGTTTAAGGATATGCTGACTTTTGTAACTGATATTTACTCTGTATTCAAATTGGATAGAATTTGCTGAGAATTTACCTGGATGTTTTGGAGTTTGGGGGAGATATTCATTGTGTTTTCCCATTTTTTCTTTTGTAGATATTTTAATTGAGTTAATCTGTTGGGATCTCTGAATATTTATTTCATATTGACTCAGCTCTTCGTCGTCTCTTTGATTCTATTGGCGGTAGACTTTTCAGCATACTTTTCTAAGGTGTTCATTGATAATGAAGAGCAGTTTTGTTATTTCTTTATATTTTAGACATTGTATATTAATTAGGCTAATTCTTAGGGTATGCGAGTGTAATTATCCCTAGTATTAAATACTCCCTCAGACATACCAAAGCATTGATATTTTATTCACTTTTACTCTTGTTGTAAGAGACAATTAAAACTGACGTCACTAATTTTTTCATATTCAGTCGGTGCCTAGTTTCCAATAAGAGTTGACGAGTGGATGAGCTGTTATTGTGTCACATTATTACATAAAGGGTGATAGTATTTTTGGTTATGAGAAAACCATAGAACATTATTTTACGCGAAGTCCTAGATTGGCACAGTTTGTCGCATTTCTTGTTCATGATACTATAATTTTTACTGTTTTTCATGGATGCTTTCTCCTTGTTTTGGTGGCTATTTTCCAGTTCCAATGACTAAAATCTTTGTACTTGACAAAATATGTTGCCTCGTTTGAAAATGTTGATATTTTCCAGCTATTAAATATGATAACTATTCTCTCACAGCCTGTTAGTCACAGGTTAAACGATTCAAACCAGGCAAGAAATCTGCAATCACACATATGGCGTTTGAGCAGTATATTATGCAGGAATGGAAATCAATCCCAACTTATTCGGAGAACACCTCAGCTTGCTTTGATTGCAACATATGCTTAGAATTTGCACGTGATCCCGTAGTGACTCTCTGTGGCCATCTCTACTGTTGGCCATGCATATACAAATGGTTCGACTCTCAAACCGCTTCTCTTCCGCCAGGTCAGCTCCCTCAATGCCCTGTTTGTAAAGCTGAAACATCTGAAAAGACCATAGTACCCCTCTATGGACGAGGCCAATCCATATATGAACCAGAACATTCTGTACCCCCTAGGCCACCGGCATCTAGGATAACGGACTTGATTAACCCCGAGGGGCAATTAGGTAATTTGGCAAATCCATATAGGGACAATGAGGAAAGTTTGGAACCTTCTTTGCTTAATCTTCGTGGTCTTGCTCCAATGGCTCTTTCTCATCCTGTGGCTTTGATGCTTGGTGAGATGGTTTATACGAGAGTATTTGGTAACTCAGCGAGTTTATATGCGTATCCCAATTCGTATCACTCTGCAGGAAGTAGTACACCGATAGGAAGAAGGCGAGAATTGGAGGCTGATAAATCTCTGAGCAGAGTTTCTATTTTCTTGTTTTGTTGCTTTCTTTTGTGCCTTCTTCTGTTCTGATTTGTGTTAATTGGAGAATAATACACAAATTTATAATGTGCAAATTGCAATTATAACATTAATGGAATGAGAAACTTCTGCATGAAACAGTTGATCATTTGCAGAAAGGATTGGGCCACTGAAGCCTGTTGAGATTGGGCTGGTTTTGGTGTTCAATATTGATACATTAGGCCCAAGATTATAAGTTCTGAGTTCGATTCAATCAAAATGTGGGTTTTTGTCTATATCTATAAGTAGTTGCTAGGTAATCGATGATAATGATGATCTAATTATTTATTTAAAATGGAAAAATGAGTAAATTTTCGTATCCGAATCTATAGCTATGATAAGTTTTATTTTTTCTTTTAATTATGACTAGAAACTTACATGCACAATGCATTTAAAAATTAAAAAAAGAAAATCTTTAAAAATCTTCGTCTTTGAAAAGATCTTTCCTAGCGCTTTCCACATGTAAAATGTACTAGTTTCAAAGAAATCTGGCAGCTTCGATTCTTGTTGGCTGTTCCTCTTATCATAATCACTTCTTAATTTCAAATCAGACATGTTCTGAAAACATTATTTAATACAAGAATTATCACCTTTTATGCAAAAAGACAAAAGTTTGCCTGAAAAAGAAAGTCAAAAACCATGCACCTTCCAGAAAGAAACAAGCCACTAAATAGTTTTCCCATAAATAGTGAGAACATTTCAGCTCGCCATTTTCGAGTTTCTTAGACTCTCAAGTCTCAAGATAACAATCAAGCATGGGTAGTCTACATGCACCAGATCCGACCCCAAAAATCAAGTGCCCCGCTCCATTTCTGTCCAAGACTTATGATCTCTTAGAGGCGGAGGAAGAAGAGATACGCGGTGGCGGAAAAGAAAGAACTGGCGGCGGCGGGGAAAAGATAGTTTCATGGAACGCGGCGGGGAATGGATTAATTGTGTGGTATCCGGCGGAGTTTTCTGAGGTGTTATTGCCTAAGTATTTCAAGCACAATAATTTCTCCAGCTTTATTCGCCAGCTTAATACATATGTGAGTCATAGTTCTTTCGTTTTATTGATTAAGAAAATAGCTCTGTTTCAATTAAAGCTTGAGAAGGTATAGTATGTGAGATATCATCACCCTTAATTATCAAAGAATATCTAATTATTACCCTCTGTAAAAGAAATGATCACGGTTTTCAGAAATATATTGTTATTAATTCTTTCAATCTTGCTTAACCGTTGCCATAATTAAATGTTATCAATCAAGTAACATATCAAAATCTCGAGTTTGGATCGATGTTCATTATTTTGAGCATGCCTTATTTGTCTTACACCACCCCTACTATAATGTAAACTTGAAACGAGGGGGAAAAAAAATCATAAAATAAGATAAGTTTATCTTTAGTTCTTTATATTGGAGCAGGGCTTCAGAAAAACATCATCAAAACACTGGGAATTTCAGCATCAAAAATTCCGGAGAGGTTCGAGGCATCTTCTGGTGGAAATCAGCCGCAAAAAGTGTGAGCCCAGTTGTTTTCCTCCATTTCTAAAGCCAGCTTATGATAATAGTAATAATAATAATAATAATCAACACAATAGAATGGCGGTGCTGGTGGAGGAAAACAAAACCCTGAGAAGAGAGAGAACGGAATTGAAAATGCAAATAGCACATTTCAAGAATCTCGAAATTAAGCTGCTTCAATGCCTTTCCCAATACACCACCAATCAGAATTGTATGTCTCTCAACAAGTTAACAAATTAATTGCAAATATTGTGATATAAATTTTTGTTGATTTTCATTGTTCTTAATTTTTAAATATTCAATTTGATCATATTCATAAGTTTCTAGCTAGCTGCAAATATAATGTGTGTGTTGTTGTGTATACACATATATTTGGTATTTTATATAGATTTAATGACTTTGCTGAATAGAATTACTGACTATCGCCACTGCATGTAGTCAAAATTCAACTCAGAAGAATGACCAATCATATGATAAAGTATATAAATTTCTCAACGTTCAATTCTGGAGAGAAAATACCTTTAGCTGATGTTGCTTGTTTTATTTTGCTATAATGGGGCAGCAGCTATCCATGGGATGGCTGGAGTCTACGTTTATGCTCATCATCATTTTCTTTCCCTAACTCGCGAATTGCTTCAAGAACAGCGGGCCCTGCAGCCATCCCGAGGCTAGCTGGAGCAGCAGGCTCGCCAGGATTGATTGAGCCTGCTATTTTAGCAACCTTGTTTGCCAAACTAGATGGATCAGCGCCTTCCAATGTATCAACTGACTTGCCACCCTATTAAACAAATAACTATAGATGGTTGAAAAAGGAGATATTATATAGCCAAAAGAAATATATAGTTGATTGGGAACAAATTATATAAGCATTTCTATTACATTTAGAAGCCAGGGATTTTAAGGTCAATTTAGGCATTTGTGTGTTTTGACGCAATGAAGCTAGATCATCATAAGAAAGAAAATAGAAAATAAACTGAAGACATTCTTCTCATTTCGGAGTTATTTGTTAAAGGAATTCCTAAGAATTTCTGAAAAATAGTTTCTCTTGCAGTATTAGTTGCATAGTAACAAATTTATGCTAAAAACTCATCATCAGAACATTAGAAGGAACGGAATCTCTTGCTAATGACATGTATTTCAGAGTACCTTAAAGAATACAAAGTATGGGACAGAGGAAACCGAGTATGCCACAGAAATTTCAGGTTGTTTAGCAGCTTCAACCTGTAAAACAATACAGAATTAAATCAGCATTGAGCCAAACCCGTGCAGAATTAAATTAAAATTGATCGGAGTCAGTCAGGATAATGTAAACTCGAAAATGTATACAGATCTATCATCTATGTTTTTTCCAGTTAGCTGACGGAGAACATGAACACTATGTCGATCCACAAAATTAAACACCTATTTTTCAGCATAGGCAAATTAATTAAGACCATAGGCAATAATATACCCGTAGAAAGTGAGAGAGAGGGAAATCTGTGGAGAGGTGAGAGAAGACTTGATCCATTTGTTTGGAGGCTTCGCACCACGACGCCGAGAAATGAACGATCACCGGAGTTCCCTCTCCGACGGCCTTTTCGATTTCCGCCTTGGATTTGACATCCTTCACCGCTCCTCTGCCGGCGTCCGCCATTGTTTTCTATAAGGTTCTAACTTTCGTACAGAATTACCAGGTAGAAAGAGGTGAAGAGAGTGGAGTGGATCATGCATATGGCATTCCCGTTGGTTTGCGAGGTGGAAGTGCAGTACTGTTTCTCATAGTCGCATTATTCTGGAAATTAAATGTGATGCGATTTTAGTGCTTCTTTTTTTTTTTGGTCAAAATTTTATATAGTGCTTCTGTAAGACCAGACTTTGATTTATCAAATGAGGAAATTCTTACCCTAATGTTTTGTTAACGAGGGAAAACTGTAGCTCGATCAATGTTGACCATGTTCGATTATTCGCAAAATGTGTTGTTAATTGTATTTTTTGTTACAATTCTTTTGTAATTATACAACAACTACACAATTAGTGTAATATAATTAACACTTGATTATATATAAAAATAATTAGGACAAGCCCTGTTATGTAATTGTTCATTTGTTTTTAATGTCTAAAATCTTACTCCAAAGAACATAAAGTATATGAGAAATGTAAACTCTAAAACTAAATACCATATACATTAGTTAACTTTTAATTAAGTTAGAGTAACCAGAGTGTGTGGTCGAGTGAAAAATACCTATCCATCCTAAACTACACGTTAGAGATTCGAATTCTAACTTTAGGTATGGAACAACTTTAAGTCTCTTGTTACTCCAACATCAAATCTCTATAATTATAAGCATAATTTTATATTTTTCATTTCTCTTTTGTCACACCAACTTTATGTTACTTAAAATCATGAATATGAACTAGTACTTGATAATGCATGACAAGAATGCTTTTTTCCTTTTTCTTGCACTTCTCTCTCAAGTCTCATCCATATTATCATGCCGTTATGGGAACTTCACTATATAAATCTTCTCACTCGCAGTTTAATTATCACATTAATAATATAAATAATTTAATTTCCCGGAAAAGATGGCTGCACTCAAATGGTCCTTTGTTGCAATAATGGCGCTACTAAGCTTAGCAATAAGTTCGGCCCACAGGGCTCCAGCTGCTTTTACTTTCCCCAAAGACGAAATCGCCGCCGAGCCGGATCCTGGTAAAGTTGTCGATACTGGTGACTGGGAAGGTCATACTCTCGGCGGAGGCGGTGGTGGTGGCGTAATTGGAACCCAGTGGAGCGCCGGCGGAGGCGGTGGTGGTGGTTGGAGCAGCGGAGGAATGCCGGGTTACGGTGGAGACGGCGGTGATTCCAGCGGTGGTTATGGATACGGAAGCGGCGGTGGTAGTGGAGGAAGTGGATACGGCTACGGTGGTGGTTCCGGTGGCAGTGACGATGGTGCGCGGCCGTTGCCGACTGAGCCTTTCCATTGCCAACCTATTGCCTGCGGTAACCCCTACGGTTGCCCTGCGTTTACTATGCACATTGCCACCCATCATTCGGCTGAGAATGGTCCAAATCATGTTGTGCCTCCTCGATCAGATTGAAAAGACATATATGCCCCCCCAACCAGGGCCATAATTGTAATAAGACATCATCCAGAAATGTTATTGAATACAAATTATAATGATGATACTGAAAATTTATAAACAATGTGACTGGTCCATTATGCTTCGTTTTTCAGTTAAAAAAGATAAGGAGACATAGGAAATTCATAAAAAATAAACTATGATAAAGTCATCAAAAATTGTCTAACCATTTAATATTTATAATTAATTTTTTTTAATATGTTATATTTTTGTAATTTTTTAAAATTCGGGTATGTATTCGTAATTAGTCAAAGACAGTGAAATTATTCCAAATAAATAAACAATGGGGTGAGAGAGAGAGCCTAACAGGCCCAATCTATAACATCTTGGCCCTTACTCCACAGTACAGCTCAATTATCAAATTTCGATAATGCCCAAATAGACAGACAAGTCAAATGACGAAAATACCCTCATGGCTCATACCATGAGTCTGCCGGCCTATCCAGTCTTTATAGAACGGCCCCCTCTTAGTCTCTCTCTCTCTCATCCCAATTATTTGCAATATATTTCATCTTCAATTTTCCCATTTTTCGGTTAAATTTTTCGAATACAGAAACCAGGAACAGGAAAGTATAAGCAAAAAGAATTATTGTTACCCATATTTACACGAAATGATTCCGCAGCAATGGACGCCTCCCTGCAACAATCAATGCACCCACAAATACGCATCTCTCATGCAAATCCCATGTAACTCTTGTTTTCCTTCTTTTTTTATCGAATTTGATTTGTAAATATTCCATTATTGGCGTTATATTTGGATATTATTACCCTTTTAATTTTATGTAATTTGTGTTGGTATCTGGGAATCATAATCAAATTCTTAGTTTCATATTCAGGATTATGTGTGACAAGCTATATTCTTGTATGGTTCACATAAGTTTTTTGTAAATTTTCGGAGGAATTCCTGAATCATTTTCTTACTTTTTTTTTGGGTGAAATTATTGATTCTGGGCTGCCATTGTTTTCATGATTCCGGCACTTAAACTGTACGTAATAAGCTAAACTTTTTCTTAGTTTATATGCCAGCAAAGAAGAAATATTAGTTCTATGTTTCGATTCTTTTATCCAAAGTGCAAAATTTCTGTTCTCGCAATGGGCCAAGCAGTTTTTCTTTTGTATTTATTAAAAAACTTATATGACAGATCTGACTAAATCATTTTCGGGTTATTACAGGGAGAGTATTCTGCAAAAAGGGTTGTGATGCTGATGGTGAAACATGGGAAGAATGTAAGTTTATATTTACAAAATCCAATCCCTATTGTAATTTGAGTAACACTTGTTTTTCACAATAGATTATGTATCTCCGAGCTAGGTTGTATGGTTTTCTTAAATACTATGAGCTTCATTTTTAAACAGAATCATATATCAAATTATTACAAGAACATCCCTTCCAGCTTTAATATATATACACAAACCTCCCTTACGAAGATATGAAATTACAAAGGCATCCTTGAAAAGAAAATACTTGGTTTTCAGGTCAAATAACCAAACTGTCATCACAGGGTAGTTTCGTTAGGTTTGGGTTGATTTGGGGTGTCCCAGTAATTTTATATGTTGGGGGTGACAAACTGTAATTTTGACTGAAGTAGGGGTACAAAATGTAATTTTCGTATTCTTGAGGGGTCTAGATGTAATTACCCCTTTATATTGCCATGCTGGGGTGAACTATCTTTGTTAAAAGAAGTTGTGATTTTAAAAAAAGATAAAACATTCAGGCTTGGAAGAATGTGATGATCTATGCTACAAAGACCCTGTTCTCAAGGACAAAGAATGGAGTGCTTGTATTGACCGCTCTCCGGGTTCTGCTAGCTACTCAGAGGTTATCTCTCTCTCTCTCTCTCTCTCTCTCTCTCTCTCTCTCTCTCTCTCTCTTGCAACATAGATTTAACCTGATTCCCTTTTTTCGTGCACAATAGGAATGTTTTCGTGCTTGCGTATCTGGATGTGGTTACAAGGTCAGTTCTCAGAAAATAGTATACGTTCAGAATTTGAAATGTCTTAAAAGAATGAGTCTTGATAGATTTGCTTTGATTATGATAAAGAATGCAATTTTAATATAATTTCATCATACACATTGTTTTTCCAAGTTTAACTTTCTTAATAATACAGAAGAACTGAAATTTTCCGAGTTTTTCCAAATCTATGTGGAAGCTGTTGGCATTTCCGTAAGTTAAATTAAAGTTTCACCTCTTAGAGGAAATTCTGTTTTTGTCTTATTTTTCTTTCTCATTTTTCTCGTTACAACCCCCTCTACCTATAACTATATACAATTACATAAACTTCCCTCTTACTTTCAGAATTACAAATAACCCCCCCAAGTAACTACATGGAATTACATAAACTTCCCTCTTAATTTCAAATTTACAAATACCCCTTCCATATAGTAGCTTATATTGTATTTACTTAATATATTACCACTTATTTTTATAAGTATTTTGGTTGTTTATGAAATCATATTTAGCATGCATCATTCTTGTATTTTGTTGCAGTTTGATACTCCTGAAGAGACCATTAATCAAGTTCATGCAAGAGAACCAAAGCCTCCACCTGAAGAGAAACCAGCTGAACCAATACCCATTCCAAGTAAAGATGAGGTCTCTACCACTTCAGCATAATGCAAGAACAAATACAATCCAACTTCAAATCTCAATTTCAGTTTTTTCACAAAAAACTTGTTACATTAATTGAAAAGGAAAAAAAAAGAACAGAGGAACTGTAGTGTTACATAGCTTCATAAGTTTCATTAAAATTAGCTTCCCCAGCGTAACAACATTTTGGGAATTTTTTCGATGTTGATCACACTCATCACAGATTATTGAAGATATATAGATTTGACAAAATTAAGAATTTGTAGCATAGACTCTTCTGAAAGTTAAGAACCTTCTCTATTAGTATTAACTGTACATATAAGAATCTTCACGCGATCAACAAATCCTCCATAAATCAAGGAAGAACACGGCGAAAATGTGGATCTCTGTCCCGATCGACTTTTACCGAAGGCTCATGATTGAGATCGAGAAAATATAGACGACAGAGAATGCGCCAATCCCGATACAATCGCCGCCTTCACTTGTCCCCTCCTCGGAATAGTACGGCGGCGGAGCGAGCTTCATCCTCCGCTGCGAGTCTCCTCCGTCAATCATCTTCTCTCTGCGTTCTCCGGCCATCTTCAAAAGCTGAGATGAAAACACTGAAATTGTTGCTTGTTGTAGTTGTGTATATGTTCTCTTCGTGCTGTGGTGTCAGGTGTGGAGCTTTGGAGTGAGCGGCAATGTTATAGATAGGGACTTATTTTCCGGAAATGCCCCTGGGCGTTGAAAACAATTACTATGCTTTTTTGGAAATAATCCAAAGATCACGTGGGATAATTTATAAGATATCGTTGCAAGTGTTGCACTAATAAAAATGGTCATGTTTTAAAGCCTTTAGTGGACTAAGAACACTGAATTTGGACTTTTATATCTCACGGTTCAATGTCTTGGGAAATTTTGGCTTTAATTATAGCTCACTGCCGCCAATTAATGGCTGCAAAATTGTACTAAAGCTCTTCACTTTTACAAACAATAAATCTTACAAATTACTTAGTTTTTGCTATTGCTATTATGCTAATATATTTAGAGGTTTCGGATTCGAATTTCTAGAAAAGCATGTGTCATTGATAGAGAGAGTTTTATACCTTATTGTTTCGACTTGGCTTTACCCATATAAATCAGTTTTAGAAAGAAAAAAGAAAGTTGTACTAAAGCATTTAGATATTCTTTTTAAATTTTAATATAGTTATGTAACATGATTCAATTATGTTATGTTATGATTTGATCTTTTATAATTTTATATGGTCGCTTAAGGGTTAAATTCAATATGGGCTAGAACTTACATGAATTTCTCTTGGGCCTTAAAGAAGGAGGAACAGTATGGGCTGATAGATTAGAGCCTCTGGTGATTATACTTCTTTTAGGCCATTTTATGGGTCCTGTATTCAAAATTATACTATGTAATGTAAGTTGTAACAATATTTTATTCGCATAATAAAAAAAAAGTGATTTTAATAATTTCACCCCTATTTTACATAGTATCAATAATTAATATTTATCGGTTATGAAGTGATTATTTGAATAGGTAAATAAAAAGTATTAAAACAAAAATTTGTTTATGAAGCAGTTAACTTTTTGTATAATTCTCAGAACGTCAGCATGACCTATGGATTGTGTCACGCAAATAGGTCATGCAAGCCTAATTTCAAACATTCTTTGTACTGTTTTTGGTTTGATAGTGTGAAATTAAGCCATCCAATCACATCAGATTATTCACATCTGAAAAGACCATAACTTGATAACATTGAAAAAGTGTAATTAGATATATTCATACGACTTATCTAACCCCCCTCGCAAAGTAATTAACGATTTTCAAGTACCAAGCAACTCTACAATAATTCGTGCACGATTGATTTTACATAAGTTACATCATAGTAATTGTAATTATTTTAAGTTGTTTTAGAACATAAATGCAAAATATATGATCAAAAGATAGCTAGAAATATTATTAAATATTTGTTCCTCTTAAATTGATAAATTTCAGTATAATTCACTTTTCTTAAGGAACTTTTGGATCCAAATAAAACAAACAGTATTGCGCTTTTAGTTAGTTATACTAAACAAATTTCATTTCTATTTCGTTTCACGTCTAAACAGATTTCAGATTGATTTCAAACCCTAAATTTAAGACAACTAATAAAAAAGACCGCTAATTATATACAATTTTTCCTACAGTCCTATTTTCACATATGATTAACTGATAAAACAGTATAATGAATAGTTAAGGTTAATGGTAGAACTTCGTAAGCACGATTTTTAAGTTCAACTTCCATCACATGCATCAATAATTTTTGTTGTCCCGTGATCACTGTTTAAGTGAGCAATCGTCTCCTAAGATACAACGATTACGTTTCGCTATAACAGCAATACCAATAACGAGACTCAACGAACTTTAACTGTTTTTCACTCTCTCAAAGACACGATTTTAATGCAGAATTTTAATGCTCTTGTATACATAACTCTATTTCTCGACTTTAGAATGAAATTAAAATCATTCATAGTGAGATTATTATCCAATGCATGGATCTTGTATAGAAATAAATCTACCAATGAATGAACGTATTGAATCAATGAATTGATGAATGAATAAAATGACCAACTTGATGGTCTATTTATAATAGATGAAATGTTATCTAACTTTTCATAAAAAGTCACAACATTTAGGGTTATACCACTTCATCAAACGTTTTCGTCTTTTCATTCAAAAGTCTCAATCTTTCACAAAATTTTTATTTAGATTTATTGAACAGTCGCAAGTTTTCATTATACTAATTCATTTTCATTCATTACGAAAAGTTTTAAATAAAAATTTCCAACAATTTTAAGTATTGCATCATATGACGATTCATGTTAGCTAAAAAACTAATTAATTTCATATAAGATGGTAGTCCTTGTCTCAAGAATGGACTCTTGACGTTAAGAACGAGAAATCTGTAAAATAATCATAATAATATCGGCTAAGTGGAATGTTCACATTGTTATCAAATTATTGAGCATATTATTTTCATAATTGTTATCATTTTACATAGAAATTTGTCTTTACTGCACCGTTAATTTTGAATCTGGTGCCTCTCAGTTGCACCGGACAGGCCAGTGGGGAATAGGAAAAGGTAGAAATTACACTTTATTTTGAATCGATTGAAGTAAATATAGAAAATTAAGGGGATTATAACTTGTTCGATCTACTTGTTACTAAAACAATATTTACATCTGATTATTCTTTTAGGTCTGAAATATTTACAACTTACTCTTTCTAATTTGAAAATAACAAAGATTTTAACTCTTTTTTTTTTTAATTTTTGTGCATGTAACTTGTCTGTCTCAATTTTTACCGGAAAGGGAAATGATTTGGATACAGAAATTGTTGTCCAGAAGCTACAGAATTAAATTTTGACTTAATAAATTGACTAATCTAACCCTATAATAATTTATGTGTTAAATTTAAGAATAATCACTTTCATCTAAAAGGCATTTATTATTACTTCTTTTTTTTAAAAAAACACACACACA
Organism: Verbena officinalis; assembly: GCA_958496215.1. Lineage (NCBI taxonomy): Eukaryota > Viridiplantae > Streptophyta > Magnoliopsida > Lamiales > Verbenaceae > Verbena > Verbena officinalis. The sequence goes on from OY292386.1 coordinate 1,458,582, forward strand.
TAATCCGACTCTTGTCATTGCAAAAAATCGAACACAGACCTCTACACTGGAGTAATATCCGGTGGCCATTGGACCAAACCTGTCACGACCCCCGGGCTCGAAGAGGAGAACCCCCTCGCGGGCCCGTTGGACGAGCGGGTATAAGCTTCGAATCCACTGTGCACAACCCTAAAGTTTGGCTTGGAAAGCACTTGCCAAAAGGGATTAATCCATATTGGTTGTACATGGGTTCTAACTTATAAACCCTTTCAATATCAACTGATCTTCCGATGTGGGACGGAAATCAAGCCTCTCAAATTTGGGGCGCTACAATTCGTCCCTCCTTCAGAGCGTAATGTCCTCATTACGCCGCGACATAGGCCTATTGCTCCCTGCCAGTGGAGAATGTGGAGCGCGGCTCCCCACACACGCGGAGCCCCTTTTAGAGGTGACACTAACGTGCGTGGAACATGCATTCCCACGATTGACGGTTGGCTCTGATACCATTTGTCACGACCCCCGGGCTCGGAGAGGAGAACCCTCTTGCGGGCCCGTTGGACGCGCGGGTATAAGCTTCGAATCCACTGTGCACAACCCTAAAGTTTGGCTTGGAAAGCACTTGCCAAAAGGGATTAATCCATATTGGTTGTACATGGGTTCTAACTTATAAACCCTTTCAATATCAACTGATCTTCCGATGTGGGACGGAAATCAAGCCTCTCAAATTTGGGGCGCTACAATTCGCCCCTCCTTCAGAGCGTAATGTCCTCATTACGCCGCGACATAGACCCATTGCTCCCTGCCAGTGGAGAATGTGGAGCGCGGCTCCCCACACACGCGGAGCCCCTTTTAGAGGTGACACTAACGTGCATGGAACATGCATTCCCACGACTGACAGTTGGCTCTGATACCATTTGTCACGACCCCCGGGCTCGGAGAGGAGAACCCCCTCACGGGCCCGTTGGACGCGCGGGTATAAGCTTCGAATCCACTGTGCACAATCCTAAAGTTTGGCTTGGAAAGCACTTGCCAAAAGTGATTAATCCATATTGGTTGTACATGAATTCTAACTTATAAACCATTTCAATATCAACTGATCTTCCGATGTGGGACGGAAATCAAGCCTCTCAAATTTGGGGCGCTACAAAACCCCAATGGTTGCATTTATTATTACTTCATTTCCAATGATTTTGAGAAACTATATATTAAGTATTACTTAATTTACCATACATTGATTTGCGGTTTTCAATACTAATTATAATTTAATTAACGGTAATACATATAATTAAGTATGTGGACAACACATACAACATATATATATTTGTAAAACAAAAGAATACTTAAAAGTTATAACAAAAATTTGGCATCATCTAAAGAAAATAAAAAAGAGAAAGAAATTAAGAAAATAGATAAGCACACTTACTGTGTGAGATTGAAAGGATTGGGATATTATATAAATAACTGAGATTAATAAATATATACTATTATATAAAGTGAGAGATTCACCGATTTAGGTCTATCACTTTAATTTAGACGGTTAAATTTTATTTATTTTTAATTCTTAAAATATTTTATTATAAATTTTCTAACACGCACTCTTCTTTTTTTTTTCTTTTGGTAACAACAACACACACTCTCCATTACTATTCTATTTGTGTTTATTTTTCCTTGAAAACATGGCAACAAAGTGGGCGAATCCAGACTTCGGTATTAAACCTAATCCCTGCCTGTTTTAATTCAAACCATCGCAGAAATCAAAATTTTTATTCCTGGTACTCTTTTTTTTTTTTTTCTTTTTTTTTTAAACCATACTACCAGATCTTAGTATCGTGACATTATTCAACACAAAAATTTAGCCGGCCATATAGGCGGCAGTACAGAAAATAGAATTTTAAACTAATATTAAAAGAAAGATTAGAACTTACTTATGAGGAACACCAGAATGAAGAAACTTGAAACTTCGATTATAATGGAAATTTATAGAGAGAGAATTATACAAAACTGAGAACTCTAATTTTTCGACCTACCTAACACAAGAGATAATCCTCCTTAAATAGAGAAGAAAGGAATCTAGCTACATAAACAACCAAATAAAAGAAGACAAAAATTTATACAATGCTCTTATAAAAAGTAAAACTTTATAAAAGTAGTCAAAAAGAAAGATTCCTTATCCCGTAGGGGTCCATCGACGCATTAGTTGACCATCTTTTCTTTTCCTTTGCCGCTTACAGAGCTTGATATTTGCTCCGTGATTGATTTTTCCACATTATTGATGATATCTTCTATGGAGATATCTGCTTCTTCCCCATAGGGGTCTTGTGATTCACAAAATTCTTCATCATTATGCGAGGAAGTGGTCATAGAAATATCAGATTGAGATTCAATTCCAAAATTTTTTATCAAGTCTTTTTTCACTTCTTCCATGTAAGAAGCTAGTAATTCTTTATTGGTCAATTGTCCTTTTTGGAAATTTAATTTCCTTGATAAATGTTGAAAAGGACTTGGGGCTTCTCTTTGTTGTTTCAGCTGAATTTGCTCTTTATATTGCCGGATATGATCCTGGATGTTTTCAACAGTCTCTTGTCCTTCAAGGATTCCTTGTTCATTTTTTCGTAACATTTTTTTCCAAAATTTTGTATAGGATACCCTTTTAATACAGGGTATATTCTGTTGGGTATAACCCATTTCCGGTTCCCATTTCCAAATCCATGGGATACCAAACTCAATGAAAAAATGGAGGAAGGGCATTCCCTCAATCCACTTATTAGTGTGTTCTGCCTCTATGAGAGTTGGTGAAATTTTCACCCATTCATTATAAAGATCCTTATAAGGTTCTGGCAAAATTTTTACCGTAGGGCCAAAGGATAGCCACCATTGGTATAACCAATTTGGGATGTCCTTGTTATAAACATTTGGACAGATTTTGAAGAACCAAGTATGTTTCTTCAATGGATTCTCATATAGAAAAGCTTTATGAAATGCTTCAATATAATCCCAATAATTAAATTTAACCTGAATTTTTTGATCAGGCCGGAAATATTCCTTTTCACCTAGGGTACTGAGTCCCCATTCCTCTGCAGATATGATCTGCTTAATAATGACTTTACTGAAACTATAAGCTTGAGTATTTTTTCCTGGATAAAAATGTGAAAAATCACAAGATCCAGTGGATTTAAGAATATTTTCATAATGAATACGCTGTTTATATGAACCAGCAGTAAATGAAGCATTATTAAGATATCTATTCATAAGGTGCCATATTTCACCTTTCCAGCGAAGATCTTTGTCTTCTAAGAGGAATATTACCTCTTTGCAGTTATTCTGCTCATAAGGCAAATCATCTGTTTCTTCTTCGATGACAATATTGGCATATGAAGGGTTGCCCTGGTTGGTATTACCAAGCCTTGCTTTGTATTCAATGAATTCTTTAAATAGCATTTCATCTCCCCTGTTCAAAGTATTACTTGAAGAGGATGATGTAATATTAGCAATATTTTCGGCTATAAGCTTTTGATTCCCAATTTGGGCAATTGTTCGTCCTCTTCCTCTATAAGAGGAATTTCCTCTTCCTTGATGGCTCATCCTGAAAAACATCAAGCAATAAGTGATCTATTAATAATTTTATGGGTGATATGAACCACAGTTTTATTCTGGCGGATGCTATGATCAATCCTTTTTATTAAAATTCTATAACGTGGATGATTATGAACTTCATCTTGAAGGATTTGTTTCATATTTTCCCAATATTTAGCCTTCTTGCTATAATAAGTCGAAATTTCCACAAAGTGTAGGACTCGATTATGACGAGGCCATATGGGCCTAGGTTTTCTGGGCTTTGGACAGGAAATATGTGGAAGAATTTCTTCCTCTAAATAAGACACCCAATTATCTTCATGAATGTCATCATCCATAAAATTATCTTCTTCCATAAGCTGAAAAGGAAACCAATTAAGCTATTAGCTCATTAATTCTGGTTTTAACCCTTTTTAATTCTGCTCTATCTTCTTTAATAATTCTAACAAGATTAGGATATCTATCATATCCATTATTAATAACAGAAAGCATAGATTCATCAATTTCAATGTTTTGTTGAAGATATTTCTCCTGCTTTATAAGCCTAGGGATACCAATAAGATTAGCAAAGCTATTCACAGTAATTTTATTCTGAATCTTTAAGATTCTGAAGTCATTAGGTCCTCTTAGAGGAGGGTCAAAGAGATCTTTATAAATTCTCCAAGTATGAGAGTTGATGTCTGAACTGTTATCCATTTGCCAGCCAAATCTTGTGAGAATATTATCCCTTTCCCTATAAACAGACATTGCATAAGGGATCATTCTATATAACCATTGATCAACATCATTCATTCTGATAAATATTCCCTGGTTAAAAAATCAGGAAGACTATTATCAGTTCCTTTTTTATAAACAATTTCAAAATCAAAAGGGGCTAATTGAGCTTGCCATCTTGCAAACATTTGTTTAGAAACATCATGTTTAAAATCTTTTTTAAACATATATTTAGCTGCTTGGCAGTCAGTTTTAATTATAAATTTCTGATTATATAAATCATCTTGAAATTTTAAAACACACTTAAGAATAGCTAAAATCTCTTTAGCTATAGTAGCATAATTCTTTTGGCTATTATTCCACTTACCTGAATGGAATCTCACAAGATATTCTTGTTTATTATTAGGGGAAATTTGTTTAAGGATTCCTCCATATCCAATTTCTGAGGCATCTGTCTCAATAATTTTATCCCAATTTGGATTAGCAAGCATAAGACACGGGAGATTAATGACTTTTTGTTTAATTTTTTGGACAGCCTGAGTATGACTGTCACTCCATGGCTTTGGATTTTTCTTAAGTCTATCATATAAGATAGCAGTATCCTGGGCAAGATTTTTAATATAAGGAGAAATATAATTTAAACTTCCTAAGAATCTTTGAAGCTGAGTTTTATCAGTCAGCTGATTAGGGAATTTAGAAGCAAATTCAATACTTCTATTAATAGGAATAATTTTTCCTTTTTCAATATTATGGCCAAGAAATCTAATATTAGTTTGGAAAAGTTGCATCTTGGGTTTAGATATAACTAAACCATTTTGAATAACGATTTTCTTAAATATATCCAAATGTTTAAAATGTGTTTCTATATTTTTAGAGAACACTAAAATATCATCAATGTAAACAATTATAAAATCACTATAACAATTAAAAATATCATTCATAATATTTTGAAATTCTGACGGGGCATTTTTAAGACCAAAAGGCATTACTTTCCATTCATATTGTCCAAAGGGGACATTAAAAGCGGTTTTATAAACATCTTTTTCATGAATTTGAATTTGCCAATATCCTGATTTTAAATCAAATTTTGAAAATACTAAGGCATCATGAAGTCTATCCAGAAGATCCTTTTTATTAGGGATTGGATATCTAATCCATTTTAAAGCAATATTAAGGGGTTTATAATTGATAACTAACCTGGGAACACCTCTTTCTTGCTCAGCATGTTTATTAACATAAAAAGCTGTACAAGACCATGGAGATTTAGAGGGTCTTATTAACCCTTTGTTTTGCAAAGCTTCAATCTCTTTTTTACATAACTCAAGATAGTCTTTATTCATTTGACAAGGTCTAGCCTTAGTCGGAATCTTCTTTTCATCAAAACTATCTTCATAGGGAAGTGAAACAATATGTTTTTTTCTGTCCCAAAAAGCATTTGGGTGATCATTACAAATTTGTAAAGAAAATTGATTATGAAGTAGTTTAATCTTTTCCTGTAATCTAGGATTTTGAAGAGTTTCCTCAATATTACAAATCCTTATTTCGTGTTTGAGAAAATTAATTTGATTTTCTTTATTCTTTATAAAAGAATCTCTTATGTTATTTAAAATTCTTGTAAAAGGTTCAGTGATAAAATGAAAAGTAATTTCTTTTCCTTCAAAGGTTCCTATAAAACCTTGTTCATCGATTTGTTTTATCGGAAATATTTTCTTCAGAAAAGGGGTTCCAAGTATAACTTGGTTAGTAATATTTTTGACTAGAAGAAAACTAGTAGGGATGCAAACTTGATTTTTGCAGATATAAGCTTTTGGAATTTTAAAATTTATTTCCATTTTCTGGCCATTTGCAGAACTTAAAGAATGAGTTGTTTTATGAAAATATCTGGTAGGAATAATTCCTTCTTGGATACAATTTAAATCTGCACCGCTATCAACAAGTGCCGTAAATTCTTTCTTGTAATTATAATCAATAAGAAGAGAAATTTTTATAAACCATTTCTGGGAAGTAACCATTTCTAAAGTACCAAGGAAATTATCATCCTCAGAAAGTATATTTTGGTTTTCAGAATCAAAATTAATAAGAGGTTGTTTTCCTTTATTGAAAATTTCTAATTTAAAAATTCTCTCTTCAAGGTTTTTATTAGAGCTCTTCAAGCTTTTAAGTTCATTTTTGAGATTATAAATCTCTATTGCCAAATCATTAGCATTAGCAGTGTTTTCTCCAACCTGTTTTTGTTTTAACATTCTTTTTACTTCAGCCATAGTATATGGCTCAGAAGATTTTGGAATAAAACCATTATGCCTGTTAGGAAAATCTTTTTCTTCTATTTGATCAAGAATTTTCTCTCTAATATTGGAATCTTTGACAGATTTTAAAATTTCTATAATACTATCATTAGTAAGGACATTAATTTCCTGAAATTGAGACATAATTTGATAAAGGTTATTACCTTCTTCAGGGTCTGAGCTATCCTCTCCTTCACAGGATAAACCATTTTTACATGGTTCACATTCTTCACTATTTGAAGAACTGTAATCAGTGTCAAAAACTCTAAGTGCTTCAACAGGCACTTCTTCTTCTTCAGAGTCAGAATGAATAAGTAATTTATTTAAAGTTTCTTTAAGATCTTCATCAATAGCCAAAGTATTAAGCTTTTTCTTAACCCAACATTTATTGGCATAATGGCCAATTTTTCCACATTTTCTGCAAACAACCGGGGGCGCATTCATTCTCCTTTTTTCTTTCCTGAATTCTCTTTTCTCCTTTCTTTTCCGGTGTTTATTTTTAGGAAAATCATGATTTTTATTATCTTTCTTATGTTTTTTAGCCTTACTATTTTCCTGGCTAGTAGATGGATTTTCTACTCCAAATTGACCACAAAATTGACCTAACTGTTTTTTCTCATTAAGATTATGCTTCTTAATTTGTTGGTTCAATTTTATTTCATTACACAAGGCTAAGCCTTCTTGAATGCAAGTTCCTATAAGCTTACCATAAGTATAACTATCATAATTAATATTAACTTCACCTTTGCGAAGGTTTTTCCTAACTCTTTCAGCAAATAAAGGGGGTAATCCATCAATGAATTTAGATTTCCAGTGAGGACTATTAGACTCAGGGAGTTCCATAACTCTACTAAGAAAAGTATCCTTATACCATCTAAAAGATGTAAGAGTTCGACATCTTAAATTCTGGAGTAAAGTCCTAAGATTTTCACTATTATCGGACCATCTTCCAGTGAAATGTTCAATAATATTAATAATTAAAGTGTAAACAGAATTTTCAACTTGTCTACCATTCTCATCTTTAATCATATTTAAGATATCACTTCTATTATTCTGAGTGAGATAGTTATCCCACCAACCTTTAAGTTGGCCTGTAAAGCCTGCTATAATCATATTAGCTATGGCTTTATCAGTGTTACCATTTTTCTTACAAATAGTGCTATACATAAGCATTCTATGAACAGCATTATAAATCTGTCTTTCAGTAAAACCGTCAATATTCCATTCGTAAATATTTTTACCACTATAGGAATTATTAACAATATACTCCTGTTCTTCAAAAAGAACATCCTGGGGAGTAGGTCTAGGATAATAATACATCCTTTGCGTAGGCTTGTCAGCATATTTAGAGAGTTTATTAATCTCTTCACTGATTGCGTTTTGATAATTATCATTATCACTCATCCCTCTTTCAAACTCATCATTAAGAGTTTTGATCGAAAGATTTTTAAATTTTTCATCAAGCATTTTTTCAAGCTCAGAGACTGATTTTAATTTAAAATCCTTGACATCAGGAGGAGGTTGGATACTAGGAGTAGCAATACTCTCATGGTTAAGAGTTTTTGTAATATGAAAGGAGCTTTTAAGCTCATTTATGCTAGAAATAAGTTTTTCGACTCTGTCATGTAAAGAAACAATCTGTTCTCCAAGAACAATTAAATAAATATTACTATAATTTTGTTGTTTTATTAAACTATTAATATGAGCCGTAGTAACAGGTAAAACTTCACTATCAATAAGTTTTTGAAAAGCAGTATAATACCTGGTTTCAGTGTCTTTTTCAATTTGAAAAGATTGAGAAGGAGGAAAAATTGTTTTTAAAACCTTTCCATTCTGAGAATATTTATATTCTCTTTCAATAACAAAAATATAACTTTCTACATAATTAGTAATAAACCATGGAACAAAAGATATCTTAGCATTTTTTTCAGAAAGATCATTATAAAATTTTTCTTGAAATATATTTCTATCTTCTTTTGTGAAATTCTCAAACAACCATTTTTTAAATGGTTCCCACCTGGGGAGATTAAACTCTTGTTGTATTAATTTTCTTGCCGGTGAGCCCGGGCTAAAATCAATTTTATGAATAAAATCCATTAAACAGAAAAATTCATTTCAGATGCAGTCATGTCTGCTTCAACTTTATAAACACCTCTAACAATATTATCAGGGTGAATTTTTAATTCTTCAACCATATCAGGAAGAGCATCATCAGAAGATTTTTCTGTTTCTCTAATTTGCGAAGTAGAAAACCTAGAAGGGGATTTAACATCATAGTCAAGGGGGGATATATGATAATAAGAAGAACTGGATCTAGAGAGACTTGGTCCAGGTTTTAGGGAATATCTAGGTTTATTAAAATTAAGGACAACATTTCCTTCAGGAGTTTGTACTATATTAGTAACCCTTTCCTGAGTATTAGGTAGAGCAGGAGCAGCTCTTTCCATAATCCAATTTTCTGGGAATGTTATTTCATCCCATTTGATAGATCTCCTAGTAGTAATCTCAGATTTACTAAAATTGGTTTCTATAAGTATAGTTTCATTTGAAGGTTTATCAACCATTTGACAATGAGGATTTAAAGTATGAAGGGGTTTGTAATAAATTCTATAACAAACACATATAACTTCAGATCCTGGAGCATAATTATAACCATGGGTCTTAACATTTAATGTTAAAGCATCAAGAATATTGATGTCAGTTAAAGATAACTGAAGATTAGGATAAACATTAAAATAGACCGGGCCATGGGCCAAGCTAGACTGTATAATTCCTATTAAAGATTGTTTCCAATCTAAATTTCTTCCATCTCTTAAAGCTGCTATGAAGCTTTCTGGTAACCCTTCTAAAGTTAAAGGTTTAAAGGCAACCTGAACTAATCCAATATGAATGAACTTATACAATTTTTTATATTTATTTAAATCTCTATTACTGAGTAATCTAACTATCATCTCATCTTTATTAAGGGAAATTGTTTCTTCAGTGGTCTTAACCACTTGTTTTAAACCTATTTTTTCAAAAGTACCAAATTTATATATGATTTTTGGATCTATTTTAGGAATAGTCCATTTATTAAGCAAATCAAGATTTTGAGGAATATCATACTCCTCTTCAATACTGTTTTTAACAGTATCTGTATTTCTTATGATATTCATCATAAGAGATTTGTATTGAATAATGTCATTTTACTAAGATCATGATACCATGGCTCTGATACCATTTCTATGCAGGACCTTAAAATTTACATTATTAATTGTTTTTGGTGAGTATCACGAACTAAAATCTTGAATACTGTACATGGATTGTTTTACAGAATTAAAAACTGTCAAGGGATTTAGTTCTTAACCAGTCATGGAGGCAAGCCCTAAAAACGCCGAAAACATGGCAACAAAGTGGGCGAATCCAGACTTCGGTATTAAACCTAATCCCTGCCTGTTTTAATTCAAACCATCGCAGAAATCAAAATTTTTATTCCTGATACTCTTTTTTTTTTTTTTTTTTTTTTTTTTTATTATAAATTTTCTAACACGCACTCTTCTTTTTTTTTTCTTTTGGTAACAACAACACACACTCTCCATTACTATTCTATTTGTGTTTATTTTTCCTTTTTCTTTTATTTTTTCTATTCTTTTCTCTTACTCCTCTCAATCAAATCAATATTTTATTTTTATTTTTTCACATATATACAAATTAAGTTGAATTTATTATAAATTTAATAAATATATTAAAAATAATTAATATAAATAATAATATAAGAATTGATAACATAAAATTAATTTAAATATATAATTTAATTATTCAATTTTTTTCATAAGCATTGCTTGTGCCCAGAACACTAGTAAACATAATATGGGACTTGGAAAAACTATATATTGATATTAGAGTTAATTAGCTAGAACATGCAAATTATATATTTGGGAACAAAATAATTTGGCGAAAACGTAATTCAGTCTCATCATTTATGATTTCCTTTTTATTTTGTCACATAACTTTTTATTTAGTGTAATTTTCCTCCATTTGGTAGGAATTTATAAGTTTCTATAAGTTTATCGGAAAAATTGTGAAAGTTTTCAACGAGACACTACATTACAATAATCGAATTCTCCTCATTATTCATGTTAAGATCCCCACATGAATTGAAGAAGATAAGTTATCATAATTGTCCTATTTTCGCATTTTCCATCTATTTATACTATAACTTTTGTGAAAATTGGATGATTTTGAGAACCTATCTTCCTCATATAATGTGACGATCTTGATCTAGACAATAAGATGAATATGATGATTGAGATTGAATGTCTCACGATGATGCTGATGATTTTTCTGGTTATCTTATGTCAAAAATTGGAAATTCCAACTGAAGAGAATGGAAATTGCAAAAAATTAGAAAAATACATGACGGGGCTGAAATTCAAAAAGGCAAAATTAGGGGATAATTCTTACAATTTTTCAGTATATTTATTTAAAATATATCACAATTATATTATAAATTATTTAGTTATATTATATATATATATATATATATATATATATATATGTTTTTGCATCATTTTTTATTTTCAACTTATTTTTAAATTACTTGAACATTAATAAAATTCAAGTAACGTGCTCGTAATTAATAGGAATAATTAAAGGTTACATGAAGATAAATAATTGAGAATTTATTTGGGTGGAAAACTATACATTGGAATTGCAGTTAATTATTTAAGGATTAATCCAAACTTTATTATAATACCGAAAGGGCATTTTTGGAAGTAAAAGTTTTCTGTATAGTTTTTGTGCAACATTTTCTGGAAGTTTAACATCTCCCTACTGGAAAATGGTCTAATATTTGTATCATTTATTTATGCAACATGGTATTCTTTCTATCATAAATACTAGCCTTTATTTGTACTTGTTCTCTAGAAGTTCTCACCTTAGTTAAAAGTAATACGATTGTTGCAAAGGTTTAGCAGCAAGTCTTGTCAAATTTCTTAAATAATCATTGCCAAAATGAAAGGAAAACAGAGAAATTTTAGTATGTTTATCCATTACTTAAAAAAGCTTTTGATAATTAATTTTCATTTAAATATCGAATAATTACTTACATATGTTTTCCCAACTTTGTTAAAAAAAAAGAAAGAAAAACCATCCCACATTCATAGGTAAATACTCAATTTATTTCCCACCCTAATCACCATCAGTCGGCGCCACAAAGTAGAAATAACCACCAAAGATTTAATTCCTCCCATTGTGGCGCCGTCTCCGTCTCTCCTCTTTAAAAATGCCCATTTCCTGCTCGACGAATTGCGCCACCCAAATTATCCCTCCTCATGCCTTCTCACGAACTGCGAGAAAGTACAATTTCACTGCCCAAGACTTGGGCTTTTCCCCCTCAATTTTGTACACAAACATCCGCCAAACTTTAACAAATTACCCATCTTCTCGTTTGAATTGCAACCCGACATTTCTTTCGGAAACAGCCCCAGATTACAGTGATACGTTGGAATTCGAATCAATGGACTTGGAGAAATACTCCGAAGAATTGGAAGTAGCTGTGAAGGCGGTGCACATGGCGTGCTTGCTCTGCCAGAGAGTTCAAGAGAGCTTGCTTTCTAAGAGCAACGATCAAGTTCAGTCCAAGGATGATGATTCTCTTGTCACGATTGCTGGTAATTCTGCATTTTTCTTTTTGTTGTGTTAATTTTACCGAAATTGGTAGGTGTCATACTTATGATTTTTCTTTTAAAGTTGTCTTTTTTACTTGAAATGGAGTGGTTATCAGCAGTTTGGTATACTTCCTTTTGGAGTATTTTGCAACTTGTTGACGATAATTTATTGTACTCGTATCATTCGGTTGGAATATTCCATCACACACTATACCTGATATAGTATAACGGGTAGTTACATAGATGCCTTGTGTTTAAAAAGTAACGTAACAATTTCAGTTTGTTGAATAAATAAATGAATAATTACGAAAAATCCCCTCAGGTTTGCATTGTTTACCGAAAAATCTGAAACTTTGAAAATTACAGAAAACAACACCCTGAATCAATGTGAAATAACACTAGTTTGATTGCCTAATCCTCCAAAAATTGTTCCTTTAACCAGATTGGAGCGTGCAAGCAACCGTGAGCTATGTACTATCCTCAGTTTTCGGGGGCGAAAACATATCCATTGTGGCAGAAGAAGACGTTCAAGTCCTGTCAAAATCCGACTCAGTCACCTTACTCAACTCAGTAACAAAGACGGTCAATGCATGTTTGACCGAATCACCCAATTTCGGCCTCAAACCGCCACCTCGGCCTCTAACTAACTCAGATGTGCTAGAAGCCATAAGCAGATGTAATTCACCGGGTGGGCCCACTGGAAGGTTCTGGGTCCTCGACCCTGTTGACGGGACGTTAGGGTTCGTTCGTGGAGACCAATACGCAATAGCTCTTGCTCTGATAGAGGATGGAAATCCCATTCTCGGAGTTCTTGGATGCCCCAATTATCCAATGGAGAAAGAATGGCTAAGTTATCATAACGGGTACCGTAGGATTGTGTCTAGGTTGATGTCTTCAAGTGCCATGTCAGCATTGGGGGATAAAGGGTGTGTGATTTATGCGAGCAATGGAAGTGGGAGGGCGTGGATGCAACCTTTGGTTTGTGATGGGAAGAAGTTTGTTTGGCCGAATAATGCGAGACGAATTAGAGTGTCGACTATTGAGAATCCTGGGTTAGCTACCTTCTGTGAACCGGTCGAGAAGGCGAATTCAAGCCATTCTTTCACTGCAGGATTGGCTCATAGTGTCGGACTAAGGTAAATCTTGCGCGCTTACCTTCATTTTTTTTTATCTATTAAGATTTTTTTAGGGGTAAAAACATACTGACATCTAAAGTATGACCAGTTTTTATGCTTTTATCAACCGAACTGTTACTTTTCTACACTTTACTTCCTCAACTTCACGATTTTTACTTCCTCCGACCTATTCTAATGGAAATTTTGCCTAGTTTACATGTAATTTTGTATGTTCTTTTCTAAATTTATTTTGTTGCACTGAAACAAAATGTGTAATATTTTATAGGTTATTTTGGTGAATGTTCCTGCAAAAATAAGCTTGAGGTGGTAATGTAATAATTTGCATAGGAGGGATTTGGTAATTTCTGAAACCTAAGGGGATTTTCTATATTTGAGCCAAGGCCCATGTGTAGTTGGTAACTATTCCTATTTCTAAAGGAGTCTCTTTTTATATGGAAACCTTACTATATATTCATATCAATTACAGGAATCAACCGTTGCGCGTGTATTCCATGGTGAAATACGCGGCCATAGCTCGAGGAGATGCCGAAATATTCATGAAATTTGCACGAGCTGGTTATAAGGAGAAGATATGGGATCATGCTGCCGGTGCTGTTATCATTCAAGAAGCCGGTGGAGTTGTGACTGATGCTGGCGGTAAACCTCTTTGCTTTTCTAAAGGTATGTATTTAGAAGGTCTAGATCGAGGTATAATTGCCTGTTCTGGAGCTGTGTTGCATGAGAAGATCATCAGGGCCGTTGATGCTAGCTGGAACTCGTCTAGTCTTTGATTTTGCTGGTATATTATGAATGTGGTGTGATCAAGAGTGTAATATTAGTAGTGTTTATATTGTAATTAAGATTTACATGCATGGTAAAGGGGTATTATATATAACTCATATAAGATTCTGGAACAGATTGTATTACTCGGGAACTTTATTTGTAAAGAAGATTGTATTTTTCTGAGACATGGAACATGGTTGAATAGTTCATAAGATACTTTCTGTCTGTCCCTAAAACATATTAGTGATAATTATACTCACATACTTTAATGTTTGGCCTAATTACTGAGATTTGAAAAATTATAAAAATGTACCTTGAATTCCACTGCCATTAGAGAATCTTAACAAATAAGAATACTTTCACATAATGTTCCTCCTTTTTTTATTTTTTGTTAAAGAATATGAATTATGCAATAGATATAATATTAATTTCTATAATTATTCCGATATATTAATATGAAAAGATGAGGCTATTAATAAAAACATCAACCTGCGTTTGTTAGTGTCTAGATTTTATAAATTGCAACTTATAAATAAGTCAACTACCCACATTAAGATCAAGTATATATTTTTTTGGTACAGCATAAATACTTACATAAATCAAAATATATGCATAGAAAAGGAACATTACGATGTAGTGAACTCAGTTTGAAATGCTATAACAAAAAAAAAAAGTTCAAATGCCAAACAATAAGGGATATAAATGTCAAAAGACCAAACTTTACGGGATGAAAAGCAAATAGTTTATATAGAGGGAGCATGTGAAAATGAAGACCCAAGAAATGTGAACAATGCTAAGGAATTACAAATTGAGACCAAATGCCAAACAATGAATTTACAAACATAACAAACATCTAAATGAACTCCAAATTCCTCCATATCTAACTTCTATCTCCTTTCTATGCCTTGCCTCAAAAGTCTCTCAAGAAAAGAAAAAAAATGAAAAGCTGTAAATATAGTCATTTCACTAAGAAAAGATAAAAATGACACACTCAATAGGTGAAATATGCTTTACACGTGCCCTGGAGTCTCATATTCAGGAGTAAAATTACTTCTGTGCCCTTCCGATATCATTAAAATGCTGCTCTCATGGCTCCCCTAGCAGCTTCCCGCTTCATCTCTGCAGCCTTTCCACTGCCTCGGAAGTACATATATACTTGCTGTACAGTTATAAGCAAATTGCTCAATGAGAGAGAGAGAGAGAGAGAGAGAGAGAGAGAGAGAGAGAGAATTGTGAGAAAATGTCTACAGAGGAAATATATTATACCTGTATAACCCAAACGCTAAGAACCGACTCGAGGCAGAAAAGTCCAAATCCAATGAAGTAGAAAACCTGTACAAGTTGATGTTAAATATAGCGACAATGCAATTTCTAATTCCATATGTAAGATTCAAATAGATGCCTTTCAATGCAAATCAAGTCACTATTTTGATTTTGGTTTACTCAATAATAAACTACATAGGCATTAAAATAAAACATGGTGCGCAGGTGTTTAAAACTTACCCCAACCAATACATGCTTGCCTATGAGATCCACAGCTGGCAGGATACCTCTGTAAAAACACCATCCAGGATTAGATAAAAAATATTAGGGCAATTTACATCCACTATAGGTTTAGTAATTACAAATTAGTCCCTCTTGTTTCAGAAAAAAAAATCATTAATTCATGTAAATTTCGTAAAAGTTGTGGCAAACAGAGGTTTTGAACGGCATTGACTAGGCTGTAAACAGCATCAAATCCTAGACCAATGGACAGCACAAGACAAGGTGCTTCCAATAGTGTGTGAACATAAGCCAAAATCCGACGAAAGCTCTATGAATAATGAAACATCAGTTTTTTTTTTTTTTTGGTAATTGCTGAAACAAGAGGTGCTAATTTGCAATTACACCAAACCCCGAGGGTAGTAGATATAATCTCCCAAAATTTAATATCAGAGAAACAAAATGAAAAAAAGGGAGAGAGAAGAATAATGTGGTTATTCAGTGATGTCAAGGTTTAGAAAGGATCTTGAAAAAATATAAAAATAAATAACAAGGGCAGAGGCAGACTTACGCCAGAGATTTTCCTCTAAAAACTACAGGAGGGGCAACCGCGGCAAAGATACAGAAGCCAATGTGAAGCTGTGGAGTCATAAAAAATATAAATTATTGCAACCTCAGCAGAAGATGAAAATTCATGATATATAATTTAGGCAACTTACCATGTAAAATAGGAAAAACCACCCAAATTTCATCGCACTTTCAGTCCTGTGATATAAAATATAGATGCCAAGTCAAGCTATAAGTAGATTACAAACTGTTCATTATTCTCAATCTGATTCAATAATAGTTTTTGGTGTCAAATGTTGCCCTAATTCTTAATTCATCCAATCAGTGGCTCTACCACCCACCCTAAATAGACTAGGCAATCTCATTTTACATTTATTATTTTCAAAATGATACACATTAATTAAGTCCAAATAATTAAGGTCGTATTTGTGAACTCTGAAAAAGAACATTTTTGTGCTTTCTGCTAGCAGCACTTAGCGAGTGTTTGTAAAACCAACTTCTGCTTATTTTAAGCAAAAAAAAATCTGGAAGCTGGAAGCACCTTCAAGACCAACTTTAACTTCAGCTTCTAGGGTCTTTTCGTAAATAAGTGAAAATTTGTTTATAGTAAAAGTGCTATTCAACTTTTTTCCAAACAATCAACAAATTTTATTGAGCTTTTGACTTCCTTTTTCCAAACACTCCTCACTTTACTACTTCAGCCTCTGCTTTTACTTCTCCAAAAGCAAAAAATTTGGCGAGCACCCGCTAAATCTTAATGTAAATGTTGGTTATGCTAAAAGATAGAAGCACAAACCTAAAAGCACGGTAGAGTGGACGATACCAAAATACATAGGCCCCTGGAACCCCTGATATGAAGTAGATAATAGCAAGAAACCAAATCTTTGCATCTGCATTACAGATTAAAAGTTAGGAAAATTGGTTCAACTAAACACATCAGAAAGATATAAGCAAACTGAAAATCGAGGACAAACCTCCCTGTTTAATCCATGCTGTCGTCACAGCTATAACATTCCATAGAAGGGCAAAACATAGTCCTGATCACCACCAATACAGTTCAGTATCAGCATTCATGCATCTTAATAACATAATTCCTTAGTATATTATCAAATTTTTTACATACCCAAAAAGGTTGTAAATGCAACATATTGCAGCTTCTGCAGATGAATTGGTATTTCATTTGCAATATCGTGGTGAATGATAGGGAAAAACGGAGGCCAATTTTTCTCCTCAAGAACAATACCAGCTGCCAAGAAAAGATATCAGTGTCATATTTCTCTTGATCGGAAAGTCTAATAAAAAAATAGATAATGAAATGATGCTTCATTTCTTGATTAGGAATAGGAGAAGATAAAAGCACCTCGTGCAGCGGCCTCTTCTTTCCGCCTCACTTCCTGCAGAGAAGGATTACATGATATAAGTTATGTCCAGGATACTGAATGTAATCCATCAGTGACTAAAATAATTGTCGCAGTACAACAAAAATATGTCTACTAACGCTTATTGATTTTGGGCAACAATTTAGCTCCTTCTTCCCAGAAGACATATTCCGAGTAAATTACAGCCAATTTCTATAATTGAACATAACAATGGTTCTTTCCCTTTTCTTCTTGGTTGACATGTCAAGATCACAAATCATGTTGATGCATAAATGGATTTTTTTAGAGAATTACGTATCTATATGTTCAGTCGAGTCACAAATAATATAAAGAGTGAATACCTGTTCCCTCCTTTTGAGTTCCGCTTCCTTAGCCTGCAGCTCTCTCTCTTTCTTTTTCAAATCCTAAATTAGAAACTTTCTTTTCATTAGATGCCAGAGAAAGCCATTTCAATAAACAAAGAAGACATATTCGATTGCAGGTTTGACACTACAAAAGAGTTGCACATACTGTAGTGCTATCAAGAGGGATGTCTACTGGTGCAGTAGGATTGTAGAAGTCGGCAGGCTCTGGAGGAAGGGGTGAAAGCCTTGAGTTTGCAGCGGGAGGAACACTTCCAGTACTCTGTTAAAATAAATAAATTCAATGCTGTATGTAAGAATGCATGATAAGAAAATTTAAAATGTTATAAGTAATAAAGTAGTTTAAGTTTAATCAAACTTATTCTTCTTGTCATGTGATTATCAAATTTGCATGAGAATGTTCTTCTCACAGAGGGGGAAAATTAAAGATTAACTCACCGATGTAAAAAATGAGCCTCCACTAAACTTCGGTTGCCCGGATGCTTTTCCTCTACCATCCTAGATAAGAGAATAGTTTTTTTAACAATTGACTTATTCAAGCCAACATTAAGACCTACAAAAAAATTGAGATGCTATCCATGCAAAAGAAATTGAAGCAACAGCTACATAGATTTGTTTGGTTCTTGCTTTTCACTTACAAAAACTACTCCCTTTCTAGCATCTGGTGAAAATCCACCAACTCAGTTTATATGCACCTTATCGGCAACACTAACACCCAGCTAAAACGCAAAAGGAACCTCTATGTTATCTCTTTTTTTAATAACAGGTACTTTTATTGATCAAGCAAGACCCAAAACTTCACAAGGAAATATCAATTTTCACAAGCAAGCATAACTCATATAGAACCGAAATTTGAATTATATTCAGTGTCTTATCAATCACAGCCACAAGAGAAGCATAGCTAACAAGATCATGCACTTACCCATACAATCGGCATCTACCAAGCAAACAATCTTTGCTCATCTAAACAAGAGTATTACTACCTAAAATAAACCGACTAAAACATTTAACTAAAAGCTCGACCATACAACAAAAAAGAAAATGAAAAAAAAGGGAAGAAAACTCTCGACCACAGCAGATTACAAATAACGTTGAGTGAAATTTATACATACAGATTCTCAAAATAAGGTCATAGTAGATCAAGCCAGAAGTCGAACAAAGTCATCCAGAAACCCCAATTTTCCTCAAAAAAAAAACTCTTAGTCAACATCAAATCCTCCAAATCTAACAGCAAATACAAGTCCATAATTGAGCAATTAAAGCAAAAAATGTAGTTTCCGTCCAACATTCAGCATCACATACGAAAATACAGAAGCAGAACTTACAGCAAAGGGATTAACTTCCTCCTCTTCCTCGAAAGGGTTGCGATCGTATCGGCTGGCCATCTTCTTCACAACTGTTTTACTTCAATCAAATCCGCTGGCAATAACCACAAGAGCTCAGCCTCTTGAGATCTAAATAGTTCAATTTCGATAAGATTATAGATAAAAACGTATAAAGTGTCGAAGCTTAGGGAAGAAGAGTTTAAGACAGCGTTTCCGATTCAAACGGTTGAAAAGGGGAATCTAGAGAGAGAAAGGAAAAGTTTGGTTAGAGAGAGAAGGGGCAGACTTGTCTGTAGTCAGCCTAAAGTACTTTGAAATAGACGTCTTATTTTTCCCTAAAAACAATTTACTGATTAAATAAATAAATAAATATATTAGCCTACTTTTGGTCAATTTCCATATACAAAACATAGACAAGATTACACCGATACGAATACGACACGATACAATTTTTTTTTTATATTTTATACTAGAAAAATATTCAATACGGATGTCCGACACGACACGACACAGCAGAGTACAATTTAGTGATTAAATAAATAAATATATTAGCCGATTTTTGGTCAATTTTCAGATCCTTACTTGTGTTATTAACTTATTATTAATTATTCCTCACCAAAAAAATAAACAAACTTATTATTAATTATTATTTTTAAATATGCTTAAGGGGTTGTTTGGATTGTAAATTAACGTGATTGGTGTTCAAAATAGAGTTTAAGGAAAAAGACTAAATACCAGCTAAAAGTAAGGGATTAGCATTGGATTAGTTGTACCTCCCCCACACTGTACTTTAATGTTTTATTTTAATTTATCTTCAGAAGAGCCAAACAGTGACCTCCTTGCATTTTTATTCAATATTTTTTTTTTTTTTATTCAACATGAAAACTTATATTTCCCATTTATTTTAGCTATTTACAGATAAAATAACATTTTGCAAAAGTGAAAAAAAAAATGTTATCGTAAGATAACATTGATTACAATTTTCAACAAATAAATTGAATTTTACGAACCTTCGAATTTGTAATTAGAGGAGAAGAAAATATGAGCAGCCCGGCTTGACTTTCCGTAAGCCCATTACAAGACACAAATTAGCCCACGATACGAGGATTAATAATCTGACCTTCTAGATTGTTGTACGATTTATTCAATATTCTGATATGAAGACCTTGACCAAAACAATAAAACAAATTTCAATGGAAATGTCTCACCAGTAATAGACAGGACAGGATGGCGATATACTTAAAAAGAAAAATTAATAATGAAAATCCGATATTTACCCCCACAAGCAACAAAATTACAATGTAACACCTATCTAAAACATTAGGGAAAATTACAAAGAACACCCACCTTAAACATTACAACTTTTACCCCGACTAACTACAAGAATTACAACGAGACCCTAGCTAAACGTTGGCATAACTACGTTTAGGGTTGCGCTTAAGCTTCTGATAAATGGTGTTCGGAAATGGATCGACCCACTTTCTATCCTCCTCTACAGCTCGTTCCCATCTTTCCTTAAAGTTTTGAAGTTCTATAGTTGATTGTCTCCTAATCTGCATTGGGACAAATACCACATACATCATGATGAGCATTTTGTTCTCTCTTTTCTTGTTTATGCATCATATCAGTTGGTACTAAAGAGTTGTTTGCAGAAACATATGGTTTTTGGAGAAGTTAAAAGTACAACCTTAATATTAAGGTTGAGAGTATTTGAAAAAAAAACAGTGAAGGAACACTTTTGAATAATAGAAAGAACTAAAAAGACACCCCTCATGATACTTTTAGGCTTCTAGCTTATATCAGCACAAGAAACAACAAATAACACACTCCCTTTTCAGCTTTTTTTAAGCTAAAAGCAGTTTGCAAACACTCCGCACTCGCCAAATACAAAATAGCATGACATTTCTCAGAAATGTAGCTGATTATCAATAGTGAACATTTTTTTTATCTTAAACATGAAGAAATTGAATTCAAATATTTATGAATTCATATGGATTCTATCAAAAAATCGAGTGTGCAGAGTATATGGTGTCTCACCTCTGATCTAACATCAACGGCATGCCTCTGCATGAAGATTAAAAAACAAGAATTTGATCAAATATTGATAAAAAGAAAAAACACATATGTGTAAATAGATATATAGATCAAACGGCAAAGATTTTTAGTAAGTTATACCTTCACTGTGTCTTCAGAATTTGAGACCTGCAAGAATATAAAAGAACACCACAAAATCAGCGTAAAATGATTTGATCTTTTAAAATTAAGAAGCTTAACATGACTAGATGAATTTTTCTTCAACATCCCAATTGTTTTAGAAACTTTTCATTGTACTTCGGGTGAGGAGGAGTTCACAAATTACAAATACAACAAACGAAAATTTTTGACAATTTTCAAGAAAATATCGTCTCAAATGATATATATTAAATTATATTACAAAAAGAATCAGAGAGAGAGAGAGAGTTGATCACCTTTCTTGCAGATTGACCGCCCAAAGTTTGTATACTCTGATGAACTACGTATTCACTATCAACTATCCCAACCTTCTTTGTTCGATCACCCTATAAAAGCCTGAGTTTATCAGAAAAAATACAAGCTAATTATAATTCTAAGTATTTTATTTTTAAAAGATACAGATTTAATTCGGAAATGTCATTTCCATATTGCGAAACTAAATGGTCTTTACCTGTGCACAATACCCGAGTTTCATATCCACTCCCCAACCATGGACAAGATCATTCTGACAATTCAGCAAAAGAACATGTGTAAGATTTAATAGCAATGGGACAGAATTATAAATATTTTCCAGATTAAATACTCAAAATAATTCAAATTAATGTTACCTGTATTAAATGCCAAGCACATTGCCACGCTGATCTCGAAAATACAGGAGCCATTCCTTCCACAAATCTACCAAATAAATAAACAAACTTTATATACTCACATCTTCCAATTATTATTTCAATAAAAATATATATGTTTCAATTATTATACTACTATATTATAACTTACCCAGTGCATGGCGGACCTTCACTATCATCCAAACACTTGGTGCTACCTTTGCGATCATACACTCTTCTGCTAAAATTAAATAATGTATAAGAACCAAAAACCTCGCCGTTTATGTAATAAAAATTTGGAAAAAAGATTTTACCTGTGGAATATTTTAGTTTTCTTTCTTATTGTGATCCTATGATGTATACCGGTCGAATTGGGGTCCAAAGCTGGCTGAGATATTTCAAGTCCTTCTGATTTTACAATTTCTAGATACCTGGAAGAAAAGAGAAAGTACAATATGATAGTTATAAGTTATAACTAACACTTTTAGTGATGAAAGAAAAAAACTATTAGACGCGACATAATATTTTGGTGTAAATATATATACCTTCCGGGGTGGAAATTTTCGACTCCTAAATCTTCATCCCAGAGAAATATGTAATCATATATAGACACTACTGCAGGATGTAAAAATCGTTTTGCAAACCACCTGAAGCCAAAAAAATTATAATAAAATACAATTAAAAAAGCTTCATAAGAATACAACACAATATTACATAAAAACATAACATCATATTTACACATGATAATTCTTACCATTTTGTTTGATTGTGAGCTACTATATGTACAGCTTCTCTACTCCATTTTAGGACCCGCCACCCATCCAAATTTCCATCATAGTGAAACAAAATAATAGTAAAATTCTCCAAAAGAAACTGAATCAAACGAATAAAAAATAAAATATTAGGTGATTAATTAATGTAATAAATTGATCATAATATTTCATGTATTCAGATTTATATCATTGTTGTGTACCTTTTGAACAACAATATCAACATTGTGCTTTTGTTTGATTCCAACAGGCATTGCTAGCAAATTACTAGAGCTCCTCGGACTGATCTGAAATATTCAGAAAAATAAATACAAATTTATGTTTGACTATTCAATTTTATAACATGTAAAATAATATTTAAGTATTACCTTTGACTTAGAACTGCTCCATAAAGGCTTTAATTCCAGGTCTGACCTTGCTTCTATGATACCACGAGGCAGACTATCCAAGGTTTTGGAAGCCACGAGGCCCATGCTCGAATCCTGGACAGAAAATATTCCTCCAAATATAAAAAAATGAAAAAAATGAAAAAGGAAAACTTGCTTCTATGCACATTTTAGTAAAATTAGAAAATTTGCCTCCATAAGTTATATTTAATATTAGAAAACATACCTTGAATGAGGAGAAAGGATGCACTTTCCTATCCATCTGATAAAACAGGCAAAAAAGCAAGGATCTGAGTATCATGGACAAGACTTAGGGGGTTTTTGCAAACTACTGCTTCTAGAGAAGCTAAAGTTGCAAGAAACTTTTGCTACTCCCAATAAAAAACTTTTATTTAATTACAAAAGTAACTAAGAAGCTAGAAGTTGAAGCCAAAAACATTTCCTTAGTTGCTTCTACCTTCTAAATTATTTTTGCTTAAATTAGCAGAAGTTGGGGTGTTAGAGAAACCCAAGTGCTGGAAAAAAAGCCAAAAGCAGAAAAGTGCATTATTTTAAAGTTTGCAAACACACTTTTAAGCCAGGTAATTAGATTATCATAGGCAATAATAACAAAATTAAAGCATCATCATCCTAATAATAATAACTATATTTAACATACCTCTGTTTGTTGATACTGATAATTAGTCGTCCTGTATATTACAAACAACATTATTGTACAAACAAGTCCCATAAACGGCAGCTGTTTCATATTTGCTCCACATGCTCCCTGCAATTCCACTTACAGATTAGCCTTTCTTTTTTCTCAAAAATCAGAAACCTTTCCTACTTAGGATTTAAAAAAAAAAAAATTAATAAAATTATTAGTTTACAAGTAGAAATCATACCTTCTCAAATAGGAAATGCTGTTTTTTTGCCAGCCACCTCAACGAGGTAGTCGATCCTTTCATAGGCAGCTATTTAATTCTGATATTATCACATAACAGCCTATAATAAATGAAGGTATATCTCTGATGTCATGAACATTAACTTACATATGAATATGACAATAAAATTAATTGCAATAGCTATCGTTTGTTTTACATTGAGAGAGTAATTTATTGTTCTTGTTAGGTATACCCTTTTCCTCAAATTCACCATGAATGTTGAAAATTGTAATATTTCACATTTTCAGTCCACCCCGTTTCCTGATTCTTATTTTTATTTATTGTGGGTGCTTTTCTGGGTTCATGCGACTTGAACAGTACGACATAAATGGCCCAGTGAAAGATTTCAACAAATTTGATGAAAATGGAAATTTCTCTCTTTCTTTCTCTCTCTCTCGAAATAGAAAAGCGAAAATAAATCAGAAGCAATCTCTATTTCCATATCTGATACTTCAAATTGAATCAACAACAAACGGAAAACAATTTAATCTAACATAAACACCGACAATGAAGAACACTAAAACAAATTAAGAAATCAAAATTTCAAAATACTCAAACTAAAATGAACCCAAATAGGGAAAAGAAAATCAAAAAAAAATTCAAACTCCAAGTACTCTCAAGGGTCCAATCGTCATTTCAAAGCCCACACCATTGCCACAACATGAAGAAATGAAACAGAAAAACGAAAAAGAAGAGAGAGAAACATAAATAGTCAAGCCCAGAAAACTCATACCTTCAAGCAAGCGATTCGACTAATACGAAGCCAGCCAGCTGCGTGATGAACAAGTGATTAAATATTAATTAAATTCCCAGCTGAAATTAACTCCTGAACCTGTTCTATGCTCATGCGTGTATATATATTCGGGCAGAAGTACTGAAAAATGTATATATAGTATAGACACGAGTGTATGTATATGTATGTATAACCCTCTCTCTGCTTCTCTCTCTCCGTGAAAAGGAGTAGGAGAGGAGTTGACAACGAAGAGGTAGAAATGAATAGGAACGGCCCACGTATAAAGCGGCGAAGAAACTGAGAATAAAATAAAGGAAAAAGGAGCTTGAAATTTTGCAGAAATGTGACCTCACGTTGGAGTAAATACTGCGAGATTGATTAGCATTAATTATATTTAGTATCAGTTTAATGATGGTATAATATATTAAAGTATACGTATTTATGTACATCGTATACATAAATTGACCTGATAATTATACCACTAATGTTGTTTAAATCTCACTTGTAAGAGGACAACATGGATTTGGACCACCTAAACAATATTGTTATGTACATAGTCTTGGTTGGTTCTAATATAGATTAGGTGGAATAATTAAATAAGTAAGTTAAAATCATCAAAATTAAGAGGTTTGATATAAATTGATAACCAATTATTTCATAAATTAGATTTTTTTTTTTAATTATCATCAGAATTCACAACACAGACTTAGAGGATGTCTGGCTAAACTTATTTTAAAGAGCTTATATATATAAGATGTTAAATCTTATTTATTTTAAGAATAAAATCTAAAAATATTTGATTAAAAATAAAATCATGAGCTTATAAAATGTTAGTAATGATAATTATGTAATTAATATGGTTAAAATGTAGGGAAGTATGTTAAGATCTTAAAATAAATTGGGATCCTTAACTTATTTTTAAGGAGCTTATAAGCTCCTAACATCTTATTTTAAGAGATTATAAGCTCTTTTAAAAAATTATTACCAAACACTTTGCAACATGTTATAAGTTGTTAAATAACTTATCAGATATTTTAAATAACTTATAAGCTGAGACAAACACCCTCTTCTTAATTAGCAGTAAATAACAAAACTTAGGTGGGTGCTTGTGCCGTTGATTTGCCATTTCAATCACGTTGCTTTCAAATAACTATTCAAGTTTTCTGGTTTCAATGAACATTGAGCTCTACAATGTAGTTTATTTAATCTATATGATTATAGCTAGTCATATTGCACCTCTAATCCCTAATTTTTTTTAAGGGAAAAAGAGATAATCATTACTATAAAACGCATATAATACCATATGAAAAGTAACTAACCTCCTAATTAACAGAGAATAAGCAAACTTTAACCCTAATTAACGAACAGATCATAGACTTAAGAAAAACGCCAACTCCGCAACTAAATACAATAGAAATGAGAAATATAAATTACATTAATTGTTGTATACGAATCTTAATTATCAGTGCATCAATATTTTAAGATAAATCATAATTCATATTCATGAAAATCGAAACCAGATTTTATTCAAGAAAGAAGTTTGAAAATTGAAATAATAATTATTATATATGCATGGATTTAGTAAGTTTGTGCGCGGACACGTTGTAGGAATCACGTATATAACGTGAAAAAAAAAAACAATTGCATTCTTTTCCGGGACATTCGTGCAAAGAGGGTGAAACTTGTGACTCGTTGCTTTTTTTTATTTTTTAAAGATGATTAAGTAATGGAATATGCTATATTTGCAAATTGATTTTCCCATTTCTGATAAAGAGAGGAAAATAAAGTAGTTTTTATCCCACCATTTGGATTCCATTATCACCAAATATTTAAAAAGGAAAATGTATACAAAATATAGACATTATCAATCGCATTGACAAACCAATACAAAGGAAAAGAGCAATAAAAGATAAAGTAGTGCTTATCCATAATTGACAATACAAATACAATCACATATACTATTCTTTTGCGGACTTAGCTAATTGTTATTTTGTGAATTTGTGACGATTTTTTACTTTATATCTAATGTTGAGATAAATAGTACTTCTGAATTAATTCAATTATGACCCCACATTAATTATTAATTAATTCTTTTTCTTTCAAGTTATGTGGTTGTCTAAATGTCAATTTTCGGCACCCAACTTCTTTTTTTATGCACAAAATTGCCGAAATTAACAAATACTTTAGTGTTTGGTAAACAACCTGCACATCCCATAAACCAATATTTCAATTAGCATTAATATGGTGGAATCTCACTAAAACCTACTATTTGCTAACTACTTATAATTATTCCTAAAGTTTGATAAAATTATAAATTTAATTTCTTTTATTTCAAATGTACATATGCATTGCAATGAAAATTTATACTATTCATGAAAATTTATTTTTTTATTTTCATGAATAGTATAAAAACTCTCTTTAAAATCTAAAGTATATATGAGGTGGTCTACTTTCCCACTTACCTTGTTAATTAACTAAATAATTATAACAACTTAGGAATTATTAATTAGTTTCTCCCTCTTCAATAATTACGTATGTTTTGGTATGTTGCAGCTGGGGAAGGTTGGAGTGGTTTCAACGTTGTTAAGGTCAGCAAATGCAATAAGTATATATTAAATACTTAATAAAAAAAATATTATTATTTAATATATTAGAATATAAATGCATTTAGCATTTTTACGAGGTGTTTGTGGCAGTCTACCAGGGTCTTGTTTCTGCACGTGTTGTCCATGCAACGTGGTGGCTTACAAACGTTGTTGCTCCTCAATGGGTTCTTCTTCCTGCCTATATGCATGGGATTGGGGCATCAAAATACTAGCACCATATTTTTAATTTATTATTATTATACTTTTAAATTATAAATAATTTTTCTTTTATTTTATGTTAGAGGTGTTCTAGTTATAATGGGTTATAGAATAATTGTAGAAAATTTAGATTATTTGAACAAGTGCAAAACTGATTTTCTAACAACACTAAGAGTATACGTTTTCTAAATTTTAGAATATGTTTGTTTAATTAAATTAAATTTGAAGCCAGATCCGAATAATAAGATATTGATAGATATAAATATAAGTCGAGAAGTTCTCGGCCAAGCGGCAAGAAGGAGGCCCCATAATCTTGAGGTCATGGGTTCGAATCTCACGACAATAGTCTTCTGTATAAAAATTTGATTTATAGTTTGTTAGTTTGGTTTATAATTTGTTGGCATGCATTTGGGTCCAATTATTGGACTGGACCAGCTTCTTTCTATCTAATCATCAATTGGTCCGAATAAATGTGGGCCACGGATCTTAGCGGAAATTAAAATCAAACCTTTCAAAATAAATGGACCAAGTGAACCAGAATTTGAAAAATCTAGCCATAAGGACCTATTTCACACACCTACATAAAAATAAGGATCAAAGTGTTAGGCAAAAATTCTGAAATTGAAACTTCTTAGAAATAAGGACCTGTTTTGATTAAAATAATAATATTTGATAAAAATAATTTCTCTTATTTTTAATTTTCTTTTCTCGTTTACTTATCAGATAAAAATATTTTTTTTCTAACTTTTTTTATTTTATTTTTTTTTTACGTGAATTTTTTTTCTATTTTCTCTCTCCTTAAATTTTTTTCATCTCGTTTTTTCTTTTGATTATATATTTTCGTTCCTTCACCGAATCGCGCAAATTTATAGTTCAATTTAATCCTCTCGATGAGACGAACAAAATGATATAAGGAAATCTAGGTTTCATTGTACGATGGAGGTGCGACGGCGGCGGGTGGTAGCGCGCGGCCGCGGCGGGTGGTTTTCGGCCATTTTCAGTGACAACCCTTGGGGTGGAGTTTATAGTTTTCGACATGGGTAAGCTAATGGTGAGGTCAATTTTTGAAAATAATGAATGAATTGGGAGTAATTTTGATTCGAATTTCCCGAATAAGAATAGAATTTGAAGTACCCATAATGACATTTGAAGTACCCAAAATGATATTTGAGGTATTAAAATTATAAAACAAGGTACTTGTATCCCATAATAAAGCATAAATTTCATAATTTTAAGAAAACTTATTATATTGGAATTTATACTTTGGTTCAGTCTTGGTAGTACCTTGATTTATAAGCCTAATACTTTATACGCATGAACCTGTACTCGATTGTTTAATTTTCAGGCATGGTCTATAATAAAAATATATTGAAAATATATTTATATAGTAGTTTATTGGAGGAATTTCAGTGTTTTAGGAAAATTTTCTTGACATGCACGTGCTATATTTCGTAATAATTAAAAATATATAGAAAAAATCTTTATATGAGAATTTATACTTTGATTCCGGCTCACAGTACCTTAATTTTTTAAAATAGTACTTGATAAATGCTTCCGTGTACTCGATTCTCTATTCTGCCACATATTATGAAAACTTGTTATATTGGAATTTATACTTTCGACCAGTCTAGGTAGTACCTTGATTTCTAACCTAATACTTTATACAAACGAACCTGTACTAGACTCTCTGTTTTCCAAGTATGGTCTGTAATAAAAATATACTGAAAATATATTTATATAAGAGTTTGTTGGAGGAATTTCAGAGTTTTAGGAAACTTTTCTTGACATGCACGTGCTTTATTTCGTAATGATTAAAAATATATAGAAAAACTCTTTATATGAGAATTTATACTTTGATTCCTGCTCGGAGTACCTTGATTCTATAAAATAGTACTTGATAAATGCGTTCGTGTACTCGATTCTCTATTTTGCCACATATTATGAAAACTTGTTATATTGGAATTTATACTTTGGTCCAGTCTAGGTAGTACCTTGATTTCTAAGCCTAATACTTTATACAAACGAACATGTACTCGATTCTCTATTTTCTAGGCATGGTATGTAATAAAAATATATTTATATAGGAGTTTATTGGAGGAATTTCAGAGTTTTAGGGAACTTTTCTTGACATGCACGTGGTTTATTTCGTAATAATTAAAAATATATAGAAAAACTCTTTATGTAGCGCCCCGCTCTACAGCCCCCGAACCTGCACGGTCTCCCAAGCCGAGTACAGTGCCTCAACCCGAGAACCCATGCAAGCTAACGGGTCAATCCCGACACTTGGCAACAGTGAATCCCCAAAATTAAAACATTTAAATAAATCAGAGAATATATAGCGGAAGCATTTAAATTCATATTAACAAAAAAAAATGCCACTCCGGGGCCAATTCATTAACAATTATCAACAACAGCACATTCAGGGGCAATATAATTTAAATAAAAAGTTACGGGGATCAATATAATATTATCTACAATCCAGGTTGAAAAGAATAATGAACGAGAGAATAAAAGACAACCAACGAGACTCGGCAAAACCAAGAAGCCTATCTATGCACTGTTGCCCATCCGACACGTAAGACATGTCGGTCTCTCTCAAACCTGAGGCAAGAACCAATTAAAAGAGGGTGAGTCAAAATACTCAGTGAAGATGTGAGAACAAGTCGAGTCATGCTTCCGGATTTTTATAGAAAATACATATGCGATAATGAAGAAACCAGAATATGCTTCGACTTGGATATTCAATTAAAAATTAAAGTCAATAACACTATAAAGCAATAAATACGATCCCAGCGAGAATGGGCCTGTTCCTCCTTATTTCTCCACGGTTCATGTAAAAATTCTCCATCGCCGGTGTCAAGCTAAGGAGCAACCCGAAGCTCAACCATAGTGAATTTTAGGAAAATGTGCAACGAATGCAACACCCACCATCGCTCCCAACCGTGGCTATCATCTCCTGACGGGCCACGATTGACGCTTATTTTTGGGAGAAGCACCTCGGATTACACCCTGGACGCCCGTCCTCAGATGTAACCTTCGGATACCTTCCCGGGCCCATCTTGAAAATAATCATGTATTTGCTCGCTTTAAAAACACATTTGAATGCCAAACGACACTCTGAGCAAGGGTGACGACAAAGGATTAAATCCTAAGTCAAACCGTCACGTAAAATAAATAGTTTTCTTGCCCTTTTGAAAACAAATCAATTTGGTTTAATAATGTATAATTTTGATATTAAATGATTTGAGGATAAAACATAAAAATATAAACTCGAAATATATAATACATTAATAAGGGATTAGGGGGTTCGCAATTGTATATATATATATATATATATGTTCAAGCCCAGTTAAAAGTTTAAATCCTCACCTGGAATCAAAAAGAGAAAGCCTAGCTGCTAGACTCACTGATCTCCAACGCTCGACTGATCTGGAGATAAGACAAGACCTAGACAAATCAATAACGACAACAACACTAAAAGCGCAAATAAGCAATTATTGGACGAACGGCTAACCAAACATGTTTCCAATCATGCATGTGCCAATTATAATATGTAAAGAAGCTATCATGTAAGTTTCACGCAATTCCGACAAGTTGTCAAAAATACACATAATTAGAATTACACTATTCACAGCCCGAACGACGGCAAAATTAAATAAACACTCCAAAATATTAATCTACAAAATATAAGGGTTCTATAGGTGAAAACGGTGTAATTTTTGGAGTCCGTATGCAAAAAGTCAACCGAAAATATTGACTTGAGGACTCAATTGCCGAGAGCAAAATTTTAAAAAGCTGGAAAAATTCTCTAACTGTTTCACACGGCCTGGTGCACGGTCTTGAACACGGTGTCAAGACCGTGCACGCACACACGGCCAAACACACTGGCTTGGTGCACGGGCTTGAGAAATGAGCTGCACACGGGCTCCTGCACGGTCTTGCACAAGACCGTGCGTTAGCCCGTGTGGTTCAACTGAACCCAGCAGAAACTTACGGGAATTCAAATTTTCGAGCCAAAAATCATCAAAACACATATTTATAACGCAAATTAACACTCACAAATTATAACAATCATTAATCATCAACTAATTCACATTTACATCCAATAAAATCATGAATTGATCAAGAAACGGGCTCGATCTAAGTATATATCCTAAAAATCCCAAAATAATCAAATAATCTCAAAACCTCGAAAATCCGTAAAAGAAATTGGAGAAATTGGTACCTATAGAAAGGTATCGAAGAAAGGATCGTTTAAAAACGATTGGCGCGAAATTCCACGGAGATTCGAGCTCGGCACGATCGATTTGGGCTTCGGGAGAAAATTTTCTTTTCTTCTTCTCTCTCTCTCTCTCAATTTGAAATAATAGTTTTATGAAATGAATTTTGATACTTTTATCAAATACCTTCGAAATATCGAAAAATATGAAGGGTTATTTTAGTAATTTTAGAAAATCCAATTAAACACGCGTCGATCAAATATAACGATTAAATATTAAACAAACGCAATATAGACACGTAATTTAAGTACGCAAACAATATTATCACATTGGTCATATACGACATAATATATAATAATTCACATATAACGAGAATTTAGAGATTAAGAAAGATAATTAACGCGTAAAAATTACTCAGAGTAATTCTAGGATTTCTGGGTCGTTACAATACTCCCCCCTTATGAGAATCTGGTCCGCAGATTCCATCTTTATCAGAAAAGCTCGGGATAAACTTCTCTCATCTTAGCCTCCGTCTCCCAATTAGACTGCTCGGTCGAACGGTTCCTCCAGAGAACTCTCACTAATGAAATCTGCTTGTGACGAAGCTGCTGGACCTTGCGATCTTGAATCTGAACCGGTTTCATCTCAATAGTCAAATCCGGCTCAAGCTGAACTCCGTCATCTTGGAGAATATGGGACTCGTCGGGGAAGTACTTGCGAAGCTGTGAGACATGGAAGACATTGTGGATCCCGGTAAGATAAGGTGGTAGGTCCAAACGATATGCGATATTCCCGATCCGCTCTGTGATCTCAAATGGACCTAAGTATCTCGGAGTAAGCTTCCCACCTCTACCGATCCTCGTGAATCCCTTCCTCGGGGAGGCCTTGAGAAAAACTCGGTCCCCCACTTCGAACTCCAAATGTCGACGTCTCTTGTCGGTGTAGCTCTTCTGGCGATCTTGAGCTGCTTTCATTCTTTGCCGAATGAGCTGGACTTTATCAATCACTTCCTGAATGTAATCCGGTGGAGTGGCTCTCTCGTGGCCATTAGCTGACCACTTCCAATCCTCCAATTCCCAATAAATCGGAGATCTGCACTTCCTCCCATAAAGAGCCTCATACGGCGGCATCCCAATCGAGGCTTGATAACTGTTGTTGTAAGTGAACTCGACCAAGGGCAAGTGTGAAATCCAACTCGTATGAAAATCGAGCGCACATGCCCGTAACATATCACTTAGAAACCTGATCGTCCGCTCGGATTGTCCATCAGTCTGAGGATGTGCTGCAGAGCTAAAATTTAGGGTCGTTCCCAAGTTCTTATGAAGTTCTTGCCAAAACTGAGCTGTGAACTTAGGATCCCTGTCGGAAACGATGCTTTCCGGAACACCATGAAGCCTAATAATTTCCTTCTGATACAATTCTGCAAGCTGCTTAACTTTTGCTGTTTTTCGAACTGGTAGAAAATGCGCTGACTTGGTCAATCGATCGACGATGACCCAAATACTGTCGAAACCTCCACGAACGGCAGGCAATCCAGTCACGAAGTCCATAGTGATCTCCTGCCACTTGGAAGTGGGTACAGGAAGCGGCTGAAGAGTTCCTCCAGGCCTTTGATGCTCGGCCTTGACTCTCTGACATGTTAGACAATGTTTCACATAAGTAGCCACGTCCCTTTTCATACCATTCCACCAATACTGGGTTCTGAGATCACGATACATCTTGTTGCCTCCTGGGTGAACAACATAAGCAGACTTGTGTGCCTCGTCGAGAATTCCACGCTTCAGGTTCGTGGGAACACAAACTCGGGTCCCGAAGCGAAGCAATCCGGTACCATCGATCCTGAATTTGGTGTTAGGATCATTCTGCATTCTAGCCTTGATCTTCTGAATACCGGCATCCGAATCTTGCTCATCTCGGATCTGTTGGACTAAATCGGGTTGGACTGAAAGGTTGGCAAGACGAGGATACGATTCAAATCGAGTCCTCCTGTCCTCTAAAGAGGTATCTGAAGATGTCCCCTCTAGGTGTGTCAGGTGAGCCCTTCGGCTCAATGCATCGGCGACTACGTTCGCCTTCCCAGGGTGATACTGAATGCGGCAGTCATAATCTTCCAAGAATTCCATCCACCGTCTCTGTCTCCTGTTGAGATCCTTCTAAGTGAACAAATACTTCAAACTCTGGTGGTCCGTAAATATGTCAAAAGTGACACCATACAGATAATGATGCCATTTGCCCAAGGCAAATATCACCGCTGCAAGTTCCAAGTCATGAATGGGATAGTTCTTTTCGGCATCTTTTAACTTTTTAGAAGCATAAGCAACGACTTTCCCATTTTGCATCAACACGCACCCTAAACCTTTCTTGGACGCGTCAGTATAAACCGTGTATCCCTCGTGTCCGTCTGGAAGAACAAGTATAGGTGCAGTGGTCAATCTCTTCTTCAGCTCCTTGAAACTGGCCTCGCAATTGTCGTCCCACTGAAAGGACACATCTTTACAAGTTAACTTCGTGAGTGGGGCCGCTAGTGTGGAGAAATCCTTAACGAATCGCCTGTAATATCCAGCCAATCCAAGGAAACTCCTAACTTCTGTTGGCGTCTTAGGCTGACTCCAACTCGTTACTGCCTCAATCTTTGATGGATCTACAGCAATCCCATTCCCGGAGATGATATGACCAAGGAATGAAACCTCGTTGATCCAAAACTCGCACTTGCTAAACTTAGCATATAAGCTATGCTCTCGAAGCGTCTGTAGCACAATGAGAAGATGCTCGGCATGATCCTCGACCGTCTTGGAGAAAACCAGAATGTCATCGATGAAGATAACCACAAACTTGTCGAGGTAAGGTCGGAAAATCCTGTGCATCATATCCATGAAAGCTGCAGGGGCATTCGTCAAACCAAACGGCATCACAACAAACTCGAAGTGGCCGTACCGAGTGTTAAACCCGGTCTTAGGTGTATCCTGCTCTCGGATACGAAGCTGATAGTAACATTGTCGAAGATCCAACTTCGAATATACTTTCGAACCCTGCAATAAGTCAAATAACTCCTCTATATGGGGTAGAGGATATTTGTTCTTCACTGTCATCCGGTTCAGCTCACGGTAGTCGATGCACATTCTCAGTGTACCATCCTTCTTCTTAACAAACAAAACCGGTGCACCCCAAGGAGAGATGCTCGGTCTTATATAACCACTCTCAAGCAACTCTTCAAGTTGCATCTTCAGTTCCTTCAACTCGGCTGGAGCCATCCTGTACGGAGTCTTCGAATAAGGCTCCGGTCCCGGGGCAAGATCGACTACGAACTCAATGTCCCGATCAGGGGGTAGAGAGTTCAAACTCTCGGGAAAGACATCAGGAAAGTCCTTAATCACTTCCGTATTCTCGAGCTTCCCTTGTTCCTTCGGTCGGTTAAGTAAATAAGCGACGAAGGCCTGAGCTCCCTCTCGGATCAAACGAGAAGCCTCAACGAAAGAAATCTTCGGTGCCAAAACTGACTCCTCAAGACTACCCTTCACAATTGTTGCCTCGGTTCCAATCTGAATAGTCTTCCTGAAACAATCCACACTGACTCTATGCAGATAAAGCCAGTCCATTCCCAGAATAATCCCGTAGCGCTGCAGTGGTAACTCGATCAAATCGGCGGGATAAACACGATCTCCTATCTTCAAAGGACAACCCTTGAAGATTCTATCCGTAACGTAAGAAGTCCCCAAAGGAGAACTGACTCGATACAAATAAGGCAGACTCTCCACAGGCATGCACAACTTGGCAGCAATATCAAGCGCAATAAACGAGTGTGTAGCACCCGGATCATATAATGCAGTAATAGGGATGTCATGAATATGCAGGGTACCTCCAATCACGTCATGCGAATCGGGCTCAAGCTCCTCTCCTCCCAGTGCGAAGACTCTGGGCTGAACTCTCGGCTGACCGGCAGCCTGAATCGCCTTCGGTGGCGTGGCGAGAGCTTTCTTGTTCGGACAAGAGTCTATCAGGTGATCAGGAGATGCACAAATCAAACACTGCCCTAATCTCTTCCGGCAGAAGTCGAAGGTGTGGTTCGGTTTGTGGCAGTAGGAGCAGGTGATCGGTGCAATAGCAGTAATAGTGGCCCTCTCAATATATCTGGGCCTCTTGTCGCCCATAGAAGATCCAGAGCCAGCAGTGAAAGGCCTCTTGCCCTTCTGAGAAAAACCCTTAGGGGCGGCAGCAACAGGAACAGGAGCTCTATGACGAAGCTCTCGAAGATCGGACTCGGCCTCCTCATAAGTACGGAGGTCACTGCCAACCAACTCGGCCCTGATCTCATCACGAAGGCCCTCCTTGAACTTCCTGGCCATCCTCCTATCGTCGTCTGCCATATGAGGAGCATAGACGATCAATCTGGTATAGTTGGCCTCATACTGGCCCACAGTAGTACCTCCCTGAGTGAGGTTCATAAACTTCCTCTCTCGCTGATCACGGACAATCTCGGGCACATACTTCGCCAGGAACTCATGAAGAAATCGTCCCCAAGTGCGTGGGGTCTGCGCTGTGGTCCAACGCCTCTCAACAAAGCGCCACCAATCGAGGGCGGGTCCCCTCATCAGAAATACAGAGAGCTCAATCCTCTGCAAGTCCTCGATATCTAGAGCTCTGAACTTCTGCTCTAGCTCTAAAATCCAGGCCTCTGCCTTGATGTCGTCCGGCTCACCCTCGAAGACCGTGGGGCGATAGGACATAAATCGATCCATAGCTTGGGCAGTAACATCCCGAGGATTCGGTGGTGGTGGCTGTGGCGGCTGTTGCTCCTGCTGAGCCTGCTGTACAATCAATCTAACAGCATCATAGAAGGCATTCGGCGGTGGAAAACCCTCTGGTGGTGGAGGCGGTTCCTGTCGGCCTCTAGGTCTAACCATTGTGCCTGAAAAGATAAGCTGAAATGCATGTGGGTTAATGATATGTCCAATTAATCAAGTAACAACATCACATAAAAGCGCAAGTAAAGGAATAACACGAAACCTATAAATATAGCCGTACGACTTAGACACGACACTCTAGACAATAGAGCCTAAAGAACCTATGGCTCTGATACCACTCCGGACTGTAGCGCCCCGCTCTACAGCCCCCGAACCTGCACGGTCTCCCAAGCCGAGTACAGTGCCTCAACCCGAGAACCCATGCAAGCTAACGGGTCAATCCCGACACTTGGCAACAGTGAATCCCCAAAATTAAAACATTTAAATAAATCAGAGAATATATAGCGGAAGCATTTAAATTCATATTAACAAAAAAAAATGCCACTCCGGGGCCAATTCATTAACAATTATCAACAACAGCCCATTCAGGGGCAACATAATTTAAATAAAAAGTTACGGGGATCAATATAATATTATCTACAATCCAGGTTGAAAAGAATAATGACGAGAGAATAAAAGACAACCAACGAGACTCGGCAAAACCAAAAAGCCTATCTATGCACTGTTGCCCATCCGACACGTAAGACATGTCGGTCTCTCTCAAACCTGAGGCAAGAACCAATTAAA
Source organism: Verbena officinalis (assembly GCA_958496215.1). NCBI lineage: Eukaryota > Viridiplantae > Streptophyta > Magnoliopsida > Lamiales > Verbenaceae > Verbena > Verbena officinalis. The sequence continues at coordinate 1,495,995 of OY292386.1, forward strand.
AGAGGGTGAGTCAAAATACTCAGTGAAGATGTGAGAACAAGTCGAGTCATGCTTCCGGATTTTTATAGAAAATACATATGCGATAATGAAGAAACTGGAATATACTTCGACTTGGATATTCAATTAAAAATTAAAGTCAATAACACTATAAAGCAATAAATACGATCCCAGCGAGAATGGGCCTGTTCCTCCTTATTTTTCCACGGTTCATGTAAAAATTCTCCATCGCCGGTGTCAAGCTAAGGAGCAACCCGAAGCTCAACCATAGTGAATTTTAGGAAAATGTGCAACGAATGCAACACCCACCATCGCTCCCAACCGTGGCTATCATCTCCTGACGGGCCACGATTGACGCTTATTTTTGGGAGAAGCACCTCGGATTACACCCTGGACGCCCATCCCCAGATGTAACCTTCGGATACCTTCCCGGGCCCATCTTGAAAATAATCATGTATTTGCTCGCTTTAAAAACACATTTGAATGCCAAACGACACTCTGAGCAAGGGTGACGACAAAGGATTAAATCCTAAGTCAAACCGTCACGTAAAATAAATAGTTTTCTTGCCCTTTTGAAAACAAATCAATTTGGTTTAATAATGTATAATTTTGATATTAAATGATTTGAGGATAAAACATAAAAATATAAACTCGAAATATATAATACATTAATAAGGGATTAGGGGGTTCGCAATTGTATATATATATGTTCAAGCCCAGTTAAAAGTTTAAATCCTCACCTGGAATCAAAAAGAGAAAGCCTAGCTGCTAGACTCACTGATCTCCAAAGCTCGACTGATCTGGAGATAAGACAAGACCTAGACAAATCAATAACGACAACAACACTAAAAGCGCAAATAAGCAATTATTGGACGAACGGCTAACCAAACATGTTTCCAATCATGCATATGCCAATTATAATATGTAAAGAAGCTATCATGTAAGTTTCACGCAATTCCGACAAGTTGTCAAAAATACACATAATTAGAATTACACTATTCACAGCCCGAACGACGGCGAAATTAAATAAACACCCCAAAATATTAATCTACAAAATATAAGGGTTCTATAGGTGAAAACGGTGTAATTTTTGGAGTCCGTATGCAAAAAGTCAACCAAAAATATTGACTTGAGGACTCAATTGCCGAGAGCAAAATTTGAAAAAGCTGGAAAATTTCTCTAAGTGTTTCACACGGCCTGGTGCACGGTCTTGAACACGGTGTCAAGACCATGCACGCACACACGGCCAAACACACTGGCTTGGTGCACGGGCTCAAGCCCGTGCAAGAGAAATGAGCTGCACACGGGCTCGTGTACGGTCTTGCGCAAGACCGTGCGTTAGCCCGTGTGGTTCAACTGAACCTAGCAGAAACTTACGGGAATTCAAATTTTCGAGCCAAAAATCATCAAAACACATATTTATAACGCAAATTAACACTCACAAATTATAACAATCATTAATCATCAACTAATTCACATTTACATCCAATAAAATCATGAATTGATCAAGAAACGGGCTCGATCTAAGTATATATCCTAAAAATCCCGAAATAATCAAATAATCTCAAAACCTCGAAAATCCGTAAAAGAAATTGGGGAAATTGGTACCTATAGAAAGGTATCGAAGAAAGGATCGTTTAAAAACGATTGGCGCGAAATTCCACGGAGATTCGAGCTCGGCACGATCGATTTGGGCTTCGGGAGAAAATTTTCTTTTCTTCTTCTCTCTCTCTCTCTCAATTTGAAATAATAGTTTTATGAAATGAATTTTGATACTTTTATCAAATACGTTCGAAATATCGAAAAATACGAAGGGTTATTTTAGTAATTTTAGAAAATCCAATTAAACACGCGTCGATCAAATATAACGATTAAATATAAAACAAACGCAATATAGACACGTAATTTAAGTACGCAAACAATATTATCACATTGGTCATATACGACATAATATATAATAATTCACATATAACGAGAATTTAGAGATTAAGAAAGATAATTAACGCGTAAAAATTACTCACAGTAATTCTCGGATTTCTGGGTCGTTACACTTTATATGTGAATTTATACTTTGATTCCTGCTCGGAGTACCTTGATTCTGTAAAATAGTGCTTGATAAATACATCCGTGTACTCAATTCTCTATTTCAGCCACATATTATGAAAACTTGTTATATTGGAATTTATACTTTGGTCCAGTCTAGGTAGTACCTTGATTTCTAAGCCTAATACTTTATAAATTAGAAACTTAATTCTCTTGATTTTTTACTCTGAATTTTGATTGGAGTACCTTGATTTTTCAATGTAGTACTATTTATTTGTACTTTATTACAATGATCTAAAATTCCTTACAAGTATTTTAACGTAGATCAACATTATAATATTCTACATGAGTAAATAGTTTATTGATCGTATTATATCGCATAACGTTAATTAAAATATCAAATTGAGTGGAAAATGTACATTCGTTCAGGAATTTCTAAATATAATATGTGAAACAATCATAAGTGTTTAACATATATGTCAACCATATGACAATTGACATTATTATACATGAGTAACAAAGTATATTGATCGTATTATATCGCATAACGTTCATTAAAGTATCAAATTGAGTAGAAAATGTAAATTCGTTGAGGAATTTCTAAATATAATATGTGAAACAATCATAAGTGTTCCACATATATGCCAAACATATGGCAATTAACATATGTAGAATACTTATGATTGTTTCACACATTATATTTAGAAATTTCTCATCGAATTTATATTTTTCACTCGATTTTATATTTTAATCAGCGTTATGCGATATAATACAATCAATAACTATTTACTCATGTAGAATATTATAATGTTCATATACGTTAAAATACTTGTAAGGAATTTTAGAACATTGTAATAAAATACAAATAAATAGTTATCAAGTATTACATTGAAAAAACAAGGTACTCCAATCAAAATCTAGAATACAAAATCAAGAGAATGACGTTTCTAATTTATAAAGTATTAGGCTTAGAAATCAAGGTACTACCTAGACTGGACCAAAGTATAAATTCCAATATAACAAGTTTTCATAATATGTGGCAGAAATTGAGAATTGAGTACATGGATTGTAACGACCCAGAAATCCGAGAATCATTGTGAGTATTTTCCCGCGTTAATTATCTTTCTTAACCCTAAGTTCTCGTAATATGTGAATTATTATATATTATTTTCGTATACGACTCAATGTGATAATATTATTTGCGTATTTAAATTCCTTGTCTAATTTGCGTTTGTTTGATATTAAATAGATATATTTGGCCAACGTACATTTAATTGGACTTTCCAAACTTACCAAACTACCCCTTCGTATTTTTCGACATTTCGAAATATTTGATAAAAGTCTCGAAACCCTCATTCGAACCCTTATTCGAAATAGAGAGAGAGAGAGAGAAGAAGAAAAGAGGATTTTCCCCCGAAGCCCTAATCGATCGTGCCGAGCTCGTTTCTCCGTGGAATTTTGCGCCAATCAAACCTAAACGATCCTTTCAACAATACCTTTCTTTAGGTACCAATTTCCCCAATTTCTTTCACGAATTTATGATGTTTTGAGAATATTTTGTCATTTCGGGATTTTTAGGTTAAATGCTTAGATCGAACCCGTTTCTTGATCATTTTGTGAAATTATTGGATGTAAATGTTTATTAGATGATGATTGTTGATTGTTACAATTGTTGGCTGTTGATTTGCGCTATAAATACGATTTTTATGAGTTTTGGTTCGATTTTCGTGAAATCGCGTAACTTTCTGCTGTGTGCTGTTAAACCGCACGGGCTAATGCACGGTCTTGAGCAAGACCGTACAGGAGCCCTTGTGCACCTCTTTGTGCCTACACGGGCTCAAGCCCATGCGCCTAAACCGTGCAGATGGTCGTGTGTGAGTGTGCGGTCTTGACATCGTGTTCAAGACCGTGCACAAGCCGGTGTGAAACACTTAGAAAATTTTCCAGCCTTTTTCAAATGTTGCTCTCGGCAAGTGAGTCCACGGGTCAACATTTTTGGTTAACTTTTTGCATACGGACTCCAAAAATTATACCGTTTTCACCTATAGAACCTTTATAAGTTGTAGATTAATATTTTGAAATGTTTATTTAATTTCACCCTCGTTCGGGCTGTGAATAGTGTAATTTTAAGTATGTGTATTTTTGGCAACTTGTCGGAATTTCGTGAAATTTACATGATAGCTTCCTTACATACTATAATTGGCATATGCATGATTGTGAACATGTTTGGTTAGCCGTTCGTCAAATAATTGCTTATTTGCGCTTTTATAGTCGTTATTAATTTGTCTAGGTTCTGTCTTGTCTTCAGATCAGGCAGACGTTGGTGACCAGTGAGTCTAGCTGCTAGGCTTCCTATTTTTTACACCAGGTGAGGATTTAAATCGTTTTAACTGGGCTTGAACATATATGTATACTTGCGAAATCCCTTAATCCCATATTGTTGTATTACATATTTCGAGCTTATACTTTTATGTTTTATCCTCAAATCCTTTGATATCAAAATTATATAATAGTAACCTAAATCGATTTGTTTTCAAAAAGGGCAAGAAAACTCTTTCCTTTACGTGAATGTTTGACTTAGGATTTACCCCCTTCGTCGTCACCATTTGCCCAAATTGCCCGTTTGGCATTCAAAATCTTATTGCAAAGCGAGCAAAGTATTGTTATTTCAATGGGCCCGGGATGGTATCCGGAGGTTGCATCTGGGGACGAGCGTCCAGGGTGTAATCCGAGGTGCTTCTCCCAAAATTAAGCATCAATCGTGGCCCGTCAGGAGTTGATAGCCACGGTTGGGAGCGATGGTGGATGTTGCATTTGTTGCACATTTTCCTGAAATTCACAATAGTCGAGCTTTGGGTTGCTCCTTGGCTTGACACCGGCGATGGAGATTTTTATAATGTATTGTGGAGAAATAAGGAGGAACAGGGCCCACTCTCGCGGGGATATTTATTTATCGCTTTATATCGTTATTGCTTTTATCGTTTTATTGAATATCCAAGTCGAAGCACATTCCGGTTTCTTCCTTATTGCATATGTACTTTCTATAAAACCCGGAAACGTGACTTGACTTGCTCTAACATCTTTACTGAGTATTTTTGACTCACCCTCTTTCATTGGTTCTTGCCTCAGGTAGATTGAGAGACCGACATGTCTCACGTGTCGGATGGGCAACAGTGCTTAGATAGGCCTTTTTGGTTTTGCCGAGTCTCTATTGTTGTCTTTAACTCTCTAGATAGTTGTTCTTTTGTCCAGGCCTGTAGATAAAGATATATTGATCCCCGGCCCCTGATATTTACTTTATGTTGCCCCTGAATGGGCCGTGTTAATATATATATATATATATATATATATATATATATATATATATTAGTTGAATTGGCCCCGGAGTGGCATTTATGTTATTATGATTTAAATTTGCTTCCGCTTTTTATTCTGAGCTGTTTAGATGTTTTTACTTTGGGGATCCACTGTTGCCAAGTGTCGGGATTGACCCGTTGGCTCGTATAAATTCCCTAAAACTCTGAAATTCCTAAAACTCTGAAATTCCTCCAATAAACTCCTATATAAATATATTTTCAATATATTTTTATTACAGACCATGCTTGCAAAATAGAGAATCGAGTACAGGTTCGTGTGTATAAAGTATTAGGTTTAGAAATCAAGGTACTACCTAGACTGGACCAAAGTGTAAATTCCAATATAACAAGTTTTTATAATATGTGGCAGAATAGAGAATCGAGTACACGGACGCAATTATCAAGTACTATTTTACAAAATCAAGGTACTCTGAGCCGGAATCAAAGTATAAATTCCTATATAAAGAGTTTTTCTATAATTTTTTAATTATTACAAAATATAGCACGTGCATGTCAAGAAAAATTTCCTAAAACTCTGAAATTCCTCCAATAAACTCCGATATAAATATATTTTCAATATATTTTTATTACAGACCATGCCTGAAAAATAGATAATCGAGTACAGGTTCGTGCGTATAAAGTATTAGGCTTATAAATCAAGGTACTACCTAGATTAAACCAAAGTATAAATTCCAATATAACAAGTTTTCTTAAAATTATGAAATTTATACTTTATTATGGGATACAAGTACCTCGTTTTATAATTTTAGTAGCTCAAATATCATTCTGGGTACTTCAAATGTCATTATGGGTATTTCAAATTCTATTCTTATTCGGGAAATTCGAATCAAAATTACTCCCAATTCATCCATTATTTTCAGAAATTGACCTCACCATTAGCTTACCCATGTCGAAAACTATAAAATCCACCCCAAGAGTCGTCACTGAAAATGGCCGGAAACCACCCGTCGCCGTCGTCGCACCTCCATCGTATAACGAAACCTAGATTTCCTTATATCATTTTGTTCGTCTCGTCGAGAGGATTAAATTGGACTTTAAATTTGTGCGATTTGGTGAAGGAACGAAAATATATGATCAAAAGAAAAAACGAGATGAAAAGAATTTAAGGAGAGAGAAAATAGAAAAAAATTCACATAAAAACAGAAAAAAAATAAAAAAAAATAGAAAAGAAAATATTTTTATGTGATAAGTAAACAGAAAAGAGGAGAAAAAAAAATTGAAAAGAAAAGAAATTATTTTGATGACTTGGTGATGAGTTGGCAGAAATAATATTTTTTATTAAAATAGGTCCTTAATACTAAAGAATCTTTATTTTAGGGACTTTTGCATATAACTTTTAAAAACAGGTCCTTATTTCTATACAAAAAAAAAAAAAACTAGGACCCTCTCTCTAGTTTTCTCCCAGAATTTTCCCTTTCTTAAGTATGCAAAATCTCGGAATTTCATATAGATCGATCACCACCTTAATTACATCTCCATTCCACTTCACAACATTTTAAAAAGTACGTCTTTTATATGTTTCTGTATACATTTTTTTCCACGTCGACTACAGTGACTTGTTCCCTCACCACTTCAAATATTGAGACAGATAGACAACTTACTAGGAATTTTAAAGCTGCACAATACTGATTCGAACACTGATGTTTCCATGTATATGCCCATCTTGTTATATAATACAAATACTCTATATTCACAGGAATTTGTACGCAGAAGATAAAAAGAATGCAGGCTACAATTGTTGGAGAAGCAGATTTAGTTGTTGTGCTCCTCTTGCTACGCTTCCTCCTCGCCTACAACGCCAACAAATGAGCATAATTCATAATAAATAAATAAATAAATTTTATTAAAAAAGATTATTTTCCAAACACTCCAACTTCTATTAGGAGATAATAAATTAATAAGTTACTAATAGTTACAAATCAAATAACCATGTTTGGGAAATTACGGTATAATCCCTGAGATTTTCAGTAAATGAGTAAGTATTCTGACGATACGCACTTAGAGTTTCAACTAGGGGTTGTTTGCAAATTTTTAGAAAATTTACACATTTTTTGAAGCCTCAAGGATTAATATGGTAATTTCTCCAACATGAGGGATCAATTTATAAATATATCAAACATCAGGTACCCAAATGTAATTCATCCTTGTGCATTTTATTACTCCTAACTTTGACCGCTAATCATATTTTTTGGAAATGGCAAAATGTAAACATCTGTAAAAACAAGATGATCGCTTTGCAAATTTATTAATCAAAAGGGAACAATGAAAAAGAAATACTCAACAAAATGCAGGAAGCAAAAGTTCGAGATGAGATACTCACTTCACAAGTTGTGGGAGATTTTTCTGTATGTTCTGGAGATAGAAAAAGCACAGTTTGCTGCATGTAGCTCTGACAATGAAAGACTTTGAAATATCAAATATTTTAATTCAAAACTAAGATTAGATCATTTATCAGTAAATTTTCTGAAACTTCAAAACATTACCTCTTCTCTGCATAAAGATCAACTCCAATTGGTGGAGGAGCTGAAACTGCTGAACGAACTAATGCACCATAAGCCGCTATCAACTTCAGAAGCATCTCCAAGGAAATACTAACATGCCTATAAATATGAACCTTAAATTAATTTAATATTCAGTCGCTAATTAAAAAAATTGGATAATTACACTCACATACCCTAAGACTTAACTCAATTACACTAAGATACAGTGAGGTTTGGAATTTACAAAAACATACCCCAGTCAAAAAAAGAATTAATTACATCTGTTAAGTGGATGGAAGGATTTCGAGGATATCCATTCAATAAATCATGATTTTATTTTTATTTTTTAACAGAAAGACCAGGAACATAACATGAAAGTGCTCTTTCCATTAAGGTTCTCTATCGGCAATTAGAGTTCAGGGTACGTCCGTAATTTTTCATACCTTAGGGTATGTTTGCAAAATTAGGCCAAACCTCTGGGTGTGTGAGTGTAATTATCCTAAAAACAACTTCTAAATTTTCAGCTTTTTACCTTTCCATATTGCTTTCTAACAATCCTATAAGCACAGGAAGCAAGCAAGAGAATAGATCCAATGTGAAAACATCCATCCTTTCAATGAGAACACAAACTACATCTGCCTGTACCTGTCACCGGCCAGCAAAGTTATATGAATAAAATATTGTTCATAAATCAGTTAAAAAGCTGAAATATATTGGATTATTGTAAGAAATACCCACAGAATAATCGGGAAATTTTCTCATAGCATTTATGGCACCATTAACATCATTCATTTCCCAAAAATGCCTCACTATCTGCATGATAAATGAAGTTAACTTCAAAATCTTGAGCTACAAAAAACAGAGTAAAACAGAAAAAAATAAAAGAAAATTACCTGCAGTTTAGTAAGTCGGGACCGAAATGTATTCAATAGCACATCATGATTCTGCATGAGTTCTTGGATAATACAATTATCATCTATAGTTGGCTCTTCCATCAGGTTCGTACAGTTATCATCTACGGTTAGCTCTTCCATCAGGTTCGAACAGTTATCATCTACAGCTGGCTCTTCTCTCATGTTCTTAAAATTATCTTCTACAATTGGCTGATCTTCCATCAGGCTCTTAAAATTGTCATCTACAGTTGGCTCTTCCATCAAGTTCATATAATTATCATCTACAGTTGGCTCTTCAATCAGGTTCATACAATTATCATCTACAGTTGGCTCTTCTACCAGGTTATGAATAATAATGTTATCGTCCTTTGCTGGCTCCTTCCAAGTCATAATTTTCTGTTTCTGTAGATAGCCAAATAAAGTGGATAGACAGGAAATAAAACTATCACATATTAAATCAGAAAAACTTAGCCAAACTATACACATAAAAAACTGAATGTTTGCTGCTTATTCCAGTAAATGTAAATAGAAACAGTTCGACCTTTGCTATGGGTGTTTCTGCAGAAGCTCTATTAGGGCTATAAATTTCGTTGTCATCATATTTTTCCCTTCTTTCAAATTTCTCAACCAAACTGCGTGTTCGTCCATGAGATACTTTTGCTGCAAGTATCAATTCATAAGATAAGATTAATTGTTTTTTTTGCAATTTTCGTCCATCTTGGACTACATAATAATGTCAAATAGTAACCTTTTCCAGAATTCGCCCTTTTATTGCGGTTTAAAGTCCGCTCACCTGAAAAAGTTGAAGTAAAATTAGTTTTCGATTTGGACTAAGCATCACGAAATACATGAGATTGAATCCTAATGAAATCATAATGTCATATGCACTTGATGCAGGGGGCGTTTCTAACTAGAGTCAAAACGTAACAATGTACAAATCTTGGAAAAATAACTTCTTGAAATAAAATATATAAGACATAAGATGAAAATTTTAAAGGGTCACACTCTAAAACTAACCGAAAATCACGGACTCATGGTGTTTTTTGTAATTTTCAAGGTTTCAAGTTTTTTTGTGTAATAAGGACAAACCTCAGGGTGTTTTTTGTAATTATTCCAAATATTAATAAGAAACATGATATTAGAGCTTCTATAGAGGGAAACAAAATTACTTCCTCCAATCGATGTTAATGCTGGTGATGAAGTTGCACTGAACATTTCCACAACATTCTTGATATTTGACTTTTCCTGCTCCTCAGCATTTTCATTTACTACAGAAGGAAAAGATTCAAGGGATGGCATATTTGTATCTATAGCCTCAATAGATGCACCAATGCTGGCCTTTGAAGAGGCAAAAGATTCGATACATCTTGAAACATCAGCAACATCATAAGGTACAATGCTCACATCACAAGGTACAACATCATTGGTTTGCATGCTCTCAGCAGAACTCCACTCAGTACTGATTCCCATGGAATCAGGTGGGAGTATAATTTTATGAGCATCAAGAGAATCAACTGTTTCTGAAGTGATGGAATTTACACTTGAAGCTATACACAGGAAAATAGGAAATATTTAAGTTATTATCAAGAAGCTCAACTTCAAAATTTCGGTGGAAAATGAAAAATGGAATTACAATAAGAACTTACAGTCGGCATATATTGTTCTTATTGAATCATTATTTTCATTGTCCTCTTGACTATCACTTCTTTGGTCGAAGTGGCTATGTAGCTCCAGTCTTGGTCTTGTGACATATGGCTCTATAAGCTAACATATGAGATGTCGTTTAATTATTTGAAAGAACTAAGGTGAGCAAAAAGATATATAAAAAAACAAACAGGAGATATAAATTACGGGACTGAATGTGTTAAGCAAGTACTTACAGGACAACAATTAGAAAAAAGCTGGTCATAGTTACATGACTGAAAATGCAATTTGAACTAACTAGAGAGAACAGATCAATACCGAAACATCTGCCACCCAAACTGCTGCTGAGTTTTCATAATATGCACCGCCCAATAATTTCTCGTCATGGATGCTAAGATCGCCGAGTGTTGACCATCCCATATCAACAGAATCATGGCAGATTACAGGCTCCCATGAATGAACCTGCAGTAAAAGGAGATGGAACACACTAACAATTATCTCTATTATTATTATTTTTATTCTTTTATCTAATAACATGCATCTGAGTCAAAAGTTCCTAAAGGAAACCTTCACTTTATTCTCCAGTCCACAGAAAAGCGTTCTTCCATCAGGATGGAAGGTCATTGATTGGACACCTGTAGCCTGTGGAGACCATGAAAGGATTGATATTATACAGCTTTTCAATAACTGTAGTCATACAAGAAATTGGCAAAGAATGTTACACCAATAATATTTATTAGATGCTTAACATACTCATATTCTTGCGGTGTTTGTAAAAGCTTCTGGTTTTGGAGAAGTTAAAGTTGTAACTTCTGAATACTAAAAAAAAACTAGAAGCTGAAAAAGCAGCAAGATGTTTCTAGCTTCTGGCTTCTTTCAGCTTATTTTAAGCAGAAGCAGCAAAACAAAAGTTCCCTTTCGGCTTTTTTTAAGCTAAAAGCAGAAAATCACTTTGTTCTGAATCTGCAAACACTCATTAGAAACTTTAAAATTGAATTCATCTTTTTCTGGAGCAATAAATTCTCCCCCTTTAGATAGAAATTGCATGCATGCAGCTATTTAATTTCACTACCTCACGTCTGGAAGATCCAACCATCGCAAATGTCTCAAGATCCCAAAATTTCACAGTTTTATCTGCAGAACCTGGAAAATAATTTGCACAACATCCACTCAGCTCACCACAAACAAAGCACAAACGAAAACCATTTCTACAAAATGTCACACATTACTCACCAGTAGCTAAAAGGAACTCACGAGGATGAAATTCTATTGACCGAATATGTCCTTTGTGGAAATCGAAACTGTGTAAAAGTTTCCCAGCTGTCAGATCCCACAGCTGCACAGTACAAGCAGAATTGACAACCAAGAAGATAAACCATTAAACTAAGGGTGAATTACATTTACTAGCCCTCATTCTGGTGAAATTACAAAAAACTCCTTCTGTTTCATTTATTACAAAAAAACCCCACTTAGGTTTCATTATTCATGTAAATTTTGTGAAATTTGTGGCAAAAGAGTTTTACAGGAATAATGTCCTCAGGATAAAAACTGAGAGAGTAATTAGTAATTTTGCCAAACCTCAAGGTAGTAAAAGTAATTTGCTCTTAAACTTATTGTAAGTTGATCTATCATGATAATCTTAAGAATACCTTTACAACATTATCAAATCCACCAGAGGCCAACCAACGTCCATCAGGACTGAACTTCAATGTACTTATTCCACGAGTATGACCTTTGTATGTATGAATGCATCCTTTCTTTCTAATATCCCATATCTTTAGGTTAGTATCCACTGAACCAGAAGAAAAGAACTCACCAAATGGATGGAACTGAACAGCAGAGCAATTGGATTTGTGTCCAATAAGAGTGCGAACTGCTACACTTCAAGCACATTAATTAGATCATCATCAATGTCAGAGCAACTAGGTCTATATACTTGGAAGGACAGATAAGGAAAATTACATTTACTACCCCTGAGGTGACAAATTACAAAAATCTCCCTCGGTTTTATTTATTAAAAAAAAACTGTCATTTCATTCCATTTGTACAATAAGCATTCCATAATGATTCCGAGTTGATTCTGTTTAAAAACATTGATTTTTCAAAATGCTCTCCCCGAAGCTAGAACCTAATTTCAATTTTTCTGAGATCCAAAACACTGCTAGGACTGTTATGTAATTTAGTAAGCTCTAGTGCTCATTTTGTTATTAAATAAAATAGAAGGGGACTTATTTGTGAAAGTCTTTCTTTTTAAAATAGCCGTTTGAGGCACTTAGGACTTTGGCCACTTAATGTTAAGTCTTACGTCTAAAATGAAATGTCGGAGGGATTTATGTGACAAGTGAAAAGTGACAGAGAATTTTGTAATTTCTCCCAACTTCAGAGTAGGAAATGTAGTTCACCCTAAGAAATAAGACACAAGAGAACAAATATTATGTTTGATATACAGAAATACATTTTAAGAGAGAACAACTAAGTAATACACAATCAGAGCTTGTAGTTAGAGACCAAGTTTAACAAGTTTCCACTTTTCCAACTAAGTTCAAAAGTAAACAATCAATCTAACATTCACTTCTGCAATGTGCTAGAATGTAATGAAGATAAATAAACTCACTTTTCCTTCCGTCCAAATCCCACAACTTTATGGCACCAGAAGAAGCCCCAGCTACCACTAAAACCTCCTCTGGATCAAAAGCCGCAGACTTAACTGGACTTGTGTGACCGTAAAAGCTCTTCAAACAGAAAGTTTATAATCTCATCTTAACAACTCACAGAAACAAAATGAATATATACAAAAACAGTGAATTATTCTTCAACTGGAGCTTCTTGCTTTTCACTTTTGGTGTTGCATACAGAACATATGAAATCCAAAATGCTCCAATGAAGTAAGTGAATACCAATGTGCCTTAGTGTTCATATTATAAAAACGATAAGTCAAACTGTGTGCCACATTATTTTTCGGGCGATTTACATCTACTATCAAATATTGCAAAACCATCCCCAAGGTTTCATTATTTATGTAAACCTTCGTCAAATTTTGGATATGTTCACACCACCGGAAGTGCCTTGTTTCTTGCATCCCATCGGTCGAAGAGTCAATACAGTTTAAAGCCTACTCGATGTCGGTCAAAGCTTCTCTTGACATGATTTTCACAAATTTTACATATATAATGAAACTTCAAGCTGGATTTCGTAATTTAAGAAAAAAAAGGGAATAATTTGTAATCACACAAAATCTCGGGGATACTTGATGTATTTCCCTTATTTTTAACTAACCATCAGAGAAGTAGGCTTGCCAACAGACCAAAGATTCACTTTCCGATCATCTCCACCAGTAATGAATATTTTGGGGGTTCTTTTTCCCAAAGTTCAAACAATTTACATTCCCCTAATGTGCAACAAATTCCTCTGCATTAGGATACAACAAGAAGTTATACTACATAAGCATCGCAAAATATGAACTACAACTAGTTTGGCGACCAAAAACCACACAAAAGAAAGTAAATACTCTAACAAAGATTAGCTTCTCGGAATAAGAATTAGCATCATTTTGGCCCCCACAACACAAGAATTAACAGATCAGACAAACTTCAGCAAACAACAAAAATCTCAAAATTTGGTGCCCAATGAGAAATTTAATACTCTTGAATGAACTCATTAAATTTGTTTTGCTCACTTCATCTTCATGAAATCACAATGAAGAATAGGATATCTTAAGAATCACTAGTACTCTAAGTATCAGCAACTTCACTTTGGGATTTTGATTTTAGAGATAAATATAGTGAAAATAAGGCAACATCAGAATGTTTCTCCCCCAAATTTTTTAGCTGTCCAACTAATTTATTCCTCTTAACACTAAGGAAACATTAGTGTGAAAACAAATATTTCTGAATGATCTTTCATCACTCAAAACCAAAATAAAACCCTAAAATCGATTTCTAAGCGGCATTGCACATGCACATTCCATGCATGGTTAAACGCACAAATTTACATGTAAATAGAAACACAAACTAGAGACCAAAAGTTGAAGATGATACGTAATTTATATCGGCGCTTCGCCATTTCGTTGTTTATATTCCCGACGGGAATCGGAGCAACGAAACCACGCCGTTGGCGGCCGGTGATGAATTAGATCATCGTATAAATATTTATATAAATATATGTAGATCTGCAATTCTGCCTCGCATATATATGCACATGTATATAAACGGCACTATGAATGATGAATCTATTTTAAGTAATAAAATATTATTACAAAATTAGTTTCTATGAAGTACCGTTACGGACACTACATGACATGAATACGGCGATACGGATTTTTTTCGACATTTTATAATAAAGAAGTATCTGATATGGATATCGACACAATATCGGACACGACAGAATAAGATTTTTAGAAATGTCCGTGCATCATAGAGTTACACTTACCAATTTTTAGCTCTTCAACGATAACATAACTAATTATTTAAAAAAAAAAATGATAACATAACTAATCTCAAAAAACAAAAAACGATAACATACCTTATATATCTCTAATAAATTAAGAAATAAAATAAAGTTCTGGAGTTCATATGAATTTGTTTTTGTTAAATAGGCTTTCTTTTTTTTAAACGAACCAGCAAGCGCCGTAGAGTTTTTATCAAGGTCTCCACCTCATATTATTAAAATCAAACCGCAGAAAACAAACAAGACCGAAAGACCAAGCGAAAAAGTTCGAGCCTATACATATCTAAGTTCAATCCATGGCAATGTCTAAACTCCAAAGCAAAACAAACACAAGAGAGCAACAAATGGTTCAAATTATAGTTGATGAAAGAGATACAATGATGGCTGCTGTGATCACTATTAATCTCAAAATTGAGTACCATCCTCTTGCCGTGATCACTATTAATCTCAAAATTGAGTACCATCCTCGGAAGGGAGACCACATTAGCTTCAATATATCTGGGTCATACATCGCAGTTTTGATGGGACACAAACTCATCAGACAACTTCTATGAGAAATAACATTTCTTAAGAGAAATAATTTAGAAATTAGAATATGTTTTCGGTTTGAAATTAAAATGATTTTTCAAAATAGTTTGTCTTTTTAATCTTAATATATTGAATTTTAGGATATAATATCATTTTCAAATAAGATTGGATATTAACATAGTGAATTAACATTGATGTCGTACTAAAAGGAAAGTTTCTATGAAGTTTTTGGCTTTTAGTACGTAGAATAAGGTAAATGCTTTTCGTTTCAACGTCTAATTTCTAGTTCTAGATTATTCTCGTACATAAATACAAGTTTCTTGAAAATAATAAAAGTGTTTTTTAGATTTTCTTTTTCCAAACAATCGAATATTATTTTTCTTTTTGTGATTTTCACTTTTTTTTTTCAAACACTACCAATTGTTGCCACTTCAATATTTTATAACTTTTACTTCTACTTCAGCTTCTCTTCTCCAAAAAATAGTAGTGGCCAATACAAAAGGTTACATAGCATATATATGTACATATAATATGTTGAAGTAATATATTCGTCCTGCTTGATAATTAATGGGCTTTTGATTAACTAAAAGTTTTACATGCACAAAAACTTACATAATACAGTATTATCCTAATTACTACTTGAGGGTCATCACTCATGCACAGGTGACCTGTCTGCGCTTTACCATGTTCTCCAGGTTCTGAGACACTGCTGATGTCAAATTTGGGTCCTCAAATCCAAGCTCAGGGCCAATCCTGCAACACATACCCACATTTTGCAATCCATAAGCAGTAGAGTTTGCAACGATATCAAATAATGTAAAGGGATCAAGATATGAGTGGCTTACTTAGGATCAAGAACCAGCTTTTGAACTTCTTTGATGGCTGAACTTGCAGCATACAGAGATATTTTTCCAACCTGAATTAAGCAATCATCCAGGAAAGATATATAAGAAAATATCATCCTATTTAAAATAGTAAGCGATCATATGAATGGTGGGAAAATTAGAAAATATCCGACCTCCAATATTTGAAGCTTAGCATCATGGTCATTCGGAAGTCCACGAATTTCTTCAGACATTCTTAGAGCTACAGCTAGACTTTCAGGAGAGAGAAAATCAAGTGCCAGCTGAACTGAAGACTGCAAAATGCAAGCCGTCTCAGTTTATATAAATATTCTTTGTACATTTACATATAATATATATCAACAATTAAAAATAGTTTAAAAAATAAATAAATAAATAAAAATAGTTTTAAGTCTTAATATTTGTAAGTGGCTCACTCGAAGATATCTGACTTGGATGGGACATCCAGCTGGGATGAAGACAGCTTCCCCAACATGCTGTTCAAATGACCAAGGCTCCACTCCTGAGAAGAAGAAATTTAAAAATAAATATTTTGAGTAAGTGGGTGTTCGCAAACCCTATTGCTTCTGGAGAAGCTAAAGTAGAAGTTCAAGTTGTAAAAAAATGTAGTAGTAAAAGTGAGCAGTGTTTGAATAAAAAAATGAAAAGTTAAAGAAAAACACAGTTGACTGTTTGGAAAAATAAAGCTGGGAATCACTTTAACTACTCTCAAGAAACTTCACTTACTTACTAAATAACCTAGAAGCTAGTTCATTTCTGCTTATAATAAGCAGAAGCTGATTTCCCAAACACTCTGAAATGCTGGAAAAGAGCACTCAGAGCAAACACTACCTAATTCAAATTAGGCTTAATTTGTCAGGCATGCTGATCTGAGGAAACTCAATGTACATAGTGTATCGCCAACACATAAAAGAATCATGAAGAGAAAAGTAGCCTACTAATTTGCACTTACCAAATTCTTCTTTCAACTTTCTTTTATGATGGCTATTCAAGTATATTACCCCATCATATATAGGCCGAGATACCTGATCACAAAAAATTTAGTTTTTGCTACATGGAAATAAATGTAAATAGGGATAATGAGTATGGAAAAGAAAGTTGCAGTAGTCAAAGTTAGGAGTGTGGAAAAAAACAAGTTGAAAAGCACATTTCTTACTCGAACAAACTTCCACTTATTTGCGAAAATAACCTATAAGCCAGAAGTTGAAGCTAAAAGTTGGTCCACAGGTGCTGCTTCCAGCTTTTAGCTTATTTCTGCTTCAAAAGTTGGTTTTCCAAACACTCCCAAGTTCTTTAAAAAATCAGAAAGCACAAAAGTGTTTCTTTTTTTTGAATTTGCAAACACTGACTAAATAGATTACCAAAAAAAAAAAAAAACGTACGTTTTCACAAATGATACCACCGTCCTTCCCAAATTCCTCACAATGCATGGAAATATACTCCATTAATTTAGGTATATCTTCACGACGGAAGACATCCCAGAGAGCTCCAGCTTTCTCATCAACATCATCATCATAATTAATAACTTTCTCCTCAATAACACTGTTTCTTTCAATTCCTAGATCATCCTGTTTATTACAGTCATTTGAATGTGCATCGGCCTCTGAACCATCCTGTCCATCAGGTGACAACTTGGCACCATTTAAGTGATTTTCAGAATCACTGCACAATTCCTCCTTCGTTTCAGATTGTGGAACAGCACTTTCTAACTCCGTCCTTTTCCTGGTTATTCCTTCTATTTCTAATGTACAAATATGCACCAAAACGAATACCTGATAACACAGGAAATATATTTACTCATTTACACTGTATGTAATAGGGTTAGTCACATTTAGAACTCCTGAGGATAGGTAAAATTACAGATTAGTCCCCCACACATTTGGGAAATTACGACAACCCCCTCACTTTATGGTTCTAAATTCTAAATGAAAGCCCTAAACATTCTGAAACCATGTAATTAACTGTTATTATAATAGTACAAACCAGAAATGCTTTGGATTTTTTGATACACGAGAAAATCGTTGACCTTTTTTCCTTGCACCAGAAAATTTGACCCAGGGGTAAATTTGGAACACACACCCCAGTCGGCCCCCTATCAAATTTTTGTCTCTTTGTTTTTAATAATTCCAATTAATTTTATAATCCGTCATTTTTTCAAATAAAATTCTTAAATTTGGCAAACCTTCCCCCAACATACTACTGGAATTCAGCTCAGAAAAGGGTAAATTATCTAACGTTCTAGTTCAAATTAGGATATAAAATTAATAGCTTAAATTGGCTAAAAATAGCTCAAAAATTGGTGCTCACCATGTCACGCATGTTGAGATGAAGATTATCTGTGCAATCACCTTCACCAATTTCTTCTTCTTTTCCATACGAAATAAATATCTTAGGACCGACATCATTTTGTAAGGAATAATGAGGCAATTTTGCAGCAACATTTAGAAGACCCCATTTGGAATGGATGAACTCAAGCAGGGGAAGTTTACTGATGATTTCAGGTCTCTGATACAACAAAAAATCTTCCGAAGCACTAGGTGAAGGCCAATCCTTCAACTTCAACAATTGTGGCTGCCCATTTTCATCAATTCTACCGTAAAAGTATCCGTTCAGAAACTCTTCAAGTTCAATACTGATCTGCAATTACATTGAGGCAAAAGGAATATACATATTGGAAGTTACATCTAAAACGATGTGTTATGGCTAAAGCTCAGAAAAACTACCTGTGATAAAAAAAAAAAAAAAAGAACTCCGATTCAAGAAGAAAATTATGACTATTCATAATCACGAACATTTATCGAACAAACGTTCCACTTAACCAGAACCCTTCACTCAGTAAGATTACAAAAAAAAAAAAACTGCTTTTGACTTGTAAGTTGTAACAAAAAGAACTATAAACTTACCATCTTACCTTATTCAATGAAGAACGAAAAAAATGAACAAAAAGCATTTAATGGCCAAAAAAGGTAACTTCAATGGAAAAAATGCATATATTTTGGTGGTCAACGCACATGATATACATGGGGCTTTCTATGCAAAAGTTTGAGTTTCCACAAGGTCTTTCATGAGATGTTTCCATTTATAGGTTTTTTATGCGCATTAGATATAACACCGTGGTTGGATGCAATTAATATGATGACTTTGCAGAAGTTAAGGAAATTATCAGTCTACCTCAATTCCATTACTGCAATCAACAGCCTTCACAATTCTGTTCGTATCCTTCATCTTCTCTTCAGTCGACTCCTTAATTTCTTCCCATATTACACTAGGATCCCAATATGCCTTTGAATTATGACCATCAATTACCTTCTTAATAACAGCAGGTTTCCCCCTTCCCCAGTGCATTCTGAAGTCTTTAATGCCTCCATTTTTAAGATCTTCTGATGACGTATGGTACAAGAAGTTATCATTATCATTCTCTCTATGATTTCCAAAAGTGCTTATCTTACAGCCATTAACCATTTCTTCCACATTTTTCACCAGTTTGGCAACCCAATTCATCTTGAAGATGCGCTTGAGAGTTAAAATGGAGGATGCACAGCCTCCATATGCTTTTGGAGGACATGGAATACTTCCATCACTATTAGCTTTCCAATCAGCAAAAGTCTCAAATGAATTTAGATGAACATCTGATAATTTCACACGCTCAGGCTTTTCTTTATCATCAATTCCACCAGCAATATGATTCATGTCTTCCTTGATGAAAGGCTTGGATGCTTCCCTAATATCTTTGCAGCAGCTAAGGCACAGATCATATGAGCAATTTGTGCAATGCCGGTGATAATCAATGATCGGTATCCTGCATAAATCACTAAAAGAAGGGGAAGAAAAACATAAGTCACCATATTTTTGAGGGAGAATTACATCTACTAGCCTGGGGTTTGAGCAAATTACAATTTAGTCCCTTTCTTTTTAGAAATTACCAAAACCTCCCTGAAATGTCATTTTAATGCAAAAAAAACTTCCTGAAATAGGATAATTATTTCAATTTTTTGGTTTCAACATGTATAGATTAAGGGAGTTTCTTGTATTAAAGTGATTGTGATAAAGTAAAATGTGAGGGAGTTTTATGTAATTTCTGAAAGCAGAGGGACAAAATTATAAAAAGGCCAAACCTCAAAGGTCGTAAATGCAATTCGCCCTATTTTTATCCAAAAGATTTTTAATGAAGTCCCACTGCATCAATTGACTTAGAAAAGGATGCCAGTTTTGTTCCCACTTTCATAGGAAGATATTGCCTGGTAAAATACTAGAAATTTTATTATGGGCTAAAACAGGGGAAAAGGTGCAATAGAATGTCAATCTGGGTCAACTCACCAGCACATCTGCTCATCAGCACTCAATTTAGTTCTGCCAAGATCTATTTCATTTCCTGAAGATGTGACAACACATGCTCTGTCATGCAAGACATCAATCATGGAAGTTTAAATTGTAAACTGATAAATAAAGCATAAAACCATCATACCTCGGACCCTTTTTTCCAATCCCACCTCAGAACACTGTTCAATATGGATACGTTTCACAATAGGAAGCACAGCAGATAAAAGGCAGAACAGGTACTGCAATTTGTCTTTAGCAGGTATATCCCTAATCCTTGCCTTTCAAGAAAATAACACGAAAGACTCAAACAATGGAATAATATTTTCTCAAAACAAACCTCCAATTTCAAAGCGATTGGAACTATTTAATAAAAAATAGGGAAAAAAAAATGGGTACTTTAATAAGATTATCTCCTCGCATACAAACTCTGCAACTACATGTGCCACGGCATGCAGGGCAAACCCTCTGGATTTCCTCCACTGGCATGTCATACCTGAGAAATGATGCACTATTACGGCTGAGACGAACAGGAAAGAATCTCTTCATATGATATTTTTATTTTTATCTCACCATGTTGAAATGCAATTCTCACAATATCCTCTTTTATCACATTTGAGGCACCAAATCACTCTATCTCTATTATTGCTCCGACACTGATGACAAGGCTGTCCCCCAGTATCATCAGAAGACTCTGAGCTTCTAGCAGAAGTTTCCTATAAAACAAGCGCCACTCAGCAAAATATGTAAAAGAGCAGGGTAAAATATATCAACAGGAAATCAAACAAAACAGAATCTGTTGCCACAAGAACATAACATACATAGGAGGTGTTTGCAAACTCTACTACTTGTGGAGAAGCTAAAGTTGTAAAAAAATGGAGTAATAAAAGCAGGAAGTGTTAGGAAAAAAGCAGTTGAGTGTTTTTGAAAGAAAAACTAAGAAGCACTTTTACTACTCTCAATAAACTTTCATTTATGTACGAAAATAACCTAGAAGCTAGAAACCGAAGCCGAAAGTAAGTCCTTAGGTGCTTCAAGCTTCTAGCTCATTTCCGCTTAAATTAAGCAGAGTTCGGAGTGTTTGGAAAACCAAAGTGCTAAAGAAAAGCCAAAAACAGAAAAAGTGTTTTTTTTTAGTTTGCAACACTATATAAGTAACAGAAAGTATAATAAATTAATCTCACTCTGGGCGGATTGTTTGTACTCACCGAGGTAGGACTAATCTCAAACATCTTTTGTGGTCGGCTTCTGTCTGAATCCACAGCAGAAGTGGGTGGTGTCCTATAAGACCTTCTACTGTCTTCATTCTCAGATCCATCTCGATCAAGATCATCATTTGACCTTAAAGAACTTCGACCAGAAAAACTCCTCACTGGTGGCATTTCAGGTGAATAATTACCCTGGTTTTTCGACACTTTCTCCTTTTTCTTTTTTAGAGAGGACCCCGAGTACTCCCCAAACTGTGAACTGAGTGGTAGATCCATATCATCGCTCTTGCTTTCTAAGTAGATATCACTATCACCTACTGATTTCCTTTTTGCTTTTTTCATACTAGCACGCATTGCAGAATTTGCTGCCCTCTTCTTTGCCTGGATGTAATGCTTTTCACATACTGTCTTGTCAGGCATAGACATAGCTGTGCATCTCCATTGTTTCCCATCAGACCTCTTACACCGCAAATCATCAGGAATTCCTGTATTGTCCTCACCTCCTCCAGAACGTGGATGATCCATATGTTCCAAAACAAGTATAGCCGTGTACTTTTTTAATCTGGAAGACAAAAGAAAAAAGAACAATTATCAGAAAAAGGGGCGGAAATACGTTGCAGATAAGAGAATCAGAGAATATGATGAACTATTCTTGGACAAGTGGAAAGTAAGCAACCAATCAACTAACAAGTTTCATCAAATTCCATTGAAATCAGCTCGTTTGTCCAATGAATTACAATGTCTCAAACACAATTCGTGAGTCAACAGCAACAGAAGTAAAGAAGCACAGAGCTTTCTTCTTGTACAATCATCAAGGCCTAATACGCAATACAAACGACACGTGATTGTCTCGTAATATAGAGTAAAACTGGGAAGAATTAAACCCTAATTCAAACAAAAAAAACACATGCAATTTTCCAATTCCACACAACCAGTGAACTTCCACCGCAGCCAAAAGCTTAACAGAAATATACATTGATACATAAACACCACCTTAGCATACGCATTGAAACACTACACCTATAATACATACACAATTACATACAAATATGAGTTCTTACAAAAATCTTGTAAAAAGTATTCTAATCGTATCTTTTGTGAGTATGCGACTGAGATACAGAGACGTACCTTGAGAGTGTGGATGCTTTGGAATTCCTCTCAGATTTTCGCTCTTTGATTCGGAGAATAAATTGCGGTTCCCTTGTTTGGTAATTTCTGCAAATTCGAAGAACCGAGGTGTAATTGGGAAAGGAAAAATTAGCAGAGAGCTGAGGTACGCGCAGTGGGAACCGAGGAAGGAGAGCGAAAACGACGCCGCATGGTCTCGCATATTTGCACTGTATTAGTTTTACTAGAGTGTATCAGTTTTAGTAAATGACAACAATTTACCACATTTTTTTTATATCTATTACCCATTCGAGTAATTCTATAGTAAAATTAGTTAATTCAATTTGGAACTTAATTATAGTCTCTCTCTCAGTAAATATGTTTAGTGGGAAGGCTCTTCCCACAAACTCAACTAAAAATATGAAATACAATTTGTATTTTACTTTTATCATACACCCATAATATATATTTACAATTTACATCAATAAATGAGTTTAATTGGTTAACAATTAATTATTAAAATAAATTACTATAAAAATAAAATATTAAGATAAATTTATAATTAATAATAATTACATTTCAATTATTTTAGTTAATTTTTGTCTTAAATCAATTGACATTCGTACATAAGTCAAATCAGATTATTGATCTTAAGTTCAACTTTTTCATTCTGGTTTAATTTATTTACTCAATATAAAATTAAAATCAAGAAATCCAATAGCTCACAAACAAGACTTATGCTCAATAATGTAAACAGTATATTTTATGTAGATATCCAAAATTTGGCATATTAATATCGATTTTTCTTCTTTGAAATTACTATATAGTCTATTTCGATAAATATCTAAATTTTTCAAAAATATTCAGAACAACTCTCAATTTAACTCTCAATAAAAATCCTACGTGGAAGTGATGGTATCTGATATTTTTTGTCCAACCCAAAATAGAAATAGGCCCACTAAAAACCTTATGAGACTCAAGTTGGACTGTATTGGACTAAAATCATTTATAAAGAATATAATTAATTAAAAGGCTCAATCAATAAGTAAACCCTAATCTGATTAATTAAGGATTTACACTGAAATAAGGTAACTGAATCCAAATTAACTAAGGATCCTCGGAATCCTAATAAGGATTGGACTATGAATAAGTCTATATAAAGAGGTCGGAACCCTCATAATTAATCATCAGAAAACCCAGAGAATACTCGAAGAATTCTCTCCAAACCACTCGAAATCTTAAGTTTAGCAAGGAGAACGGCCGAACACTCCTCGCTAAACCCTAACCCTAAACCTGTGGGATTATTACGTAATCACCGCAAGGTTACGTGATAATCTTCAACCCCGTTTTATCACCAAAACTAGTAAAACGACGTCGGATTATTGAGGTATAAATTCTGATACCATCAGAAAATATTTTTTAAATATTAACAGATTATATGCTAATATCTCAAATAGAAGAGATGGATCTGTAAATACACAAAACTTAGAGTATCATATGAAATTAGTCCTATTATAAAAACGTCTTTTTCTAAAATTATCTATAACAAAAAAAAAAAAAAAAATCTTCTTAATTAGGATATATCATGCATTTTGATTTAAACCTAACTCAGAAAAAGTGGCAGCAAAATAACTTTCAGAGACATATTGTTCGATTTGACAGCATACTGAATTAGTATGCATCATGCATCATGCATATGAAGAGACGGTATACTTGATTTATATATTTAATCTTACGGTTTTGGGTCATTTATGAAACACAGATACGGTAACACAAATTTATTTTTTTGATATTTTATACTAGATAAGCGTCGGATAGGACACGACATGATACAACACGACAAAATATAATTTTTAGAAATGTCCATTTATCACATAAAAGTAATTATCATTTCAATTAAAGTGGTGGTTCATGTGCAAGGGTTTTCTTCAGATTCTTTCATGTCCAATACGTTTATTCGATATTCTGATGAATAACGCAAAATAATCTAACTTAATTAATTAAAAAAGTTCCTGAAACTACATAATATGAAGTCAAAAAATACAATTCTTCAATCTATCTTAGGAAGTTTTTTGTATTATAGTGGAATGTCAAGGAGTTTTTTATAATTCTTAAAGATAGAGGAACTATATTGTGATTTAGCTAAAGTCTCAGGGGTACTAAATGTAATTTGCCCTAAATTTTCAGATGTAGGAAAATATTTAAAAATTAATCCAAGATATAAGTGGGACAGAGACAAAGACAAAGTACTTGCTCCATTTATTGGTAATTGATGCAGAATTAAATAAAATAAGAAGATTTCTGAAAGTACAGACATTGGAGATCAGAGGCAGTACTGTCCTTTTTTTCATTAGTCAGCAATTATCTATAATCTCAACCGGCAAGCTAGCTCCATTTCAACCAACCCAAATAAATACTCCATCAATGATTGTGTTTCCATAAATTCATTCATATATTTTAAGGGAAAATTTCATGATTTATCTGTCCAATTTAATTTACTTGGATTTTAGGGACATAAGTTTTTAAAGTTATAAATTTTATCCTATAGCATTTTAAATATGGCAAAATACAGACAATGTTCAAAGCTGCTGGATGAATTTTTCAATGCTATATAATGAAATTTACAATGCTACGGGATAAAATATGCTGAACATTGTCTGTATTTTGCCACATTTTCAATGATATAGGATAAAATTTACAACTTTAGAAACTTATATCTCTAAAACCCAAGTAAATCAAAGTTGATGAATTATGCAATTTTTCCTATATTTAAATTCGTAACATCGATTTAATATAATCTTTTATATATATACCCTCAAAAAGATATATAATTTTTTATAATACTTAAAATATAACGGGACTAATTTGTAATTACTGTAAATATAGTGGTTCTATGGTATAAAACTATAAATATTCTATAAGAATTTGAAGAATGACTCGACGTGCCATTAACCCATAATTTTCAGATTTCCTAGCTTCAACTACTTCTGGTCTTCAGACTTCAGTCTTCTTCTCCACCTCCACAGTCATTATTCTGTTTTTCTTCTGGTCTTTATTTTTAACACACAGAAATCGATCGACATGGGAGCCTGCATAAGCAGTACCGTCAAAAACCTACCTCAGAACCGCAAAAGCTCCACGAAATTACATACCGACGACGTGATAATTAGCAAATCACCACCCCAGGAAGAAGAAAGTGTCAAAGAAGTTCTCTCCGAAACCAAACGCGCGTCTTCATTCCACGACATGATCTCCAGAAACGCATACGGGAAAAAGCAGCAGCAGCACCACCACCTAAACGGCGCCTTACCCTTCATTCTGGCCTCTGATCAGATCTGCAGCACGAGTACGGCCATGAGAGAAAACAGGGGTAACACAAACAACGGAGACTTCCACCAAGTCCGGCATCGGCTTCCGGCAAGGTTCAACAACCTGTCATTCTCCGGCGACGTGATGGGAGAGAAAACAATTGGGAGATTTCCTGGTCGGGTATCCGATCCGTCAACTAGTCGACTTGGACCCGGTTATAACTCAGGGAGAAACGGGGATCCGGGTTGGTGTAAATCGGATCGACTGAAATTCGGGTCGGGTCATAAACTCCGGAATGTGGAGGATGGGAAAGATGGTGGCGGAAACACGTGGACACCGACAAGTAATGATTTGCTTGAAAAATCACTTGTGTCCTTGGAATGTTTCATCTTTCTATAGTGATGATGATTGTGGTTAAAGTGTAATTTTCATAGTACATGGAGGGTAAAAAAGTTGTTCTTGTCTTATTAGCAGTGCTTTGCATACTGTTTTACTTTTACCACACTATTTTCAAATATATAATTACTTTTTACATGCCATGTGCTGAAGCCTAAAATATTTTTACTAATTAGAGATTAATTTACTGATTTTTTATTTTTTTTTTGTATTCTTGCCTTTTTTTTTTTCTTTCTTTCTCTCGGGTTTGGTACTAATTTGATTGTGCATCCTATCAATTCAGTTATTCATTTCATAAGGTTATAATTTGAACCATATATCTTGTTTGAAGATTTATAGAACTGTTCCAACTTATGATCATGGAACAATATATTGGAACAATTACCAATTAGGCTTAAATATAAAAAAATTTCCCCTAAATTTTCATAAACTATCAATTTCTCCTAAGATTTTGAAGATAATTAAGAAATTAACTAAAGATAGTGAACCTCAGGATTGTTAGTGAGAAAGATACGGAATCTCAAGTACACGAAACTCAAAGGTAAATGCATAGATGAGAAGTTTTATCATCACTTTTTTTTTTTTAACTCAGCAACTTCATTACTTAAACAAAATCAGAAAGTACAAGATTAACACCAAAAGAAGGGACATTTCCCAAACGAACGCAAGCCGAAACCATATTTCTAACTAAAATGTGTGCAAATATTATTTGCATCACGATGAATAAAATTAAACGAAAAAGAACTAAAACAACTAAGCTACTAACATCATCACTTTTGTGTGTGATTTCCGCATTTATTAATGAATCAACAAATCAAATGTGCTACATTTGATTTGTACTCTAATTTCACCTAAAAGTTAGATGTAACTATATGTTAGGAGTTAGAAACATAATGATGGTTTTGGGACAATGCAATATCATGCATGCAAGAATTGTTGAGATATCATGATTGCATATTATTCATTATTTTTTGACAACATTATGTTGTGTTTTCAATCTCAAAACAATTCTATGGAATATGAAATTATATTCACTATGTCCAATTCACAACAAAAATCATCAAAATTCAATAGTATGAAACCCGAATTTATATTCAATTAACTTTATATGTACTTAGATGAGTCCAAAAGTTATACGTACATCATGTGACCATGTGTGTGTTATTGTCGAATTTGATTGCGTATCTGATTAAAATTAAAGCTGGATCTGAACAACATTCCACAGTGTGAGTCCAAAAAACTATAATATTTATCTTGGAAATTGAGTGAGAAACAAGAGAATCTTAAGAGTACTGCTCAATATTATTATTTACTTTCTCACTAGTTGATAGTTATTATCTGTTATTGAAAAAATAAATAAAGAACGTGAACAAAAGTATTAGCTTATATAAGTCTTCATTTTTTTATTCTTTTAGCAAATTGAAATTAGAATCTTCTTCCTGGGTTACCAAGCCCACTCAGTTCCATAAT
The DNA here is from genome assembly GCA_958496215.1 of Verbena officinalis. Taxonomy (NCBI): domain Eukaryota; kingdom Viridiplantae; phylum Streptophyta; class Magnoliopsida; order Lamiales; family Verbenaceae; genus Verbena; species Verbena officinalis. Next base: position 1,524,073 of record OY292386.1, read on the forward strand.
TACAGCCACAAGTATAGTGAAAAAGGCCTATCTTGTATTTCGGCCCACTATTATCGGTCAATAGTTCTCGTTGGACTAAGAAATCCCCCATGACAAACATAAATCATTAATTGTTATTTTGGGCTTGATAGTGTCAACTCCGAAGTATAAATTTGTTTAACATGTTTAATTATAAGTTTCCCCGAGGAAAAATTCTATACCGACTTGGCCACACCCCACTAAATATATAAAAAGTGTACCATATTTGTTGTGTGATATTCACTCTCGAGAAAATATACATCAATCATGCAATGAGTGTGGAACACTCGCCTCCTTATTATACTGACTTAGTCGAGTCAAGTCCGAGCTAGAATTGCTCATTCTACGATCAAGAAGATCGAATACTCTTAACACTAAAATAAGGTTTGAAAGCTATAAGTTACACCACGTGTAAAGAATTACTAGCAAATAACATTGCTTGATTTCAAATAGATCAAGAGGGAATCCTCACTATATAGAATTTGAAAATTGTCTAAAATCGTTTCTAAGTGAAACCAAACAAGCCCTAAACGTCCTTGAGATGGATGAGAATAGCTCCCATCTCAGACATAAATAAGTTCCTAAATGAATCTAACTATATACCCAAACCTGCAAAAACATCATAGTAAGTACAACAACCACACACGTAGTAAGACCCTATTGACAAAAATAAGGTTTCCCATAATTGTTGATACTAGAATGTGATTAGACGTGATTTAGGGGTGAAAATGTAATTAATTGGATAATTGTTGATGAGAAGGCCATTGCATGCGCTCTGGAGGACAAGGCACAGGCGCTGGTTGTGCTATATATGTAGGAACATTATCGCCCGGCATCACCACTGAAACTTCTCTAGCATGGATCAATATCTAAACAAACAATCACAAAAAAGTTAGGATAATTATACAAAGAAACATTCCAATCAGAGATTTTTCGTTACATCCGTTAAATAATTGGACGGATTTTGATGACGCCCATCACAATTTTTCATGAATTTCCTATTTCCATTATATTTTTTTAAGAGAAAAACTCATAAACATCACAAACAAGTCAAATTTTTCATTACGGTTCTCTAACCTCAGTTAGAACTTAGGGGATGTTTATGTAATTTCTCACCTATGAATATGTCAGTGTATCAAATGAGATGCCATAGAGCACAATTTCCATCTCATTCAAGATGTATCTACCCAGAGGCAGAGCCACATGGGGAGCTAGAGGGGGCAATACCCCCCCCCCCCCCCCCCCCCCCCCCCCCCCCGCGTATTTGTAATTTGTAAAGCGAATTTGTATATATTTATCAAATTTAAGCCAAAAAAATGATAGATTAACAGGTCCAAGATCTTCGCAAGCCTAGGACAGATCAAAATTTTAGCATACCCCACATAAATATTGATCTTCTTAATAATTCCGATAGTGCTATCCCACACACCCTCACAACGCAAGGAAACTACTTGCATTATATTACCTAAAGGGATGGAAAAGAAGACAATAAACTAATGAGAAGGTGAGGAAATTTAAGGATGTCCACAAACAGGGTATTAGGCATGCGAGAATCATAAATAAACAATAAAGACTGTCCAAAAAGGAAGATCATTTACAAACTGGATTGGCTGAGCTCCAACAATTTAGATCTATATTTAGGCTTGAGAATTAAATTCTCAGTAATGTGAGTAGGGACCAATAAACCACCCAACAACTTCATGGGATGGGCCAATATTTCTAACTAAATATCATATTCTGAGAAGTATTCTTAGTGTTCTCAAATCCCAGGAACATGCTCATGCATTTACCTTTAAAAAAATACGCAGAATTTAAGACAGGAAAACAGTAGTTAGTTAATCAAGAAATCCTTTTGTTCAATCAATTGTTGACATATTACTGTTACCAATATTATCTTGGGATTATCATGTGTTTGATATTTTTAGGGTGGAGTTAGGATTATATAAAAGCGAAAGAAAAATATAAAGGGCTACAGAAGCACTCTCAACTCAAGTCCCTAAAATTGCTATATCATTACACGAGATATTCTGAAGTTTCATGACCTAATTATATAAATATATCTTGAGATTTTGAAAATTACATAAACATATCCCGTTATATCCGTTACGTGGTTAGACGAATTTTGATAATGTAATCAAAATTCTTTTATGAATGTTCTAATTTACCATTACCAATATAATTATTGGTCAAGTATTGATCCTAATTTCATGACAATTAATCACGTAACTAAGCAAAAGTTAAACTCAAGATATATGTCAGTGTAATTATCCCAATTAATTAAAAATGTTTAAAGTTCTGTGTCTTTATATATATAGCGGCCATATTCGAAAATAATACAAACGGTTTAAAGACCCCAAAAAGTAAATGTTGATATTCTATGGTATCACGCATCTGGGACAACTTTGCAGCAAATTATAAGGCTTACGATAACATTGTACTTGTGAAAAGATTTGAGCTTTCAACTCTGTTTCTTAAATGTCGTCTTCAATTTACCTCTAACCCCACCCCAACTGGACCCCCACCCACCCACCAAAAACAAGAAAAATGAACTAAACTGTTCTCCAATTACACTTACTATTCCAACCAAAAAAGTAAAATCAAAATTTCTAAATCAAGAAACTGAGGTTGTAAGAAGAAGAACTATGCAGTCAATTAGTCAAACATATAATGAAGAAAAAGAATGGGAAAAAGTAAAATTAAGGCTTTTTGTCAGAAGGGATAATCATCACAGCTTGCAAAAGGTAAATTTTTTAATCCAAATTGCCAAGCAAAAAAAAGTGCAAAAAATTAACGCCCAGAAATAGGAAAGTAGAAATAAAGGAAAAAGAAATATATTCCAACAAATTGTACACAATTGAAGAGAAGATTATTAATTATACTCACTTTTGGAGATGGGTAGCCAAGCTTAGCATTCAAGCCACCAGTATGATTCTGGGCCTCAATGTCAGAGTGCCGGAGGCGGCCCTCGGCCGGCGACAGCGCCGGTGAGGTTGTTCTTAGGAACTTCTCAAATATAGCCATGACAAGAAACATGGAAATGAGGATGGCTGTGGCTACAAAGCCAAAAGAAACTGCATTTACAGAGTTGTCGAAGTGGGTCCAGTGATCGTCTTTCTGTAGGTACGTCGGAGCGGCGCCCGGAGCCGGCGGCCAGCCACCCCACCCCTCTTCCTCCCCACCCATGGTGATTTAATAACGCTAAAGATGAAATCTTTTTAGCAAGATATAAGCTTTTTCACAGCAGAACAAACAATGAAAACAAGAAATGTTATAGAATCATAAATTTTTTAGATTAATTTTCTCCTTCCAAGAGACAGTTATGGGAGTTTGAAACGACGGGGATTAGCTTTTTTCAGGGTTTTCTCCAGTCGCATTGTGTAGCTAGCTAAGAATCTTTTCTCTGTTTGAGATAGAGAAAGTAAAATGGAGGTTGAAAAAGAAGGGGGCTTTGGGATTTGAACACAGTAGAGAGAGAGAGAGTTTCTAATCTCTGTGTTGTTTGACAGTTGAAAGGAACATTTCTCATCTGTGTAGCTTATGAATGTGTGCGTGTGTGACTGTACATGTTGAGTGTGTGTGGATGATTTTCATTCACATTCAATATTTTGCTTTTTTCTAACTTCGTTCTCACTTTTCTTTAGCGTTGATTGATTACGTGGTTGGTCTTTTTACCTGTTAACAAACCCTTTTTGTAATTATCCTTATTTAGATTGTTCAAAATCCCGTTTTACATTATAAAAGAGGTAAAAGAAAATAAATTAGATTATAAATTTAAGTTGAAAGTATAAAATTGAAAGGAAAAAAACAATTCTATCTCATTATAAGCAAGAAAAAAAAAACGCTAAAAATACTTTTTTTTAAACGTAAAATCTCTCAAACGAGGGGCAAATGCATTAACTTAAATCAGCAATAACAAAATTTAGAGCAAAAATGGGGATATCATCCAAACCAACGCGAGCCGAAGCTACAGTTCTAGTTAAAACGTAAGCTACTCTATTAGCATCACGACGAACAAAAACAAACTGATACTCAGCAACAAATACTGTTTTAAGAGTTTGAAATCACTCCAAATAAATGAAATATTCTAAACAAGCATTAGTTAGTTTTAAAATCATATCATAGGTCATATTGGTGGAGGAAAAAACTATATATTAATTATCCAATTAATAAATTATGGTATTGAAGTTTATTCTAAGTAGAACGGATTATTATTGGTTAAGTCTAATCATGAATAAGCCGCATTAATTATAAGTTAGACCAATTTGTCACATAAGAAACAAACTAGAGTTATTATTACTTTATCTCTTATTTATCACTTTGTGAAAATAAATAATTAAAGTTCCGCTTGAACTTTGAGGGTGTTTGGCTAAGCTCTTATTAAGATATTAAATTATATTTTAAGAATAAAATCTAAAAGTATTTGGATAAAAATAAAACTATGAGTTTATAAGATATTAATAATGATAATTATTTAATTATTATGATCAAAATATAGATAAGTGTATTAACATCTTAAAATATATTGGAATTTCTAACTTATTTTTAAGGACATTATAAGCTTTTAACATCTTATTTTAAAAACTTATAAGCTCATTTAAAAAAATATTTATCAAACACTTTGAAATATCTTTAAACAACTTAGAAGATGTGTTAGCAAACACCCTCTTAATGCATAACATGCTAACTGTGAACGAAGGCAAAATACTATTTTTTTTCTTCCCCATATCATGATTTTGAAGTATTTATAAGAAGGGGAAAAAAATACTACTTTTTTCCTGATAAAAAAAAAGATTTTGGGTCAATTTCATTAATATTTAATCTTTCAAATTCTTATCTCATCTTCTTATATCTTTAAAAAAAGAAAACCCAGACCCTGATAAATACAATGAAAAAAAGAAAAATAAAATAAACATGAGTCCAAAATAAGCAGAGAATCGTCCTCTGGATCTCTGAACTTACACCTCGGAAAAAACGAGAGCGCTGAGCGTATATCAGCGAGATATGCAAAATTTGTAAAGCGTACAAATAAAGTTTGTACAGGGCCTGGGCCCATTGACAAAACACCTGTTGGGTCCCTTCTTTTTTACTTTTGATTCTCTATGTTTGTGTCTCCGGGCCCAGCCCATTTAGTTAACTTAAATAATTCAATCAATAAATCAACGCAGAAATTCAATCAGGTTAAGTTACATTTCAAACCAGTAACAATATCTTGTTTGTTATTTTTTTTTTACACAATATATAATTTATTTGATTTCACTAAGTCAATCCTGTATTAATTAGGAGAACACAAAGGGCTCTCAATTTCTCAGATTTTAATGGATGTGATTGATGGAAAACTACTAGTTTTTTAAATCAATAAGAGACCATGCAACATTAGTGACCTGGTCCCGACTCCCTGTCCACCAGAAAGGCAATTTTATTTTGTGAAATTTGCAAAATTGTTACACTAATTAGTGTAATATTGATATATTGCAGTTTTAAACTACTAATTACGAAATAATAGCAATTTCAACCAAATATATCCCAAATTGCAACAGGTTGCCAGAATTAGCAAAATATTGTTTATGTGCCTGACAAAATTATTGAGTTCGCACTTGAGTTTTAGCTTAATAGTTTGTTTTTCATCAGACAAGTATATCAGTCACTAATAAAAAGAATGACATGAACAATTTGTCATACCAGAACTCAGATACCAACTCAATAATTTTGGCTGACACGTGTACAACACATGCAAATTCTAACGATCTTTGCAATTTGGAGAAAAAAATGGTTGTGATTGCTATTATTTCTTAACTAGAAGTAAAAATATATACCAAATTACTAATATAACACCAGTTAATGTACCAGTTTTATAATTTTCTCCATTTTCTAAAACTATATACACAATTTCTTGTAAGAAGATGAGCAAGGTCAACTAACATCACACTACTTAAAAGCCGGAATATGAACAAAATACTATCTAATATAAATGATATTCACTGCGAAAAAAATATTGAAAATTTTGATTGAATCCAATCCGAATCAAGTATCTAAAATTTGCTGACATGAATGTCAAATTGCATTTAAAATGCATTTATTTAGTTGTACTTGTACTTTTCTTGTGGAATTTTTTTGACTAAATTCAACTATCAAATAAGTAATATGTAAATGGAATTTTCATAAAATCCAAAAAAACTTGGTAGTTCCCTTGACTGTTCAAAACCAAATAGGCCCTAACTAATTGACACTACACAAGTTTGAGCCTTATAAGATGTTTGATTGATAAGTTTCATAATAATCCTCAACCAAAATTTCCTCAATTATGACAACTTAAACCTAGTGTTACCACAAGTTATATATGGATCCATAAAAAACATTAAAAATGTAATTTGTACCATAACCAATTAACATAATTTAATGATTCAGCGCTTTGTTAATTTTTTATTTTTTTTTAAAGAAAAACGATCGAAATCGGATCGTGTGGTTTTTAGGGAGTCCCCCACCTCATATATATAAAATAAAGATCAAGTGGGACAATCCCCAAAGTACATTATAAGAAAGTCATATACTAACCTTCTAGACCTAATCAAGTGACTAATGCTAAGGCTATACAAATTCATGAAAATAATATAAGTACACCTAAGCATAAACTCACAAAATATATAAATCCACCTAGATGAACTATTCATGAAAAAATACTTCCATGTAGTATGGAAAAAAATCCTTCAACTTGTCTCTAATGATATTTTGTTGTTCTCAATAGGGACAAGCCGAAATCGAGCTTCAAAGTACCGCGTTATGTTAACTTAATCAGAAGTATTAAACGCATATTTGTAACAAACCAAACGGACTTCATGTAATTAAATACATCTATTTTAAATAAATTAATATTTATCCAACAACATGGGATCTTAAATTCATTAAATTATTGCATTATTATTAACAAATGTTGTCTCTCTCTCTCTCTCTCTCTCTCTCTCTCTCTCTCTCTCTAACCCCGACATATCAACTCTCAAATTGTCGGCCTTATGAGGTTTTCACCAACAAAGTAGACAATCTCTCCTCGCGATTGTCTCTACCTCAAATCGACGGCCTAGATCCATCTAAAGACCTCCTTACATTTTTCACAGTAGTCCATTAAAAGAATCCCATGTGGTCAAAAGGCGCGTGCTACGGAGCTGCGTTGCACGTGACCTCTAGAGAGAGAAATGGCAAAGATGTGGGTCCACTTTATCGAGTTGACTGAAAATTGTTGGACCAATTGGGGAAATGATCAGGTGGGGTTGAGCGCATGGCTAGTGATTGGGCTTCATATGAAAGATCACTGTCACTTTTTTCTCTTCTTTTCATGGGAGTTTTAAAAGTTGGGCTTATTGGGCTGGGCCTATGGGCCCTAATTAAAATTTGTTTTTTTTTGGGCTTATGATCATTAATTAATATTATTTTTTCATTGATTATTAAAAGAGAATATAAATCCAAATTATTTGATTGCCAATTGGTGAAAAATCACTAAGTATTATCTACTGATATCAAATCATTTGAAATTAGGCTCGAAGTCGTCCTAAAGATGTGAAACAATGTTAATACCATCATAAAGGCGGATGGATCTTAAATAAAACAAAAGTACCCAAATAAGGTACAAATAAATACATTAGACTAATTGATTTTATATATAATAATAAATTTAAAGGCAATATTAGATTATAAATATAGGTTATTATGAGTTAACTAGGAAGCATAATCATCTAGTGAGTAATAAGGATGTCCATTCAAAGCTTAAGTAGTTGAAACTTGAAATGAACCAAACACGACATAATCATAATTAGGACATTCTTAATTATTTCTTTCCTATTTTTAACAAGCTTACTTTATTATTCAATTGTGTGTATTATTTAACAAAAACTGCTGAGCAGCTTCATGCTGATGAATGATGATACAGCTTTGGTAAAAGCACCTAAAAAAATAGGGGGAACAAATCCTGATGAGATAGATTCTGATAGACAAGATGATTGATAAATGAGAATATATATATATATATATATATATATATATATATATATATTTTTTTTTTTTAATTTCGTCGACCCAACCCAACATTGATTCGGCTCTGAACCTAATTTTATCATGCACAGATTTTAATTTTATTATAGTACATATATAAAATGCATGTCTGAAATCAAATCTTTAATTAACATCTGCTTTTCAGCTTTACGGATAAAATAACCATAACGTACAATTATGCATTAGAAGTCGTCTAAAGAATAGCTTATAGTTATTACTTTATATATTCTTGGTGCTATTGACATTAATTTGATTTTTCTTTAAAAAAAAGCTGGGACATTAATTTAACCTATTTTTTGGTGACATTAGCAAAATTTTGACCTGAAATTTTATTTTTGTCATTGAGTTACTAGCGAGTTTTACGGACCTACTGGACCAGAAGCTTCTCAGGCTAGGAGGAATGTTTTTATGCGGTGCTAACAATTTAATAACGATCTTTGTAGCTCCACATGTATGCATGCCGTGAGTTGCATGCTCTTGATAATTAATACTATTTATTAAATTGAGTGTACGTATTTCGTTATATAGTAAACTTATTTTGAACTTAAAACTTAATTGTCAACGTACTGGCCTATTTTTTTGCACGAAAATTGTTGGGCATAACGGTTAACACATAAAATCTTGGTATATTCCATCGTTTTTTTAACATACAGAGTTTTTGATAAGTATGAAGATCGATCTAAGAAGATGAAGTGAGATTTGAAAACTATGAAAAATGGAAATGGCTCAATTGGGAATAAACAGTGGAACTCAACATTCTAAGTTGGGCCTGAAAACTGAAAAGTGAACATCATCTGCTTAAATTTGTACACATTATAATCAGAAGATGACAGTTGATGAATAATTATTGGAAAAAAGTATTGGGCCTTAAACCTTATGCAATTGGGTACCTAGTTTTTATTCCCATATAAGATAACAAAACAAAATAATATGCAATAGTAATAACTAATAACAAAGTGTAAAAATCCGGAAAGTTTTGTAATAAGAAAGATAAAGCACAACAGTACCCTCTGAACACAAGAAAATGAAATTCGAAGGCAAAGGGCCTAATACAAGAAATTGATCGGTCATAGGCAAAGGGCCACATGGAACAGACAAATGTAGACTAAGACAAGAGAAGATTTAAGGATCGAATATGCAAAAATCCTAACTCAGCTTCGCACACAAATACAAAAGATAAAAAATATATTAATTAAAAATAAAATAAAATTGGAGAAACTGCATAAAATCCAATAAGTTTCCCATACCTCTGGGACTCACTTTTGCTGCAGACAAAGGAGTTGTATACAAAAAGAGTTTCTTGATTTGATGCTTCAGAAGTAGAAATATCACCAAAGATTTTATTACAACAAAAAATAATTACATCAAAGATTTTGGGCCATGTAGGATTTTTGTAACTATTCACTGTCTTATTATATTCAAAATATGCCCTTATAAAAAGTTCTAAAAGAAAGTTTCAAATCAACCTCAACAGCTGTGCATGCATGGGATGATAGTTCAGTCATTGAGTGTAGAATTATCCTTTGTAATTTTTTGAAAATATTTTGAATTTATGAGGCTTGGAAATTACCTTATAAAATGAGGCAGATACAAATGTGTGAAATTGACTTTATATTTGACCCTTGTGGAATAATTGGAATGTCTCTATTAACCGGTGTGGTGTGGGAGAATTCGGTCATTCTAGCTACAATTATATATGTATTCCCGGATATTTATGGAAATTGTTAATTATATTCAGGACCCTCTTAGTGAAATTATTATTTTTATACTCATTTGGGAGTTCTTAAATTACACAAAACACCTTCAAGATAAGATTTTGTATACTGTGATACAAGGATTTTAGAATGAAACTCTAAGCAGTTGGGTATTTTATGCTTGTGGATACAAACTTTTACAGGGTCACCAACTGTAATTTTCTAAAATTTTGAGGGATGTAAATATGATTAGAGGCCACGAAAAAGCTCAAAATAAAATCTTGCAACATAGATATCCTCACAGTGGAAAGGACATTAATGTGACCTTTGTTATTATTTTATACAATAGTATAGAAAATCAAAAAAGAAAACATTTTTACTGTCTTTCGACTGTTTTCAACACCACTTCGTTTGTCTGTCACTGTATAACCAATCTGATAGCGAAAAGACTCTGATTAATACTATCTTTATTTTTATTTTTTACCCAGACTCAGTACTGTGTGTAATATGTGTGTGTTTTATGGAATTTGAGTTCCCCAATGCAAAGAAAAAGCAATGCTAATATTGTTCAGAGAGAGTAGCCCTGCAGCTTGAAAGAGAGCAAAAGGCAAACTTGTTTCGAAAATAACGTAAAAACGGTTTTGTAATTTTGTGTTCTTTTGTTTCTATCTGCATTCCAATGTTTTCCATTCTTAGCTATAACTGAGACCCTTTATTTTTTTTTCTTTTGTTTTTTATTTTTTGTTTGGTTATATATGCAAGAATATCTCTCTTATTCCCACTTCAAACGTGTTTAGATTTTCTTCCTCTTCCATCTTTATTTTTTCCGTAAATCAAGAAAAATATCCATTCTTGGTGAAATTTGCTTCGTTGCCTGCATTTATTTCGTCCTTGAATTTATTTAATTCATGTGAGTGCCCTGAAAAGGTAGAAAATCCATTTCAATTTGGCATGTAGATATTTCCATCTTCTTTTCTTTTTTGGAGGGAGAGAGAGAGTTGTAGCTTCTTTCTTGATGGGGTTTATATAATTTTTAGTGTGGATCAAGAGAGAGAGAGAGAGAGAATCTGGGCTTCTTTCTTGATGGGGTGTGTGAAAATTTTAGTGTGGATTAAGAATTTTGGTAAGAAAAGATGCAGAAAGCTATGTTGGAGAATAAAAGCAGCTCTAAAGAAAGCAATGGGGAATGGAAGCAAACAGAGAGTGAAATTCCAGTATGATCCTTACAGCTATTCTCTGAACTTTGATGATGGTTTTCAGAAAGAAAGAGGCTTTCAGTTTCAGCAAGACAATTCTCAGGGATTTCCAGAAAGGATAATTTGCATTTATGTTGTATTAGTGGAAGGAATCATAGAAATTTAGCATCGTTTTGCATGTTGTGGAGGCGTTTGCAAATGTTTCTTTTCAGGATTACTTAATGAGTCGAGCTTTTAGAAGAATTTATGTTCGAGTTATATTCCACAAAACTTGAATTCGAGGTCTATTTCAACAAGCTTATAAATTTTAGATTGAAGTTCAAAATTCAAATCAATCGATCTTCTTAAAATTAGAGTATTTTTGGAGCTCACCAAGTTATCAAACTAGAATGTAATGCACAATGATAATATCAATATTTTACGTTTCGAAAAATCCTATATTGAGGGTCCGGTTCGGAGTATAGTCACAGTTAAGGCTTCTCACCATTCCCAACGAGTGTGTTTAGTAGGAATCGAACCTGAGACTCTTCCCATAAACTTAGTCTGTGTTGCCAAATGAGCCACACGCGAATTACCTGACTATCTTGCTTCAGGGTATTTCCAAAATCGATCTTTATATCGCTAATATCTCAAACTAGAGGAACTGGCTTATAAATACCCCTAACTGCTGGTAATCAAATGCAATTCACCCTAAATTTAACTAGCGTATACCTGTTCAAATACCATGATAAAAATCTCCTTTTTTTTCCTTGAAATATTGAAGAAAGGTCATATGATGGATGGTTAGATTAGAGTACATGAGCATGAAATATTATTCCCGAATTCCCTTGTTTTCCACTGTAAGAATGAATATGCAAAAGATTGACTACCACAGTAGATGTTATTAACATGAGAAAACATTAATTGTGGGCTTAAAAAACCACATAAAAGTTGCGACTAATAGCAGTGATACTCTTACATACAGACATAATCAGTTCCTAGAGATACATGGATCAAACTTCTGTGCTTCCTAACATTTATTTTCAGGCCTCAAACAACAGGATCTTCAAGAGCTGCAGTAGATATGTCGTTTATTCGAGGATAACTGGCTTTCTCATCAAGCTGATTTTGCACCCAAATCAGCATTTTCAATAAGCTCGGAAGCTTTGGATCTGTTAGATTGAACGTTTCAAATAAACATCAAGCAAAATCTAGGTATTGCATACTGTGAAAAAACATCAAAACATCAAGCAAAACACCCTGAGGTTTGGCCTTTTCTGAAAAAACATGCTAAGACCTTGAAAATTGAAAAATAATACACCCTGAGTCCGTGATTTTCCGTTAATTTGAGGGTGTTTTTAGTAAGTTTCAAGGTTTGAGGGTGTTTATCGTAAACAACACAAACCTCAGGGGGTTATTTGTGTTTGACCCTAAAATTTATGTCAGAAATTTAAGGTGATGTTTTGGTTGAATGTTAGCTAGATTATATCCTTATGGATCTCAACACAACTTTTTCTGAATAGATATACACATTATCTCTTATTACAATGGAATGGAGACAACTATGTTTGGCAGAAAGGTGCCCACCTTCAATAGTTCACAACCAATGAATACTTTAACTAATCATTTCCATTAGTTTCTCTAAACCTAGAAACGTACCTTTCCTATTTATTTACTAATTCGATGATTTAGTTAGGTAACTTAGGTGATCCTCATCCAAATGCAATTTTAGCCAACCCGAAAAAGAAAGAAGTAGAAATCCAAGATGTTACATGGAACCACTTAAATCTGTAATATCTTTTCACTTTTCTTCATTTATTATGTTTGTAAACATAATAATTCCGAACGAATGGCCTTTCGTTACTCCGATCCAGAAATATGTACCCAATACACATCTGAAGACTGAAGTTATACCATAAAGGTAATATTTTACTGAACTAACATCAAATAATATAACTCCATGAATTTTTAAAGACCAACCTTTTTCGTGGCTTTGGCTGGTAAGAATGGCAGCATTGACCTCACTAGCAGTCTTTAGGCGCTGGGAAATATCAAGTAGCTCGCCAACAGGGCAATTTGTGACATCTTCGAAAGCAAGCAAAGCAACAGTCCTTTCCAATTCTTCTAGAAATCCTTGCTGGAATTATGTATATTTTTTACAATTAGTATTAACAAAATAATGAAGGGTAAATTTAAGAGAACTGACAGAAAGAAACAAGTCCATCTGAAAATTTTACGTTTTCCTCTCCTCTTGGAGCAAGTTCCTCTTGAGCAAACTCCAAAGCCTCTTCTACCTTCCCGTTGCGGATTAATTCTATCAAGCGTTGCTGTTGGAGATGGAAAAATAGTTGGGGATTTGTGTCCAGTATCTGCATTTAGAACAATCATAAGTATTGTTAGTTTGTTACACTTATATTATAAAGAATAGAAAAGAAGCCTGCGGGCCAAAACCATAAAATTGTCAATGAATTAGTCCAATAACTTGAAAGTAGAGGCAAAATGATATATGGCATTACTGCATGCAATTGAAGCTTTAGCAGGGAGCAACATAAGCGATTTTTTCATGCTGCTCTAAATCAGAATTTAGTAACTGGCTCAAACAACATAAATCTATGGCAAACATTTCCTTTCTAAATAATCCAAAGGTGAAAACATACATAGCCCCAACTCAGAGCAATTAAGTTCAATAAGTTGTGAAACCTTTTCTTCTCTGTACTTAACAATGGAAGAGAACAATTCTACAAGGATCTGCAGTACTTTTCCTTGCACTGCAATTTGCAATAATTAGGATAGCAAAGGAAGAGATACACTAAGGAACTTTCTTTCTTGAGCTTGTGTTCAGTAAAAGGTGGAAAAAGTTGTACTGACTATTGACTATTGAGCATAGGTTGGCTCATTATCCATAACCTAGGATGGACCAGAATTATACTCGAAGGTCTTCAAGCTAGTCACATTTTAGGTCAAAGCTCGTTCTCTTTTAATAACTGAAGTTGCAAATGTATCCAACTTTTGGATTAAACTATTGTGATCTATTTCAGTTTCCTGATCATTGGGATAACAAAATGTAGGATTAAGAGTCACAATATATATTGTATACATAATAACAACTGAAACTCTGATGCACCAAATATTTTTGTCTCCAAAATATTACTCCCATCATTAAGCTTGACGTTTTACCAATATTAACTAAGACAAGAATACAACAAGTTCAAGATATTTGTTAAAACCAATTATTTTCATCTGATAATAACTAAACAAGAAAGAGAAAATCGCACCTCAGGATTCAAATCATTAACTTTTTCAATAGCATCTTCCACGTTACCACTCTGTACCGCTTTCTTAACTGCCATTCGATCAGTGATAGTTCCAAGATCTATATCTGCTACTTCCTAATAAGGAAATCAATATATTCTCAAAAGTTAAAACTACATACAAGTGTTGTAAACTATATGGAGAAGCAAAACAGGGTATGGAAAAATTCAAAGAGGATACGCTCTGTTCCAGATTCGAGCCGGAATTTTTCAGCAGCTTCTACATAACCCTCAGTAACCAGAAAATTCATCACCAATTTATTCATATCCTCCTTTCTAACTTTAACATCGTTGAGCTTTTTCTCCCAATCTACCCTACTTATAATTTTCTTTGACGTAGCCTGCAAAATTAAACTAAGTTAATAAGTGAGTGCAACTACCAAAAATGCACCATCGATTATACCCAAAGTGGGCACAAAATTAATTAAGGAGCATTATTCCTATGAACAATCAAAGAAATACATGCTAATTTACAGAAAATGAAAAACAAAAGAAATTCACAAAGTAATGATACTGACAATAAATATGTAATCATTCATTGTATTGCACAGAATGAACTGCGAAGAACCATATTATCAGCCTCGTATAAACCTAAGAAAGGGGATTTCCTCTGATTCTCTAACAAGAACAGGTAAATATGCATCGGCATTGTTTCTCATACATGGAATTTTTTCTGTGATAAATCATATCATTATCATCACACAAACCATAAAGAAAAAGGAATCTCCTCTGACTCTACTAGCAAAACATATAAATAACCATCTAGGCGTCATTTCCGACACGACAATTCTAATTTTCTTTTTTCGGATAATTTTCCTAAACAATTAACTGTCCGCAGTCAATAACCACAACAAATGTAAACACGCAAAACCAATGTCAGTTCTATCAAAGTCAACACTGCGCAAGAACCCTACCGAAAAAAATAAATCCCCATTAATAGAACAAAAAATCACAGTCTACATCAATCCGCAGACATCGATTGCGGAATCAGCTATAAAACGACATAATCATAAGCCCATTACTAAATTCACACACGGATGAACAAAAAACTGTAATCAGATGCCATGAAGTAAACCCAAAAAATTATTCAGAAAAAATGTAATTCTTCTCCAATCATATTTGTTTTGGATGGAGATAAGGTGTTCGACTCCGGGAGAGATTTTTACCATGGCTTCGATTTCAGCGAGTTGGCGAATGACAATCCAGAACAATGACATTAGTATTCACCGCTAGGCGCCGTTACACCCATGTAAACTCCAGCTCTCTCCTTGATTTACCTTCGATTAACAAAAAATTTACTTGCTCTGTTAATTTTGTTTGATTTACTGCAAAGTGATGATGAAATTCAATTGCTGTAAAAAATATCGGCAGTTTATGCGAAGCATGCTCGAGACGAATTTCGACTTATTTCTTCCTTAGAATAGAAAAAGTCAACAAACTTATAGAATTAACTTCTCATGTGAAAACGTAGATTGGAAGTATGGGACGAGGGAGCTAAATTTCCATTGTTGCCCACCGGGAATTCGTTATTTTAGCCATTGGGAAAATTACACTTTTTTTTTGGTTAAGGGGAAAATTACCGTTTAGATTCTTAAGGAGTTTGTCATTATAGTTCATGATACTTTTAATCAAATAGTTACAATTATATTCTATATAAGATTGAATAATTACAAAATACACCCAAATACTAAGATTTTATCTGTTTTCGTAATGTGTTTAATGATGTCATTAAGAATTTATAATAAATACCTTAATTTTATTTATACTATAGGTTGCTCCAATTTTTCACTTAGTGTTATTTGTAATATCATAAACTCTTTTCGGATCTAAGTATAATTTTTTTTAAATTAAAAAGGAAATATTTCGTTAATTAATAACAGAACTTTAATGCTTTGGTATATTTTGTAATTATTCAATTTTATATGGAGTATAGCTATAATTATTTGACTAAAAAGGTCATAAATTATAATTTAACATATTCTTTTGGTGTCTAAGTGTAATATTATTCTCTTTAGCTATTTGATTAAACTAGCATTGTAAATTGTAATAATACTTAAAATTTAGTAATATAGTTCACCAAAAAAATAATATATAGTAATATAAATTTGTAAATATTATTGAATTTTTTATATATTTAAATATGGTAAGTTTGTCATACTAAACTAATACTGCAGTAATTTCAAATAAAATGGAGTTATTTTATTTAAAAAACAAATAAATTAAAGAATAATATATATTTTTTATTGGAATAGATGAAACTTGAGAGAATAAAAAAAAGAGGACACAAAAAAGAAAAATTGCGTGTGAATGGAGATTGGAAAAATACTAGAATGTATGGTGCTGCGAAATTAAAGTCAAGCAAAGCTAGTTATTACGAGCCACTTGTGGTTTTTTTAGGAATATGACAAATAAAATTAATTGTTTATTCAGATTTTTAAATTGAATAATAAAATGCATAAAATCATCTGTCAACGGATCTGGGCTTAGTCACAGTTAATGCTTCTTAGCCCTCCCTCCCAATGAGTGTATTTAGTGGAGATCGAACTTATAACTCTTCCCACAAATTTAATATGTATTGCTAACTGAACCATACCTCGTTGGTATGAAATAGTTTTATAGTTTATTGGAAATTAATCATATTTTATTCCAATTTGCAAATGGAAATAAGGAAAATGTTGGCGTCCATACGATTAATAAACATTACCAACTCTCTCACGGAATCCCATAGGCCATAGCATGTAACATTTTTGCTAAAGTCAATGCTTTGCTGTGCTAGCGTACGCCTTGTTTTGTTTGATTGCATTAATTGATAAACATAAATTAATTAAACATATGAATTTATTTCACTTTTACTCTTAATATATGGTTTAGTGACAAAATTTATGTAGCACGCTGCATGCCATTGTTTTGTTTAATTAGATTATTAATTTAACCAACCATGAACTACCTAATGCATCACTACTCTACAAATCCCATCACACATAATCAAAAAATAAAAACTAAATTATTTGACATGTAAGTAACATCCAAAATCAGTGCGGTGCATACAAGAATCTTCCATAAATCTTTATATAAAGCAAATTTACAGAGTTTAGAGAAACTACGTGATAATTTTTTAGATAATTACAGTCTCCGCCCAATATTTTACACGAATAATACATTAACTAATATTTTATTTTAGTGAAAATGTCACTCCAATTTTTTTATAATGTGTTGTTACCGCTTGAAGTAAATCACGGTGTATTATGCCAAATTTATATTTGCATCAACTTATTATTATTATTTTTTTACATGCTTTATAATTCATTGGATCTATTGGTTATCCAACTCATATTCTCCAAGATCCTCAATATATTTTTCATGATTTTTAAACTAATTTAGGCAGTAAAAAAAACACGCAAACACATAAAAATGAGATCTAAGTTTTTACACAAATATATAATTACTAAAATTTTGTATGGAATTTAATAAAATATATTGTGTGTAATGTACAACTGTAAATAATTAGAAACAGACAAAGTAATCATAAAAAACTGAATATAAATTGATGCAAAAATAATTTAGATGAAATATTCATTTGATACCACTCGAAAATACATTGAGAGGTAAAATGACACATTTTTTAAAAGTTCGAAATAACATTTGCATTAAAAAAGAAATTTATAGAAAACTTTGTGTTACCAGAACCAGATAATTGGAGAAAAAGATCAGGAAATATATCTTTGATTATTTGCCGGTGGACGCTCTCTTGGGTCTCCTGTGCTATCTGGACCAAAAAGGGCTACACCCTCTAATTCTGAGATAGAATTTGTTGAAAATGATATGGAAATCACGAAAATTTTGGACGTGTTACTATAATTATTTTTTATATTTTTCATACCCAAAATGTAAACCACATTATTAAACCAAACAAGCAAATAAGAATAAATAAAATTAACGACAAAAATGAAGAAAATAAAATTAAAATTGATACCATTTACTTTAGTAGGATACGAAGAATAATTCTTAACCCTACTAGTCGAGTCGGTTAAATTAATCAATACAAACATCAGAATTAACGAGGTAACTTCCCTACTCTTTTCCTACTCCGAATTGGAAACGGCCAACGCGGCGCATATTGACTCACCCACCCTCAATCCCCTTTTCACTCTTCAAAAATTTCCCAAATCTCCGAGAAATCCAGTGAAATTGTTGGGTTTCTTCTCACTAAATTCTTCTACAAAACCATACTTGTTTTATCTCTCCGCCCCTTTGGCGCTCTGTATATAAGAATAGGAGTTGGGATTTAACTTTATCTTCTTATTTTTTTGTGGGAATTTTGGGGTTTTTGTAATTCTTATTTACAGGGGCGGTGAGTTTGAGATGATGATGGTGGAGGGAGACGAGGGATCGTCGCTGTTAATGGATGAACTATTCAGTGTGGAGGAAGATAACGAAGTTTTCATCGATCTAGATACTTTTTGGCAAGCCATGGGTGGCCCCCCTGATCTTCCAGAGGTTCATTTTTCGTCTTAAAAAATGGGACTTTTTCTAAATTTTGAAATCTGAAGTATGTCGTTAGAATTGATGATTTTGGTGTGACTAGATTGACCCGAGAATGGAAGTTAATGTCTTCCTGACAGTGAATTGGTTTTGCTAGTAATTTGCTGGGTAGATTTTGTTGAAAGTTTGTTCTCAAATTTAGTGTTAGGACTGGGGCCTTTTTTTCAGAATGACAATCTATGAGATACGGCTACTTGAATTTAGCATAGTGTTTCGATCTGTAGTTAACTTACTTCTCGTGCTTTTTCAGCACATTACATTGCAAAGGATTCTGCTCAAGGTGTATAGATGTGTGTGCACAAATAAGGATTGTAAGAACCATTTATAGTTTGAGGATTGGTTTATTGAGTATAGGGGCCTAAATATTTGAGAATTTGATCATTTACGAGACCATGATTGTAAATTTTTAGAAGTGAGGGAAATTCACTTAGCATTATTTGGCATTGCAAGATAAAATCATAAAAACAACCTGGGAAAGGATGAAATTATCACTTAAATGGTTTTCCTCTACTTCCCATCCTCTTCCTGCCGGGAACTATCCTCTCACTGCTCTTCTCTGTCAGTGTACTTAAGTGAATGCATGTTTAGATAACTCGGTTAAATAATTTTCCTTGTGACATATGTGAGTAAATGATTTTAGTCATTGTCAACTTGTAGGGTACTAGGGTGGACGGCTCACCTCTTGTTGATGGCCTAAAAGGTCGGTAAGCAATTTGCATTTTATTTATTAAATTTCTCTAGTTAATTTATATCTTCTGTAAATATGGTGAGAAGATGCCACAGACGATAATGATTAGTTTTGATTGACCTACAGTACCATAAATACTATATCTTGTTCCCCAAGTAAACTTATAAGCTGTTAATTTGATAATTGATAGGAGTGCAGACTTCAAAAGCAGCACTCTCAACAAAAAACGAGTTACCAGAATTTGGTGAGGGAAATGGTATTTTCTTTACACATGCAGATGGTTATTCACAGAATCCCTCTCCATCATGCCAAAATGAGAGTAAGATTTAGTTGTCATTGTGCTAATCATGCGACTCAAAATCTAGAGTCTTTAGACAAAGTAACAGCATAAAAGCTCTACATGAGCAGCAAACCATCAATAATTATCTAATTTAAGATGCTAATCATGTTATTCATAAATGAGTTTTCAGATTTCACTCACCTTTTCAAACATGGAGATATATTCTGGTGCTCAGGAGGCATGCTCATTCTGAGAGTAGCCCTTGATTATGGACTTCATATTAGTGTTCTGTCATGTACTTTGAAAATTTTAAGACATTAACCAGGAATTTACCTTTTCTTTTTTCAGAAATATTCACGGAGAATTTACTGGAAGAAAGTAATTTCGGAACTGCTATTGCGAGAACTCAAGATTTATCTGCCATAAATGGAGAAAGGGCTTATCTGGACGCATCTCCTCTCGAGTCAAATGCTTGTGAAACTTCTGGGACAGACACTTTATCTGAAAATGGTGATCTTTACTTTTGGAACTCAGAAGATCAACCATATCAATATGGTCCTTATAGTTCTGGATTTAACTCGTTCCCTTATGATAATGCAATTATGGATGACAAAAAGAACCCTGAAATACCCTTGGTGGATTTGGCAAGAAACAAATATGAATTCGGCAATGGCTTTGAAGTACAAGATCATGTCAATTTTAAGAATAAAATTAAACCAATTACATCTAATGACATAGTATCTAGAGCTTCTGAAGCAATCAACAACGTAATTGGTAGGACACATTATACTGAAGGTATAAAGTGGCCTTTATCCAATTCGTTGTCACAGTTCTCTTGTGACAATTATGTTTCCCATGCAAAGGATGAAAAAGACGACGCCATTTTTGAATCAAGAACTATCCCTTCTTTTGGTTTGGCTGGAGAAACTTCCATGCAAAATTCAGCTGTTGTTGCTCGTGATCGGCGTCCTTTTCCAAAGTTTCCAGATCAACCTGTTATACTGCAACATCAGTCAATTAAGGCAGAAGTGAATTACCCAAAATTGGAACATGAGTTGCCAAAGTTCAGTGATCGTCATATTTCAAAAATCACTCAGAATAACACACTAATAGATGTCGATGATGACTCTGATCTGTGTATTCTTGAGGATATGAGTGCCCCTGCACGCCCAAATCGTATTGCAATGAACCCTAAATCGGTTGCTGCTCCACAATTTACACCAAGAGACAATGGTAATCAGATTGTAGCAGCATCACCTGCAAGGCTTAAACAAAATGATGAACGGGTTATTTTTCGAGTCGCATTGCAGGTGAATTCTCTAATTCATATTGTGTTAATTAATATCTGTTTCAGTGGTATGATTTATTTTACCTTCTCAAACTTTGATAGTATTGCTAATTATTAGGTTAATGTCGTGTATAGCATTGAGTGATATAGTAAATTGGTGGTCGATCTTCTCCTTAGAGCTAGAATTGATTTCTTCTAGTAAATTGGTGGCATCATTTTCATACCTCGTTCCAACTTTATCTCCCCCAATATCAAGGTTCTTTGGCTCATGGTTGTAGTTATCCAAGTTGAACCAATATGTTCGTTTTACCATTAACTATTTAGATTTTGACGGCAGCATTCTAGAGAAGGGATGATGGATAATCGTTATTCCCTGTAGACAAATGAGGCCTGCTATTAGGGTTTGGCTTTTGCCTGGTAGAAAACGTGGTATTCTGCTTTTGTATCAGATTTATCTTGATTAATTGATATAAAAGTTTGAATTTCAAAATAAAAATAAAAATTAGTGTTTGGCTTGAGGTTGATAGTGAAGATTCTTGGCGGTGTTATAAAATGGCAACTATTTAGCTGATCTCCTTTGAATTTAATGAAAACCTTTGCATCTTCAGGATCTTTCACAGCCTAATAAGGAATCTACTCCACCAGATGGTCTTTTGTCTGTCTCTCTGCTGAAACACCAGGTATACAGTTGTTATCTTAGTTTTAGGGAGAACATAAACTTTGATGTTCTCTGTTGATGTAGTATCACTGTTCTTGCAGTAATAATCATTATTAGTATATCAAATTCTTCTCGCTTAGGTATGATGCTAGTCAAGATCTTCTGAAGAATTTTGCTTTAAAGCTATTGGGCAGCCCTATTCATTTTTCTTCATGAGACTTTGTTTTGTTTGAGGCCCCAAATCACTTTTAGTCTTCTCAAAGCTGTCTTAGGTTATTGTTCAGTTTCAAGTCACTTTCAAAAAATCATATGAAAAGTTATATTGCCAGCGTGTGGATAAGGATGTCAATTAATATTTCATCTGGGAAATTCGTCTAGGTTCTACTTATTCATGAACTGGACTAAATGTATGATTTGGTACTGGCTCACTATGATGTTAAAGTGCAATATACATTATACACTATTGATACCAGTTGAGTTTGTGGGCAGAGAATTGCTTTATTTTGGATGGCGAACAAGGAGACACAAGGTGCATGTTGTTCTGGTGGAATTCTTGCAGATGATCAGGTGGCTTTCGGGTTTTTCCTTTTATTTTCAACTTAAAGGGTATAATTATTGATAATTGCCATAAACCATTTTCATATTTCAATTTCGACAGGGTCTTGGGAAGACAATATCAACAATTGCCCTTATACTAAAGGAAAGATCTCCGTCATCCAAAACACCCAAACTCAACGCAGTGCAAAGTGCAGAGATGTTAAATTTGGATGAGGATGATGTCAATAATGATGACAACACATCTCTGCAAGCAAAAGGCAGGCCGTCTGGTGGGACTCTCATTGTATGTCCAACAAGTGTCCTTCGACAATGGTCTGAAGAATTGCACAATAAAGTAACAAGAGAAGCCGATCTTTCTGTTCTAGTATATTATGGAAGCAACCGCACAAAAGATCCTGCTGAGCTGGCAAAATATGATGTCGTGGTGACAACATATGCTATTGTCAGCATGGAGGTGCCGAAACAGCCTGTCGTAAATGAAAACGACGATCAAATAGGTTCTCCATTTAAAGAATTCTCATCGTGTAAAAAAAGGAAGTTGCGTGAAACTGATAACAAAGGAAGTAAGAAGAGCAAGAAAGGAATTGACAATGAATTGCTTGATAGTATATCTGGTCCACTTGCTAAAGTTGGATGGTTTAGAATTGTGTTGGATGAGGCTCAAAGTATCAAGAATCATAGAACTCAAGTAGCTAGGGCTTGTTGGGGTCTTCGTGCCAAAAGGAGGTGGTGCTTATCGGGAACACCGATTCAGAATGCAATTGATGATCTTTATAGCTATTTTAGGTTTCTCCGACATGAACCTTATGCTGTTTTTAAGACCTTCTGTGAGCAGATAAAGGTGCCAATTCATAGGAATCCAAAGATTGGTTACAAGAAATTGCAAGCAGTGCTTAAGACAATCATGTTGCGTCGGACAAAGGGTAATTTACTTTAATATCGATTTCTCTTTGCTTTGATCTAAGGGGGTGTTCGACTAAACTTATTGTAAGGAGCTTATAAGCTGAGATGTTTTATAGATCTTATTTTAAAAATAAGATCTCAAAGTGTTCTAATTGAATTAGATGATGAGCTTATAAGATGTTAGTGATGGGAATTGTGTGATTAATATGGTAAAAAAAATAGGGGAATGAGTTAAATCTTGAAAATAGTTGGTATTCTCTGGTAACTTATTTGACAGGAGCTTATAAGTTCCTAACATCCTGTTTTAACATCTTATTAGCTCTTTCATTAGACAGTTTGCCAAACACTTTTTTGGTGCTTATAAGCTCCTGGACAGCTTATAAATTGTTTAGAAGATCTTATAGCCCAGCCAAACACCCTCAAACTTTAGTTTAATTGTCATTTTTCTGCAGTTATTCGAGCTTATTGGCTTCTTTGATGCTACTTCACTTTCTGTACTTGAGATATTTGTCTTGGTTTAGGCTTTGTTTGCTGTAGCTGAATTATTAGGCATCTTTGCTAGTCAACTGTTGAACTGAAAATGCCTTCAATGATGTAATCTATGGTGGCGACTATAAATAGATTCATGATGTATTGTTAAGGTTCATTTACGTTACCACGGCCATGTTGATGCTTCATCTTTATTGTTGGATTTTTGAGTCATGCAAGAGGAAACCATGGGTTGAGATTGTAATTGTATATGCGTGTGGTTTTCTGCTGAATGTTAACATTGACTATAGAATAGGCCTTGTATGATTGAACCTATTTCGTTCAGGTTATATTGGGAATGTACTGACTTTATCAATTTAGTCATGAAATAATTAATTTATAATTGAAAAGACAGTAAACTGTTCGAAGAATTAATTTTAACATAGTCGTATTTTCAATTCAGGTACTCTTCTTGATGGAGAGCCAATTATCAATCTGCCACCCAAAACTATAGAATTGAAAAAGATTGATTTCTCCAATGAGGAGCGCGAGTTCTACTTCAGGCTTGAGAATGAATCACGTGCTCAATTTGCAGTATGTTTACATTACTATCAAAATCTCCTGTTACATTTAAGTAACTTTGTGTGTCATAAAGTCATGAAGTTTAACCTCTATTGATGATTTTTGACAGGAATATGCTAAAGCTGGAACTGTAAAACAGAATTATGTCAACATATTGTTAATGCTTCTGAGGCTTCGACAAGCTTGTGATCACCCTCTTCTTGTTAAGGGGTTCAATTCAAATTCAAATATGTCTTCCTCCATTGAGATGGCGAAAAAGCTCTCGAGAGAGAAGCAAATTTCCCTTCTGAATTGTTTGGAAGCGTCTTTGGCAATATGTGGGATTTGCAGTGTAAGCAGTTATTTTATTTGCCGTTTCCTTTCTTATTGCTGCTGTTGATGTTACTTAGTGTGTGTTTGCAAACACTACTACTTTTCGAGAAACTAAAGTAGAAACAAAGGTTGGAGAAGTAAAAATTGGGATGTTCGGGAAGAAAAAGTTGAGTGCTTCGAAGAAAAGCTACGATGCACTTTTACTTCTCTCAAGGAACTTCCATTTATTTAAAAATTTACCTAGAAGCTAGAAGTTGAAGCCAAAAGCATGTGCTTACGTGCTTCGAGCTTATTTCTGCTTTTTTGAAGCAGAAGCTGGCTTATAGATTTCGCGAACACTGCCTTAGTGTTACTCATCATTTAGTGAGGATCTTTCCTGATTGTCCTCCTACATTTCTTGAAAATCTGCTTTGACTACCCTTGAGGTTAAAAAACTATTTTTTTACAGGACCCCCCTGAAGATGCTGTTGTGACTGCCTGTGGACACGTTTTTTGCAATCAGTGCATATCTGAGCATGTAATAGGTGACGACAGTCAATGTCCCACCAAGAAATGCAAAACACACCTTTCTATGTCATGTGTATTTTCCATAATCACACTACGAATTGCCCTATCTGATCAGTCAACTATGGAAAACACCACAAAATGCTCTGTTTCTGAAGTTGCTGAGCCACATTCCTTAAAATGTCCCCAAGATTCTTCCAAAATTAAAGCTGCTCTAGATATCTTGTTGTCACTCTCTAAACCAGAAGATTGCTCTCGTTCAGAAAAGTTAAGTTCTTGTGATTCCTTTGAAGAAAACAGAACAACTTCAGAAATGAGTTCAGATGTGAATGGAGATTCGAACAATTTGGTTCAGGCTGTGGGAGAAAAAGCAATTGTGTTTTCACAGTGGACAGGAATGTTGGATTTGCTTGAAGCTTGTTTGAAAACTACTCCCATTCAATATCGTAGACTTGATGGTACAATGCCTGTTTCTGCCAGAGATAGAGCAGTGAAAGATTTTAATAATCTTCCTCAGGTTTGTCACTTTACTCGAACTTTGTGTAATTGGTTTATACTTTTGCAGCTTAAAAGCATGAAGGGGGTGTTCGCAAAAACTTATTTTGAGAAGTTAAAGTAGAATACAAATGAAAAAGTTGTAGTAGAAGCTGGGAGTGTTAGGAGAAGAGAGTACAAAATCACTTTTGAAAAAGCATCCCCACAGGTGCCTCTAGCTTATTTTGGCTTATTTTGAGCAGAAGCATTAACAAAATGCTTTCCATTTTTTGCTTTTTGTAATCTAATAGCAGAAAATCACTTTTAAAAAAAAGCATCCCCGAAGGTGCTTCTAGCTTATTTTATCTTATTTTGATCAGACGTACCAAGACAAAACAGAAAATCACTTTTCTTTTGAGTTTTGCGAACACTATTTAACTCTAAAAAATATCTGGTAGGTTTCTGTTATGATCATGTCTTTGAAGGCAGCAAGTCTTGGACTGAACATGGTTGCAGCTTGTAATGTTCTCCTTTTGGACCTTTGGTGGAACCCAACCACTGAAGATCAAGCTATTGATAGAGCACATCGTATAGGACAAAAACGTCCTGTTTCAGTTTATAGGCTTACTGTGAAAGATACAGTGGAAGATCGTATTTTGGCCTTGCAGGTATTGTTTCTCTTAAAATGATTATATGAAATTTATGTTTCCTTTAGTCTGGTTGCATAATTAAAAGTTGTTTTGGTTTATTTTGTTTTGGGAGACGAATATTATTTAAAAATGTTAGTATGAGTGTTTTCTTGGTAATTTTGTCACATCTGGTTTCTGTATTATTGTATTTTACTATTGTAGTGGTATAACGATTGAAATATTTATTTCATATTCAAATGATAATTGAATGCTATAAAAGTATGTCTATGTTTGATATGATGATTTGAAATGATTAGAAACTTTGAATAATATTTTGATTTGAGTTCTTTTCAAAATTTTAATAATAACATAAATATGGTGACATGTCCAGCAAAGGAAGAGAAAAATGGTTGCATCTGCCTTTGGAGAGGATGAGACGGGCAGCAGGCAGACTCGGCTTACGGTGGAAGATCTGAAGTATCTTTTCAGGGTTTGATTGATTTAAGAGTACATTTGTCTAATTCTTTCTATATTCTTTATTAGCTAACAAATTTCAGCAGTATATTCTTACTTGAAAGTTAAAGAAAAGATGTTTAGGATTTATGAGGAATTAATGATTAGCTTTTAGGACACCACACTGTGATCTCCCAGATTGGTTTCAAAGATTTTTCCAGAAAAAGGCCTATGTTGGAATAGCTTGTATAGAAGTTGACTCTTGAGATAGGAATCTTGAAGGATTTATTAGAAATTCTTTTGACTTCATTGTAAATATCAAATTCTCTTGTCTGGTTCACTGTAGACATTTTTCTTGATGATTGGTATAGAATATATAGTCAGTTTTTTCACTTTTCATTTGGTGGCAAATGCATTTATCAGCTGTGCGATGCTATTTTAGTGCATTGATTCATGTCTGATTTTGTTATGTATGCTTTGAGAAGAGAAACTCGTCTTCTCTGTTAACAATTATTTTCATGTTCCCAATTCTGTTTGTGTGGTTTCATGATCAAAGGCTGAGTATCCTCAAGATGATTATTTTGTAATATTAAAAAAAACTGAGACCCAATATTGGCCCATTCTTTCCATGTCTACTAGTCACTATAGCGGCGCAAAGGCAATGTTGATAAAGAAAAAGAAAAAAACAAAATGCCTCTTGAGATGTCGCCCAATGTGTAGGCCAAAGTTATTTTACTTATTTCACATGTCAGAGGCTTACATATATATTATCTACTTCACAAATTGTCGCGGATCCGAGACATCAGGTCTCATACTTCAGCTTACCATGGGATTGGGAGCATTCAATAGCTTATCATTTAAATGCTGAAAATTTTAGATTTTAATAAGGAGTATGTATAAAATTTTGCTTCATATATAAATTCAACCAAGGATGATTGCTTCATTTTGTTCAAGTTTGATTTTTTTTTGAGGAAAGTTCAAGTTTGATTTACGAAAAATCAATATTACTCCTACAAAGCTACAATCATCAACGCCAAAGGTATATATATATATATATATATATATATATATATATTCGCCTCCTGAAGCGCTGAAATCCAACTATCCAGATCCTCGGCCATGCACGACGACAGATTCACATCTCTAGAAAGTACGATTCGCAATACATCGGCTGCTCCAACTTTACATTCCTTAATCGCCACCTAGATTTTTGTACAGCTTGTCACCTGGTTTCATACTCTTGTGGTCCAGAAACGGGTGGAGACGGAGGTGGTGGCACAGCAGCCCCGCCACGTTCCTCTTCGTCGACGCCGCGGTGGTTGATTTGAAGAAAAATTAAGTCAATAAAATTTAGCGGGAAACACAAAGCACGAGCTCCTTTTGTACCCTCGATTTAGGCGCCTATTGTTAACTTAACCGAGACTGGAGTGTACTCTTAAAACCCTAGCAGCACAAATCTTTGAACACGATTAACGCTCAAAATTCTCACAACTGACCGCACGATCTGAGAGCGACAACCACGTTCTATTTTTGCACCAGTTGAAGTTTATGAAAAATGGTTCTGAAAAGGAAAGAAATAGAGCTTCTCATGCCACCACCCACGTACCGTTAGTTCCCCAGACTCTGACCCTTAAGTAAAAAATTATGTTTTCTTGATTTGAGTTGTTTAATATATGTTTTTCGTGCATAATATGAAACTTTGCGCTGAAAATATGTATATTATATGTGTATTGCTTTGTTCCTTTGTCTTCTTATCCTTTATTACAACTTTTTAGACTGATTTTGTACATTGTGGGCCTGCTGGGGGAATTTATGATGGTCCCCTGACCTCTGCCTCTTGCGCTTTAAATTAAGTCACATTGTATGAGAATCTTTATTTTTTCTTTCTTGTTGTCTTTTTTCTGTTATTGTCAGAGTTTAGAGTTTAATTTGGATACTGATTTTTTTGTTTTCTTTACTTGCCAGATCCTCAAAGCCCTTGTATGACTATGTGTTTTTACTATGGGGTTATTTCCGTCATTCTACAAGTCATTGTACAAATGCTGCCTATATTGGTGGCCATGTGATGAAGAAATACTACGTTGATGGAAAAACTGTAACTATTGCAGACCTTAACAATATGTGTGGGACTATAGATGGTTTAGGTGCGCAGAAAAGATTTTACATCTTGTTAAAGAATGGATTCAAATTGCTCTTCAGTGACTCTGATCTTGTGGAGAATTGCAAGAAATATGTTGGTAAAAGGAATGAGATGGCAATTTACGTCGAAGCAGAGTACATCAATTCTCTTAGTCAAGTATCTGAAAATTTTGATGCTGATGCTGCTTTAGAGGAGGTTTTAAGGGCTGTTAAATTGTCTGTTGGGACAGAAGAAGAATCATCTGAAGATGAAGATTATGAGTGTGATTCTGAGTCTAGTGATGATGATGCCATGTTCGAGAAGCATGTCGACAGTACCGTTACTGATACTGGGACGGGTCTTTATAGTCCTGAAGTTGATCAGTATATGATTTTAAAAGGTCGGTAAGCAATTTGTGTTTATTTCTCTTTGTGATGTTCTCTAGTTTAACTTGTATCTTGTGAAAATGTGGTGGAAGATGGATCAGATGACCATGATTAGTTTGGATTAACCAACTGTTCTGCAAATACTATAGAGTTAACTTGAGCTGTAACTTAGTTATGGTCTCTGTCTTACGTGTGACATTTCGTCCAAGTAAACTTATAAGCTGTTTATTTGATAGACATGCAGAGTTCAAAAGCAGTGCTTTCAACAAAAGACGAGTTACCAGAGTTTGATGAGGGAAATGACCTTTTCTATGCACATGCAGATGGTGATTCGCAGAATGCCTCATTATCTTGCCAAAATAAGAGAAAGATTTAGTTGTCATTGTGCTAATCATGTTTCTCATAATCTAGAGTCTTCAGAAAAAGTAACGGTGTAAAAGCTCTACTTGAGCACCAAATAATCATTAATCATTTAATTTGAGGTGCTAATCTTGTTATTCATAAAATAGTTTTCAGTTTTCATCTACCTTTTTAAACATGGAGATATATATGTTCTGGAGCTCAGAAGGTTCTTCATATTAGTGTTTCTGTGAAAATTTTGAGGCATTAACTAGGATTTAACTTTTGTTTCAGAAATATACACTGAGAATTTAATGGAAGAAAGTAATCTCAGAACTCCTGTTGTGAGAAACCAAGATTCATCTGCCATAAATGGACAGAGGGCTTATCTGGACGCGCCTCTTCTCGAGTCAAGAGCTTGTGAAACTTCTGGGACAGACACTCTATCTGAAAATGGTGATCTTTACTTTTGGAGCTCAGACGATCAACCATATGCTCCTTATACTTCAGGATTTAAATCGTTTCCTTATGATGATTATGCTATGTATGAAAAAACAAGTCCTGCAATGGATTTGGTAAGAAATAAATTTGGGCTGGGCAGTGGAAAATATGAATTCAGCAATGGCTTTCGAGTGCGAGATCATGTCAATTTTAAGAATAAAATTGAACCAATTACATCTAATGACATTGTTTCTAGAGCTTCTGAAGCAATCAACCATGTAATTGGTAGGACACATTATACCAAAGGTATAAAGTGGCCTTTGTCCAATTCCCTGTCTCCGTTCTCTCGTCACAACTATGTTTCCCGTGTAAAGGATGAAAAAGAAGACAATTTTTTTGAATCAAGAAATGTGCCTTCTTCTGGTTTGGCGGGAAAAACATCCATGCAAAATTCAGCACTTGTTGCTCGTGATCGGCGTCCTTTTCCAAAGTTTCCAGATCGGCCTGCTATACTGCCACATCAGTCAATTAAGGCAGAAGAGAATTACCAAATGTGGGAACATGAGATTCCAAAGTTCACTGATTGTCATTTTTCAAAAATCACTCAGAATCACACACTAATACACAGTGATGATGATGATTCTCATCTGTGTATTCTTGAGGATATGAGTGCTCCTGCACGCCCAAACTGTATTTCAGTGAACCCTAAACCGGTTGCTGCTCCACAAGTTACATCAAAAGACAATGACAATGGGATTGTTGCATCACACACAAGGCTTGAACCAAATGATGAACGGGTTATTTTTCAAGCCGCACTGGAGGTGAATTCTCTAATCCAAATCTCTACTGTTTACAATTGGGATTTGGTTAATTATACCTGCTTTAGTGGTATGATTCCTTACCTTCTTAACAATGCAATTATGCAAGAATTGCTAGCTATTAGGTCACTATCGAACTCAATATACTCATTTCACTCTAATTATTTAGATTTTCGTGGTAGTGGTGATGGACAATCGTTCTTCTTTGGTAGAGAAATGTGTTATTATGAGAGTTTGCTTTGATTTTAGTGGTTTGCCTGAGGTTGATAGTGAAGATTGTTGGTGGGACTATAGAACTGTAATTATTTAGCTAATCTCTTTTGAATTTAATCAAAAGCTTTGCATCTATTTCAGGATCTTTCACAGCCGAAATCAGAAGCTACTCCACCAGTTGGTTTTCTTTCTGTGCCTCTGCTGAAACACCAGGTGTACAGTTGTTATCTTGGTTTGGGGGATAATATAAACTTTGATGTCCTATGTTGATATAGTATAACTGTTCTTGCTGAGAATAACATTATTAGTAAATCATAATTCTTCTCATTATGCAAGTCAAGATCTTCTGAATAATTTTGCTTGAAGGACGTCAAGAGTAGAAAGCTATCGGGCTGCCCATTCATTTCTTTCCATGAGATTGAACTTTATTTTGGTTGAGGCCCCCGAATCACTTTTAGTCTTCTTAAAGCTGTCTTAGGCTATTGTGCAGACTCAACTCACTTTCACAGAATCACCTGAAAAGTTATATTGCCTTTGTTTGGATAAGAACCTCAACTAATATCTCATCCAGGAAAGTTTTAGTTTAGGTTTTATATAAATTCTCACAAGGTTAGCTTTTAAAGGAGATGTATCATTGAATAATTTGACGAATTAAAATTCTTCTGGGTTCTACTTATTCACTAACCGGACAAAATGTATGTTTTGATAGAAAAAGTTAATCATTGTGGTGTCTTACTGCGGTATGTGCTTTTTCTGGTACATTCTGATGTTCAAGTGCAATACACACTTCCTATATTGATACCGTAATAGTCTTTTATCAATACAACCTCTACTGACGCTAGTTGAGTTTCTGGACAGCGAATTGCTTTATCCTGGATGGCTAACAAGGAGACGTAGGTGCATGCTGTTCTAGCGGAATTCTTGCAGATGATCAGGTGGCTTTTGGGTTTTTCCTTTTACTTTCAACGTCAAGGGTATAACTAATAATGGCGAATTACAAAATGATCCCTCTAGTTTGAAAAATTACTGTATAGTCCCTGATATTTTCAATAAATGTGTAAATCTTCTGGTAATACTCCCACTCTGGGTTTCAGCTGGGGTGTTTTTGGATGAGTTACACATTTATGAAACTTAGGGATTATAAACAGAGGGATCGATTTGTAAATACACACTTTGAGGTAGGCATATGTCATTCGCCCTAGTGATAATTGCCACGAACTATTTTCATATTTCAAGTTCGGCAGGGACTCGGAAAGACGATATCAACTATTGCACTTATACTAAAGGAAAGGTCTCTGAAACACCAAAAGTCAAAGCCATACAAAGTGCAGAGATGTTAAATTTGGACGAGGATGATGTCAATGATGACAACACATCTCTGCAAGCAAGCCATCTGGTGGGACCCTCATCGTATGTCCAACAAGTGTTCTTCGACAATGGTACGAATTGCACAATAAAGTAACAAGAGAGGCTAATCTTTCTGTTCTAGTATATCATGGAAGCAACCGTACAAAAGATCCTGCTGAGCTGGCAAAATACGATGTTGTGGTGACAACATATGCTATTGCCAGCAAGAAGAGGCGGAAACAGCCCGTCTTCAACGAAAACGATGATCAGATACTAATTAAAGATTTTTCATCGTGTAAAAAAAGGAAGTTACTTGAAACTGATAATATATCTGATCCTCTTGCCAAAGTTGGATGGTTTAGAGTTGTGTTGGATGAAGCTCAATGTATCAAGAACCATAGAACTCAAGTAGCTAGGGCTTGTTGGGGTCTTGATGCTAAAAGGAAATGGTGCTTATCAGGAACGCCTATTCAGAATGCAATTGATGATTTATATAGCTATTTTAGGTTTCTCAGACATGAACCTTATGCCGTTTTTAAGACCTTTTATGAGCAACTAAAGGTGCCAATTCTTTGTTGTCCAGAGAATGGTTACAAGAAATTGCAAGCTGTGTTGAAGACTATCATGTTGCGTCGGACAAAGGGTAATTTCTTTTACCAATTTCTGTTTGGTTTAATCCTACTTTCGTTTAATTGTAATTTTCTGCTATTTCTTATCTTTTCTATCCAAATTGTTGAACCAAAATGCCTTGAATCCTATGCTCTGTTTATTTTTTTGGCCGGAAAAGAAACTTCATTAAACTAAATAAAGCCGGAAAGATCGGCACGGGTTCCATCGATCACCTCACTAGGAGGTTCATTCCATATTACAATGTTCGAGTCAATACTATGGCCTATCTTAACTAGAGTGTCGGCACATTCATTTCTTGATCTTCTAATTAGGCGAAGTTTGGCTTCTAATATATATATAAAATTACAAACAACAGAATTAGGGGGCAATGAGCCAATTTAAAGAAATAGAGGGTCCTTTTTTTTTTTTTCACAGGTTTTTTTTATCCGTTTTAGTTAACACAGGGTCGTGGATGCCTTTTTTAACTCCTTAATAATGCAATATGAATCTATTTATAGCAGCCCTCCACAGCTCACATCTATAAACAGAGCATTATGTGAAGGAACTCAATTTTATTGAGCGTTAGTCATGAAAGAATTAATTTATAATTGCAAAGCTAATACGGTATCTTACACCTAATTAACATCTTGAAGGAACTCAATTTTATTGTGGTCGTTTTCAATACTGGTACACTTCTTGATGGAGAACCAATTATCAATCTCCCACCCAAAACTATAGAATTGAAAAAGATTGATTTCTCCAATGAAGAGCGTGATTTCTACTGCAGGCTTGAGAAGGAAACACGTGCTCAATTTGCAGTATGTTTACAATACTGTCAAATTTCTCCATTTGCCTTGGCGCAAGTAACTTTGGTGTCTCATAAAGTCATTGATGATTTTTGACAGGAATTTGCTAAAGCTGGTACGGTAAAACAGAATTATGTCAACATATTGGTAATACTTCTGAGGCTTCGACAAGCTTGTGATCACCCTCTTCTTGTTAAGGAGTTCAATTCAAATTCAAAAATGTCTTCCTCCATTGAGATGGCAAAAAAACTCTCGAGAGAGAAGCAAATTTCCCTTCTGAATTGTTTGGAAGCTTCTTTGACGATCTGTGGAATTTGCAGTGTAAGCAGTTATTTTATAAGCCGTTTCCTTTTTTACTGCTGCTGTTGCTGTTAGTTTAGTGAATGTTTGCAAACACTACTATTCTTGTAGAAACAAAAGTTGTAGTAGATGTTGGTGTGTTTGGAAAAAAAAAAATGCTAAAAATCACCTAATTCTATTCTCAAGGAACTTCTATTTATTTACAAAACTAACCCAGAAGTTGAACACAAAAGCATGTCATTAGGTGCTTCTAGTAAAGTGCTTTTTTTAGATACATCTGCTTCCCCAGTCTCGTCTTCTCCTTTCTATTCTTTGTTTGGTTTCCTTTCTGAGAGTGGTGATGTCCATGCAGTCAGCTAAAGGGTTTAATTGTCCTCCTAAATTTCTTTAAATCTACTTTTTTGTCTCCTTTTGAGCTTAAAAAAACTACTATTTTACAGGATCACCCAGCAGATGCTGTTATAACTGTCTGTGGACACGTTTTTTGCAATCAGTGCATATGCGAGTATGTAATAGGTGGTGACAGTGAATGTCCCACCATGAAATGCAAAGTCCATCTTTCTATCTCATGTGTATTCTCCATGACCACACTGAGGATTGCTCTATCTGATCCGCCAACTAAAGAAAACACGACAAAATGCTCTGTTTCTGAAGTTGCTGAAGTTTCTGAGCCACATTCCTTAAGATGTCCCCAAGATTCTTCCAAAATTAAAGCTGCTCTAGATATCTTGTTGTCACTTTCTAAACAACAAGATTGTATTGAAGGATCTATGGGAGAGAAAGCTATTGTGTTCTCACAGTGGACGGGAATGTTGGATTTGCTAGAAACTTGTTTGAAAGCTTCTCCCATTCAGTATCGCAGACTGGACGGGAAGATGCCTGTTGCAGCCAGAGACAGAGAAGTAAAAGATTTCAATAATCTTCCTCAGGTTAGTCACTTTTCTCGCATTTTGCATAATTGGTTTACAGTTTTGCATCTTCAAAGCATGAACATGAACATGAAGGGAGTGTTTGCAAAAACCTCTTCTTTTGAGAAGCTAAAGTAGAATTGTGGAAAGTTGTAGTAAAAGTTGGGAGTGTTTGGAGAACAGAACACATAATCACTTTTACGAAGGTGCTTCTAGCTTATTTTAGCATATTCTAAGCAGAAGCAGTAAGACAAAATGCTAAATGTTTGCTCTTTTTAAGCTAAAAGCAGAAATCACTTTTATAAAAAACATTTCCGAAGTTGCTTCTAGCTTATTTTAAGCGAAGCAGTAAGACAAAACACTCCCTTTTCTACCTTTTTAAGCTAAAAGCAGAATTCACTTTATAAAAGCATCCCCTAATGTGCTTGAAGCTTATTTTAAGCAGAAGCACCAAGACTAAACAAACCATTTTTGCTTTTTTAAAGCTAAAAGCAGGAGATCTCTTTCGCTTTAAGTCTGCAAACACTACCTAAGTCTAAAATTTTGTGCTAGGTTTCGGTTATGATAATGTCTTTGAAGGCAGCAAGTCTTGGACTAAACATGGTTGCAGCGTCTAACGTTCTCCTTTTGGACCTTTGGTGGAACCCAACCACTGAAGATCAAGCAATCGATAGAGCTCACCGGATAGGACAAAAACGTCCTGTTTCAGTTTATAGGCTAGCTGTGAAAGATACGGTTGAAGATCGTATTTTGGCCTTGCAGGTATTTTTTTCTTAAAAAAATTATATGAAATTGTAAGTTTCCTCTAGTCCGAGTGCAGAATTAAAAAGTTGTTTATTATGCACCATTCTTTGGTTTGAGTTCTTCCACATTTTTAATATTAACATAAAACGTTTTGAGTTGTCAGCAAAAGAAGAGAGAGATGGTTGCATCTGCCTTTGGAGAGGATGAGACAGGAAGCAGACAAACTCGGCTTACTGTTGAAGATTTGATATATCTATTCAGGATTTAATGGTACATAATATTTGTCTAATTCTTTCAATATTATTTATTTATTAGCTAACATATTGCATTGCAGCAGTATATTTATTCTCGAAGCGTTAGAAAATCCCGTTTTGGAATAGTGTTATTAGTGTGTATAGAAGAAGTTGACTCTTCTTTTTTGGTTACAAGAAGTTGACTCTTTTGCCTGTATAGCAGAGATAGGAATCTTGAAGGAATACTAGAAAATGGAAATTCTTTTGACTTTATTATAAATATTGACTTCTCTTGTTCTCTTCTTTTGTTTTGTTTTGTTTTTTTTTTTTCTTTTCTAGATCTCTTTAAATTGTAGGCATCTCAAAGGGTCACAACTGTTCCAGCTATACAGTATACAGAAATCTCTTGCTTAGAACGACTCAGTCACATCTCCACAAGAATTTATAATGATTAATCTTATTAAAGTACAATTATATTGGATCCATTGGATATTTTTACAAATATACAAGCATATAATTAGTAATTCTAATTCAAGAACAAGTACAAAAAAGATCCCATGTTGTTGAACTTTGGAAGCAAAAAAACAATGAAAGAATTATTAATAATGTGTTAGAAATAAAGTGTATACGCATGCAGCTCCACTGGTCCCCTGAATTAATTTCAATTAAATTAAGGACTAATTGGCTTAGAAAAAACAATGAAATTATGAAAAGAATTAAGGAATGAATTAAGGAATATATTAAGGTAATTGATTATTTAGATCATAGGCCTCTGGCTGTTGTCCTGACAGTTTCTGGAAATGTTTTTGAGATGAAAAGGATGAGGGTATTTGTGTTTTCCGATTATGCCCTCTTCTTCCACTTCAATCAAGTTCTTGATCACCGCATCCGCCGCACTTGCAAGAAATTCCGGCCAATCCCTGAATATTGTATATCAATAACATAATGTTAGACTGATCACATTCACAATTATATATTAGTACTTTAACTAAAGACATATAAATAAAGGATCGGAAAAATCTCATTTAGGTCTCATAAATTATATATGTTATTTCCACAATTGCATGCATGGTCATATTCGTATGATATCCCATGTAATTAGGTTTCAAATGATGTCATTTTCTGTTCATTCATTAACTATCGAATTTATGTGGGATATCTTTTTCCACGTTAGTCAATGAATGAAAAAGGAATTTGTTTCATAAAGTGAGATTATTGAGAGTTTATGAAACATCATCGAGAATTAATCCGAAATGGACATAATCAAATTCAGACCAAAATGAGATTTCCATTTCCAGTACTAAAGTAAATAGCTAGCAAATTAAATAAGAGTGAGTTTAATATTTTTCAAGCATACCCTCTTATAGTATCAAACGTTAGTCCAACGGTGTATTTCGCCTCTTCAAGAGCCAAACGGAACCTATCCAGGTCCTCAGCCGGCCACGACCCGTCATCCTTCACCCGGAGCTCCGACGGTTTCACATCGCAAAAAATCGGCACAACTCTTTTCCTCGTCTCCATCATCAGACTCAACTCGTGCAGACAGAAATACGAATCGCAATACATCGGCGAGAAAACCGCGACTCCAACTTTACATTCCTTAATCGCCACGTCGATCTTATCGAACAGCTTGTCCCCGGGCTTCATGCTCTTGCTGTCCAGAAACGGCCGGAGACCGAGGAGGCGGAGGTGGTGGTACAGCAGCCCCGCCACGTTCCTCTTCGTGTCGACGCCACGGTGGTTGATAAAGACATCGCACGGCGGCGGGGATTGCGTTTCTGTTACAGCCGAAGCGGCCCTTTGGCGGCGGAGGAAGTGCCGGCTAATGGTGGCGATCTTTGAGGAGGTCGACGGACGTTGCATGGCTATGGAATGAATGAAGTCGAGTAATAATTAATTGGAAATGAGCAAAACACTCTATCGAATTAAGGAATTTGGAATAAAATTTCCTTTCTTGAGAGAGTATATATAAATGTACGTCGATATATATATATATATATATATTTTTTTTTTAGGATTTGATTTGATTTGATTTGTTGCAGTAAGCCAGTAATAATGTAGGATGTTAGTCTAGGGGTATTTATAGGAACGATATTATTAATATGAATATTGGAGGGATTTTCTTTGGGGGGTCTAATTTTGAATATATGGGAGAAAAATTGTGTATGTGTTTACTAATCAGAATGTTGGACTCTTGAAATTTGAAAAATACATTACTGGGTAATTGTTTTGACAAGGAATATATATATATATATATATATATATATATATATATATATATATATTATATATGTTATATGTTAAGATTAAAAAGAGTAAAAGAGTTTGAATAAATTGACTCATCTCTACGCGACATATATAAGACAAAGCCCGATCGATTGTTTAATCCTTCAAACACGCTTATTAACCAATTTTTTCAGTTGCATAAATATATATAGTTGAGAGTACTGTTTGGGGTCTCAGTCTCAACTAAATGAAGAATAGGAACCAAAACAAACATTAAAATTTAAAAATAAATAGTTATATAAGTAAATTTCTACGAAATATTAAAAGCAGGTCAATTTAAAGTACTTATGAATATCACTTTTTAATCATAGAATAGAATCCTTGAAGGCACTATTATTATTAGATTAAAGCTAATTAATCATCTAGATGGTCTACTAATAACAACAATTTTACAAATAAATATATAGTTTTGTGGAACGCTTTTACACATCGCATATCAATCTTGCGTTGGAGGTCCCGATCGAGTATTTTTTTTGGAGGATACACAATCATCTTATAAGTCTTTTTTTTCTAATGATTTTTTTTTTGGCAAGAACATAACATATTTATTTAATGATAAGAGATCGATCAATGTCGACTTTATACCAAATTAGTTCAGCTGGACTAGGGGGTGAGATACTAAATTCTAGCTTATTTATTTGTGTATATGGAGTAATTGATTTAGAAAAATCACTCCTAATTTTGTCTCTGCAATATCCAATCCCGAAAAAAAGCCAGTGGGAATAAGAAAACAAGAAAAAAAGACTTTGGAAATCCTGTCTTGTGTACCGTTGTACCGTCTTGTTAAGATAATCTGTGAGTGGATCATAAGCACTGGGTACTGCGGAAGCCAGTACGATGGAAGGGGGGGCCCACCAAACAAAATGCAACACGATAGAAGAGTTCGCTCCGCCGAAAAAGAGACTCGAATCTACCACGACCACCATCCGCGGTCCATTTGCATTCTCTTTCCTGCCCGGGAAGGTGGATCAAAGAAAGGTAGCTTGCTTCTCTCCCCTCTCCCCAAAAGGATCTTGTCTATGGAGGAAGATGAGGCTCTTTTGGTTTCCCAAGGATAGCGGTAGCTGGGGCAAAGCCGCTTTCTTCGTTTTTCGAATGAGAGAGAAGCCTTCCCGGGAATTGCATCGCTAGAAAGATCTCTACTTTCGTTTAAACCAAGTGGGCCCTAAGATCCCTCCGTTATTTTCTTTTCCTTCCGCACCTTTTCCTCGAAATGAGAAAGAAGATGGTATACTTGTGGTATTTAAAATATCCGATTCCAGTAGACAAAGATGCATTTGAATCAGCGTCACTCTCGCACGGACAATGTACGTACGTACCTTTCTTATAATGCAGCTTTCAATTTTCATGGTTAATTACAGTCTTAACAAAACACCTAATTATATTATGTTCAAAATTCAAATAATTAATGATGTAATTATTCAAACAATCATTTGATTAATTTCTTTGAAGACCCAGCTTGTTTTCAACAGCTCTGCTTCAGATACAGCGGTTTTTTTTTTGTTTTGTTTTAGCTCAAGTGATTTTATTTATAATTTCTTCAGTAAATTGAGAAACAGCGTGCAATTTTTTTTTTCCTATTTTCGTACTTCCAAGTTTGGAGTCCCACCCATTAAGACTACTAAATTAGTAGGCATGCAATTATATTAATCGTCCTATTTTGATTATTCTCATGCTGGATAAGTATGACATCCTGACTCCAAATTAAATCCACAACTTGGATGGAAATACCAATTTTTTTTTTCTCCCTCTCTCTCTCTTTCTAAGTTGCAAGTGATCTGGTCTTATTGTCACAAAATTTCAGGGAAACACCTCAAAAGTCTCTGGCGTGGAAACGGGTTCAATCCTAACCGACCCGTTTGTAACTGGCCCAAAATTATAAATGGGTATGGGCCGGGTGTTGGTTCTTGTTTTCATATTTATGGGTTTGGATTGGATCATGGGTCCCTATATATGGACCCACACTAGGTATTTAGTAGATGAATTTGAATTTGACCGTTCTAGCAAGTATTTACGGGTTTAAGATACCAGGTTCAAATTCAAATCCGAGAAAATCTTAAATGAGTAGATATTGGGTCAACCAAACCCAAACCTGATCCCGATCCGGACCATCCATCTCTCTCTCTCTCCATCCATTAGTGTTGGGTTGGGGGTGTAGTGGGAATGGGACAAACTATGATACTTTTCATTGTGGGGTTGCAAAATAAAAAACATTTTGGCACGTTTTGGCAGTGATATATATATATATATATATATATATATAGGTAATTAGAAGGAGGTTTCTGATTTGCCGGGTGGGGATAGACAATCAAAGGATTATTTTCGACCAAGAATTGAAGCTATCCTCTAACGCTTTATTGTAGAAAATTGAAAATTTTGACGAGTTCAGCTCTTAATTATAGCCGCCCGCCCGGGAAATTCAAAAGTTAATTTCCGATCCCATGTCTTCTACTCGATCTTGGAAAATTATTGTAATTATTTCTTCATCTTTTTGCATGGAATTTTGTTTCCCACACAACACAAGTTAACTACTGGATAACTTTTTTTTTGGTCGGGAAAGAAATGAAACAAAAACTAGTCAGGGCTCATCTCAGCCCAAATCCATTCAGCCGCTTCGTCCGACGGGTCATCCTAAATAGCAATCTGCTAGCTCCCTAAGCCCATGCCCCATCTTGGCAAGAATATCGGTGCACGAATTTCTTCTTTTTCGAATATGAATAAGCTTGCAATCCCAAGGAAAGTGAATAAATCTTCTACAATTTTGGATAATCAGCCCGAGTAGATGCATATCCACATTAGCCTTTTCAATAAGAGTAACAATCACTTCCGAATCAGTCTCGAAGATAACTTTACGGAGTCTCCTTATAACTGATCATAGTACGGTCTTCTTATTATAGATTTATGTATATACTGGGGTTGAATCGTAAATATGCCAAAATTGTGGGCAACACATACACATATAATTATGTGAAAGGTGTCCGAGTTAATTGCTATTGACAAGTGACAAATATAGAAAGTTGAAAATTAGAGTATAATGGGTCAAAATCAAATTACAGAACTTGGCTTGAACGACAAGAATATAAAGTGAACATTGGAGCGTTATGGGTCAAGATTAATCAAGATAGAGCTCAAACAATAATAGGCAATTAAAATTAAAAAAACAAGCATATTAATGTCCTTGACTTAAAAGTCCCAAAATTCGTATGTCCTTGTCCTAGGTTAGTTGTTTAATTTCTGGGAATGAAAATTGAATATAACATGACTAAATCAAACAATTAAAGTAATCCATGGGAATATGGATACTATTTTAAGACAATCAGTTTCCTAGATAGTTGACTCCCAGTAATATTGTATTTTTAACCGACAAAATTGTAATTGTATTATAAATTCAAGCTAAAAATTTAAAAACAAAAATATTCAGACAAGCACAAGCAAATGCTTCAAGGTTCCCCATTTGTTGTGCAACTGAATGAGAAGGGCCAATTACACAAAATCCCTAAAATTTGTGTCTTTTAATTAAGAATTTACTATCGGAACTTCGCAACCTTATATTTACTTTTAAGAGAAGTATATATAAGATTTCAAGATTTTAAAGGTTTTGAAGCAAAGCTCAAGGGGTTTTGTTAGATTAAATTGTAGTTTGCACTAAGGGTTGTAAACACTTTTGTTTTTGAAGAAGTTAAAAGCTGTAATTTTTTTTAATTAAATTTGTAAAATACAGAAGCACTTGTAGTTAATAGAAACAAGACCTTAGAATCTGAAAAAACATCCCTTAAAATACTTCTAACTTATTTTATGCACAGACACATAAAAAATGATCCCATTTCAATTCTTTTAACTAGAAAAAAAAACACATTTTCAAAACAAACTTTGGTTTATTGGAAGCCTTTGGGTGGGCCTGATTTTCTTTATGAGCTTGAGTTGGACTTTCCAACCTCCAAATCCAGCATTAAAGATTTGGGCCAATAAACATCTGCATCACACCTTGGCCCACAAGATGATGTGGGCCTTCAGTTAAAACGGTCAAATCATGTTTATAGAAGTCAAATATGAAATCTTCAGCTCTTCGATTCGATGGCTTTTGGTAACAGAATAGCGGTCACAAAAACCAGCCTTCGATCTCCTTTAGTGCAGTACAAGCAAAACAGAATTACCTACTGATTCTCTCTCTTTATGTGAGAGATTGATAGAGAGGGAATGCATTAAATGGATTCTTGCTAATTAAGCAACATGCTCATCCTAATTGATGCCCCCATTTCATTGATTTTTGGTGATAAATTCGCATTTAATATAACCAGGAGAATTGGAAAAAAAAAAAAGAAAAAAGAAAGAGGCTACGCTACCATGTTCCTCATGTTCCTTGTGATAAAGTAAAAAGGGAGAAAGGAGGCGCTTTATCTCTCTCTCTCTCTCTGCTTTGCTTTCTTCACACACTGAAGAGAATCTCGCACTAATTGTCATATATTATTCCGTGAGATTTGGCTTCTTTTACAGCTATATTAGGCTTGGATTTACGGAATTCTACACTGGACTAAGTTCAAGTGGTTGCGGAGGAATTGAAATTTTGGGATGGCTTCCAAATTGCTGTTGGTGTTTGTTTTTGTCTTAGACTTAATCGCCTTTTCACTTGCTGTTGCGGCTGAGCAGCGGAGATCTTCTGTCAGTTCTCTCTCTCTCTCTCTCTATCGAAGTTTTATGATAAAAAAGAAAACAGTAAAGAAAAGTGAATGTTTTTAGTTGGATAATGAAAATTCCGTAGTGTCTTTAAATCATCTTTGTAGTTTTCCGTAATTCCCTGTAAGTGAGATTTATTTACTATGTGTTCTTTTCTCCCATTCATACATGTTTTAGATTATCTGATTATATTCAGATAATCAATTGTGCTCTTGAATTTTGATGGTGGTCAAATTGACAATAATTTTGCTAAGTACTATATCTGTCTGTATATGTATACTCATGGAGGAGCAATAGTCAAGGGGATGTAGCCGCAATTATCCAAACCTCTAGGGGTCCTACTGTATTTAGGGTGTAGCCGTAACAATCTAAATCTAAGGGGTCTTGCTGTATTTAGGGTGTCGTCGAGGGGGTGTATCCGTAATTATCCAAGCCTCAGGGGGTCTTGCTGTATTCAGGGTGTAGTCTAGGGGGTGTAGCCGTAGTTATCCAAACATCAAGGGGTCTCGCTGTATGTAGGGTGTCGTCAAGGGGATGCATCGTGTAGCCGTAATTATCCAAACCTCAGGGAGTCTCGCTGTATTTAGGGTATAATCGAGGAGGTGTAGCTATAATTATCCAAAAGTCATGGAGTCTTGTTGTATTTAGGTGTGTTGTCAAGGGGTTGTATCCGTAATTATCCAAACCCCAAGGGGTTCTTGCTGTAGTTAGTCTATAGTGGAGGGGGTGTATCTGTAATGAAATTTATATAAGATTAGTTAGTTCTTTGATGTGTGGGGCTAAATGTTAAATCTTTTTCATCATTTGTGCAGGCAAGGCTAGCAACCGATGCAAACTCAAACTATTGTGTTTACAATTCGGATATATCAACTGGACTGGGAATTGGTTCATTTTTGTTCTTGGTGGTCAGTCAACTTCTGATAATGGCTGCAACTAAGTGTTTGTGCTGTGGGAGAGCTCTTCGGCCTGGTCGGTCGAGGGTGTGGGCTATCGTCTTCTTCATCTCTTGCTGGTACAATTTCTCTCTAAATTGTTCTTCAATATTAATTTATCTGATGCAAATGGTTTATTTTTAATTTGATTTTAATATAACTTCTGAGACGAAATATGCTGATCCCCTTGGGTGTTTGTTTGTTTCAAAAGATAGTGTTAAGAGTTAGTAACATGAATTTATGGCCCATTTGGATAGAGTAACCTAACAATGTGTGTTGGTTTGCAACTTTAACGATAGGATGGGTAATGGTAATGCTATGATTTATAAATTTGGGACAATTACATTCACAGGGTAATGTTTGAGAAATTACAGAAATATACCCTGTCAAAGAATTTTATTACATCTATAAAATGGTTGGATGGATTTTTGGGATTTCCATTCGCTAATGTCTGATTTTATTTTTATATTTTAACAATAAAACATGAACATAACATAAAAATGCTCATTTTTCTTGAAGGGCATGTTTGCCGAATTAGATTAAACCACGGGCTACGCGAGTGCAATTACCCCAATAAATTTATGATTACACCCTTTTGATACTTTCACGGGTCAAAATAATGTGTATGACTTTCACAACCCTTTCAAACTGGAACAGCACCTTCCATTGATTACACATTATGCCTTAAGGACCTGAAAGGATATGAATCCCACCTACTATCAAGAAGGCCCATGATTCACCAGACTTTATCAATCTGAGCAGATAAAACATTTCATAGGATTAGGTATCAATCCTGTGTAATAGGAAAATCCAACCAACCAAACGAGTCCTTAGTATGCATGTACCAGTCTCCCATTTCCTAGTTTTGGCAATTTAAAAGTTGAATTGATTCATTATAACGAGGCCCATGATCTACCACGGCCTTTCAACCATTCAAGCAGACATTCTTGCGTAGGACATTCTTCAATTTCCTTTTCTTTTTTACAATTTCAAAACTCGAATTT
This sequence comes from Verbena officinalis, assembly GCA_958496215.1. Taxonomy (NCBI): domain Eukaryota; kingdom Viridiplantae; phylum Streptophyta; class Magnoliopsida; order Lamiales; family Verbenaceae; genus Verbena; species Verbena officinalis. The sequence continues at coordinate 1,568,809 of OY292386.1, forward strand.
ATTCATTGTACAGGATTACGTTTTTCATCTCTGAGGTGTGCTTAATAGCCGGCTCTGTACGAAATGCGTATCATACCAAATACCGTACGTATTTGACGCACGATCCTCCTTCATGCGAGATGTTGAGAAAGGGAGTGTTTGGAGCAGGAGCTGCATTTATAGTGTTTACCGGTGTATTTTCTGAGGTGTTTTATGTGAGCTACTCAAAAACTGGTGAAGGATTTCTGCATCAGAGTCGGGATACTGGCATAAGGATGGGATCGATATAGCTAGCTACTTGAGGTTTGCTACTTATTTTTTCTGAATAAAACTATTTTCCACTGTTCCTTTTTGTTGCGTAGAAAAAATATTTTCCACCGGTGAATCAAGATTGTCTATACACATGATTTTGCATTGTAATATATATCAATGTTACTGTTATTATTATTATACATGTAACTTCAGTGTAATTGACTAATTTATGTATTAAATGACTTTGTTTATCTTTAGCAATTTGGGCGAATTATATACATTACCCTTGTGGTTTACCATAATTACGGAGTACCCCTCTATTTTAAAAATTACAAAAAAACTCTCTATGTTTTCAAACAATTACAAAAATCTAACGTCCGTCAGGGTTTTAGTTGCTTTTCCATTAACTTTTTTTTCCAGAATACGACTTTGCCCTCAGGGAGTATTTTGTTATTATCTAAACTTTAAGCATCATATTGTTATTTTGTATAAAGTACAGGATTTTCTTGTAAGTTTTTTAGAATTGGCAAATATAACTCGTTTTACAAATGTTAGGGGCATAAATATCTTTACACACTTTATGTTAGATTTTTATAATAGTTTGAAACTCACAGTATTTATGTAACTTTCTAAAATATATGGAGTATTTTGTAATATCGACAAACTTTAAGATTGCTATATGTAATTCGCCCTTACCATGTGCTCGGGTCTGGAAGGTAATATATCAAACTCATGAGACGTGTGTCAAAAATTGAGTCACTGAGTTATAATTAATCAATCTTGTTAGGGACCAGGTGTAATCAACCCTATCTATTAATTAAAAAAACATTTCCCAAACCGTCCTTTTTGTACTTCAAAATTATCGAAATAGTAACTCTGATCATCACTGTTGAGAGCAAAAACATAATTGAGGATACGATGATGAAATTGCACAACACCGTCGACATTTTAAATAGCCTCTAGAGAATTAAATGAGGTACAGTACAGAACCCCTGATTGCTTCAAAACCGGATAAAAAACATTATTGCAACTAAGAAAACAAGAAACAAAAATTCCAGACAAAGCTGTAGCCAACAGTATGTAAATTGTAATAAAACATGCATATATATCCACAAGAATCTTCCATCACATATCTACTCATTCCCCACCCCAGCTGGAGAAGGTCCCATTCTCTCTCTCTCTCTCTCTCTCTTCTGCCAATATTCTCCAATCTACATTAATCCGACAAAAATAATTATTCACTCAATCAAAGTACTCTTGGTCCGAATTTCACATGGCTCTCTCTCTCTCTCTCTCTCTCTCTCTCAAATGACACCAAAACAGAACAACATAGGCATGCTACATTATATATCTGAATATTAGAAGCTGATTCTGAAAAGGACAGCTTCAAACAGAAACATAGCTTATGTAGCTATGGTAGTTACACATTAGACTCTTACAAACTATATACAGAATTTACTCAATTTTATAAAAATAGATTATATAATAAACCCTCTAAAATGGGAATAAAAGCAAGCAAATTCTTAAAATCAATTTAAAGAAAAAACATGGATTAATGTTCTATCCAAGTAAGAAATTAATTAAGAATCTTCAGAACTGGTCTGCATCAAGATCATCCCATGATATATTGAGATCATGTGAAGTGCTTAAAAAATCAATCTCATTCCAGTTCCAATAGTTGGGTAAATCCAAGTTGGCACCCGGATCGGGCCATGACCCGTTTGGAATATCGAGAGTAGTTATGGTTGATTCATCCATAGAATCGAGATTGGATGGATAATTTTTATCCAGATGCTCATATGAGGATTGATAAGACGATGTGGGATTATTAATCACACAAGTATTCACATCGAAACTCGAGAACGAATATTCTGTACTTGGATTTGCGCCATTAATGCTTCCCAAAGCCTTGTAGAGAATATTAGACATAATCGTCTCGTCCTTCCCGGACACGCCGGCGGGAGCCGCAGTGTTGGCGGCGGCGGCGTTTGAGATTCTGAGACGTTTGTGTTTCCGGCCCCCGCCGACGGGGACATTTCGAAGTGTGCCGCCTTTAGTCCAGTGTCTCTTACAAGATTTGCAGAAATAGCGAGGCTGCGATTTATTGTAATTGTTGTAGTAACAGAACTTGGTGTTCGTCGAGCTACACCTTGGGCAGTTCAACGGCGGCTCCGATTGCTGTTCTGTTCGCAGCTGACGCCGCTTGAACGACGGTTTCGGCAGCTCCCCCGTGCCTGAGTGCTGCAGCAAACCTTCGCCCCGCGGCCAATCAAGCTCTTGATCAGTAGAAAACTCTTTAGCTTCCAAACCCATGAATAAATTAACACAAAATCACGGTTTTTCAGAACCCTATTTCGAACTAACAACAAAATCTAGATTTTCTTTGGAACCTTTCTTCTGGGGAAGAAATTGAAGTGGATTTTATATATGTGGAAGATTAACTGAGAGAATTAATGAACACGAGGATTATTGAGGAATAGTGGGTTGTTAAGAAGGTTTATATTATATTAAGAGAGGAATGCGTGTGATTTGAAGAATGGAATTGTAAGGAAGGTGGTGAGAAACGAAGCATGGATTCTATATATATGTCTGTTTGTATGTATATGTATTGTGCAAGTATACATACCAGTATCACTGTACATATATAATCTATCTGTAAAAAGAATAATTTTGACTCTATAAAATGATCAATAGATATGAATTAATGATCTGAAAATTAATAAAAATTAATGACAAATATGAAGAAAAAAAAATTAAATCTTTTGTGTATTAGTAGGATTTCTTATTATATAACTTCTTTCCACTTTTTATTTTACTTTATATTTAGTTAAGTTGGATGTGTAGTACTTGTATAAGAGGAAATATAGGGTGGAATAGTTTACTATTTGCTCTAATAATTAGAGGTATTTGGAGTTTGAATTCCTAAACTATACATTTTAAATTCAAACTATACATATTTTAGTGATATGATAAGGCACGACACGTATAAATGTATATATGGTTTCAAAAACTCTAATATGTTTATTTTAATTAAAAGAGAAAAGGAACAAAGATATTTTGGCGGGTGTGACGGGTCATGCACAGCATGTGTCTTGCCATTTGCATGAGGATGCGTGAAAATCATAAATCCCAATATAGCTAAGTTAAAATAAAGGTAGTGAAAGTATAGTTACATACAAATAGTGATAGGAAAATCGACATATGAAATATAGCGTCCAACACCGATTAGACATGTAAATTATCAAAGGTCATTCATTCCTTAGAAAAGGCATGAACGATATGATCTTTAATCGAGGGCTAGTAGCATATGATGAGTCCTAGATATATAGAAGCTAGTGAGTAGTAGATTTCCACTAGAGTTGGCATAATACTAATAGTCACCAAAATTTGACGATCAATCAACTTGTATAGTTGAATATATCTTTACTAAACAATAGATATCATTAATTTGTTGATGTGATAGCAAATCCTATTATGTGCAAGTATGATGCCAAATTTTGAGAGAGGAAAAACCTAATTCTCTATCTATTGTAATATAATAATTTTTTTTTTCTCATCTATTTTTTTAGACTCGAATACTGCAAGTTAATTGGAATGACTTTCCCACAACTCGATTGTTTCTGGTCTCATCTTTTGGGATATAATAATGTTATATATCAACTAAAACAGTCAAAGTATCAATTTAGTAATCCTATGATCACGCAGTCGAACTCAAACTGCCACAATAGGAGTAATATCTATGGCCATTAAACCAAACCCCAATAATTTTCTTAGTTATCTATTAAAAATTTAAATCAGCTAATAATATATAAATAACTATAATTTAATCCATCCATCAAATTTCATGCTATCAGAAGCGTGTGAGCTGAGCCCCCAGCCCCCCACACGGCCACACCGCTTGGCACCGAAGGGATATAAAACCAACTTAATATTTAAATAACTATAAAAGGAATATGAACTATTACTAAGTTATGTGGATTGTCTTTAATGTACGTATATTTTATGTAACAATTAGCTAGAATCGAATATCTGTCGGACAGGGCGTGGTTTAGTTTAATAAATAGCTAGAATCATGCGATTTATGCTTATCTAACAACTAAACCATGATTACCAAAAATCAAACTCGTAGACGTTGTAACAATTTGACCAAACCACGTGCTTTTCATAATTTGGTGGGCTACTTTGGTAGTAAAAAATCGTTTGTTATAAGTAGCCGTCCTTTCTATGCACCGTTTCATACCAATTTCCTCTTTAATTTTTCAGAATCAAATAACCACTCTAAATCTCACCATTTAAAACTACTCTTTTTGGAAATTTAAATTTTAAATAAAAAAAGTTATATAAGATCGAATTTAATATGAAACGCAGCTCAAACGACCACCGCCCACAAAAATAAAACACTATTTTTGGAGCAGAATTGAGGAGAATCAATTATATACATTAGTACATAAACAATTAGCCATTAGGATTAGGATTTAGGATCTAATAAGCAGAATGTGTCAATAATTATATATGCCTGATCAAAATATTACAACGTGCACGTGCAAACGCATCATTCGGCCGACGCTATACTATACATCAACTGGTTAGGATTTGGGTTGGGACCACAATATGACACAGTACAGGTTGGAACACTGAGCATTTATTGATATTTTATTCATGAATCCAATTTTGTGCTCTCATAATGTATAAAATGAATCAGACTACATTATATACTTAAATTTTTTGAAGATATACCTAGTACAAACTACAAAACATAACATGAATTGGATAGTTTGATACATAGAAAGAGCTCAAAATTCGAAAGGTACAAGATCTATTTAGTCCGTACTCTTCTTAATTGATAGTGAAAATGTGAAAAGTTATATACTCTCGTTACACTTCATCTTCATTTAACAATTTACAACTTTTTGAATGAGAGAGAAACAAAAATATATCAACAAATCCCTTAGTTTTAATAAATCCTAAATAAATCTCATAATCTTACTTTTTCAGACAGACTAGTTATTCCGTTAGTTTTATATGATTTTGGTTGAGGGTCTATTCTTGGAGGGAAAATCGACGTATATACTATAGATTTTGGTAGGAAAAATATCAGCCTTTCGAGTTTCGAGCCATAAGTATATGACAAAATGATATTGCATAAGAAACACATCTTTCACCAAAAATATATTTCACAAAAACACTTAAAAAGAAACAAGAAAAAACCAATAGGCATAGAAGAGAACTTGGAAATTATCATATATGAATCCGATGTTAAGACTTAAGACTCACTCCACTTATATACCAAATAGTTAAAATCGTATTGCTTTTCGTATATGGACTTTTTGCACAAATAACATCTATTATGTGACATGTTGCGAACCATTCAATGTACAGTATATCGAACACCTAATTCACATAAGATTTATCAAGCTATAAATGCATCTTGATTCTTGAAATAACACAGAGGAATTTCCATTTTCCCAATAATTACATGATTTACATATGACACAAGCAAATACATGATAGATTTGTCACGAAGCCAAAATATGACACGATTGAGAATGCAACCCATCACACCCATCATGCATGTTATGAAAAGACAATGATAAGATATTGATGCCGAATCAAGTAATGCCGAAATGTTTAAGAGAATAATGGGGAACAAGTGCCTACAATCCAGGCCGAAATATACTCTCCATTCGGACTCTTCCTCTTATAACTTAGTCAATAGAACAATTCCGATGGGATATGATGAAAATATTTACCATTGCATACGATGATAGTGCAACTATGTATATGCATGATGCAGTCAATAATGTTGAATACGCCTTCATGTATTAATTTGGCACTTTTTTATTTCCTCAAGTCGCAATACTAACAAGACAAATACAAATGAAAATGACAAATGCATATCGGAAAAGGATATAATTAATCATAAGAGGAGGAGAAGGTAAGCAAAATGTAATAAAGTCTTATCTGAAACCGAAGCGCATCTAAAACATGAAGTCCTTCTTTGATTTGCTCTCCTTTTCGTGTAGCTTACGTTTCTGTTTCCAGTCGTTCTGAAATATTTCAACAAATCATAAAGTTTACTTTTTCATTTGGATTTATTACATTTAGACCCCCAGAGGATGGGTGAAATTACAGATTACTTCCCCTGTTTGGGAAATTACAACCAGCCCCACTTTATGTCTGAGGCATTCTTGTTTTAGAATTTCAACTATTTCGCCATTTTTTTTAATTTTAAAACAGGGGCTTTTATGTACACAATCATATGCCTTTAATTTTCGAACCATATAGTGGGGTAGTTGTAATTCCCCTCTAGTGCACTCCTAAATTGTCGGCTGTGTAGCCAAATATGAGGTACTGCAGTTAATCTAATGCGTTATCAGTTTATATTCCAGTCAAAATCATGAAAGTTTCTCTATTACAAGCGGCTTTCATATACACTGAGGTGAATTCAACTATAATGAGAAAAGCTCAGAAACTCAGACTCACTTGTCTTATTTCCCAATTCCTGTGGCAGCGATAAAGCCAGGAAGCTGAAAAGGCTGTTTCTCAATACCTCGCTTGCCCTGCAAAGGTTTCCGTTTCAGAGACCAATGTTGTGGTACTGCAATGGTGTTGCGACAGGACTTCAGATATACCAACACCATTGGATCTGCTGCAGTTGCATTTCACACCTAGAACCGCATAAGTATGAGTGTTATGCAATTGACAAGGATATATCCATTATTATTATGCCTAAGCTATTTTAATCACTAGTCCGTAATGATGGTTAATTAGAAAACGACAACCCGCCGAAAGTTAATGATCCACCTCAACAAATCAACCCTTGAACAAATCTGTTTCAGCTCAGCAATCTTTATTCGACATTGAAGCTACAACACAACAAATTATGTTAGCCTTGGGAGTATTCTTGAAAGTTTCAAAGCCTAAACCATAGTTAGCATGCACTGATGCACATGCCTCCTCCAAAAAAATAAGAATCATCAAATAGAATGTCGAAGAGAAACCTTTTTCTTTGATTAGAGATCCCTTTCTCCTTTTGTTGAGTGTTCTCTTCCTCTTCTTCAGAATCTGACTCAGCCTTCTTCTTCAAGGCTGCATCAGGAAAATTGTCATCACTTTTGTCATTCGGAAATTGGAGTATTAATTATTATTTTTTTGGTAAAGTAAATTGGAGTATTAATGCAGAGCAGAAGGTAATATGGAACCAGAAAAGGATCAATAGAAAATGGAAATGACCAAGAAGTACATATAACAAATTTTATCGACTGAGGCTTTAATTCCCATATTCTTGCCTCTCAAGCAGCATTTCCCATAACATTGAATTTCTCAAAAACTTCTCTGAATTCCTCATCCAATTCACAGTCTATTTCTACCTTTTCTGGAACATTCTCGACCTCTACTGGCGCTATAACCTGTCGACAAACATAAAAACGGTAACATCTGTGTTTGCGAGTAAACAATTCTCTGAGTTCAGAAATTGAATTGCATGCATAGCATATCATGACATGACTAAATCAAACACCGCTCATGGTTACTACATTGTCTACAACCAAGATATTCTGTCAATACTTGCATGTTGATAATTACATCGACTGATTCAGAATCTCGTCACTTTCAAAGATCAACCAAGTTTCTCTCAGTTTACCAGTTTCAAGATAATTTACTGTTTTCTTATGATTTCTTCTAGATATTTCCATTGAGACTTGAGAGTAGATAAAATTCAGCTCGCGGCAGAGTTATCAGCATCAGGATGCTGCATCCATATGTCAACTAGAAGCAAGTGTATATATCTGTCCTTATGTCCTGACAATTACCAAACACTGGTATTCCCAGACTACGAACGTAATTAGAAACAAATGCAAATTCAACCGCGAACGCCTAATTCCTCCCGATTTCAATACATAGAAAACTTACAAAGAGAACTTAGGAGAGACATGTTTCTATTCTTCTTCTGGAGAGACATTTCTCTTATTGATAGCCGATGCGGAGGCGTTGTTGTTATGGTTTTAGGATTTCAAATCCCTGATCAGCCACGAGCGAGTCTCCGCCGCGCCTTTAGCTAATTCCATTGGCATATTCTACGATAAGAATGATAACTTTCTCTTCAAATTCCCACATTCGTGAATCCGAATATGGAGGGAAGAAATTGGGCGCGAAGTCGGGGGATTTTATGGACAACTTGCAGTATATAGCGTTTCTTTCAAAATTCAAAAAGGGCTAATTTCGTTTAGACCCGCTTTATGTTTTTTTTTTTTGGTTGAAACTCTCTATGTTATTAAAATTACAGGTTGATCCCCTCTTCTTTCTAAAATTACCAATACATCCCTTATATAGATATATAATTACAAAATATACCCAGGATCCTATAATTTTACGATTGTACCCTCAATGTTTTTTAATTAAAAAATACTGAAATAATTAAAATTATATAAATAACATTTATCCTCAAAAACCCTCTTCAAACTCACAGCCTTATCTTTGCAAGAACGAACAGTCTTGAATTGATCCACATCAAGCTTCTTGTTAATAATCCCAATGGTGAAATAAATGTTATCAGAAGGCGGCAAGTCAACTTTGATCTCATCAACATCGAACTACAAAAAGTAGAATCCTTGCACTTGAATCTCTTTTCAATTAGAAATAGGCCAAAGACTTAATTTTCCCGAAATCTTTTTCTCGTAGTAAACCAATTAAGTAATCGAACTGTTTATAACATTTCTAGTGACCTCAAAATCTCCATCCTCCGAGAGACTTAGTTAGTGGCAGTGGCGGAGGATTTGGGATGGGGAGAAGTCAAGGTCTCCAGCGCCGGCAGTGGCGGAGGATTTCGGATGGGGACGAAGAACCCTAGGCACATAGTGGTGGAGACCAAACTGTCAATATAATTTTCAGAGTTTTATTTTTTAGAAATTTTCATTGTCATGGGTATAATGGGAATAAAAATATACTACAAATAATTATAGGGTATTTTTGTCATATCATACCATATTTTTCAGGATCTGGGCCGGGTTGGGTTTATTTTGCAATTATATCTCTATATAAGGGATGTGTTGGTAATTTTAAAAAGAAGAGAGGGTTAATCTGTAATTTTGATATAATAGAGGGGTCTAAGTGCAATTATTCTATTCAAAAATGATATTCATAGCTTAAAATAGTTTGTATGGGCCTGAATAAAATGGGGCTCCTTATCATCGAAGTTATTGGCCCTTCTATTATGTGGTTTTCTTCAATTTGGGCTTAATCAAGACCATTTCATGCTAAGTTCATGAAACCGAAAATTAGCCATAAGATCAATTTCACCAATCTCTTTAGAAATAAGGACCAATTTTGTAAAGTGTTGCTCAAAAAAACCTGAAATGAGAAACTCTTAGAAATAAAAACATGTTTTGAATAAAATAATATTATTTCAAAATAATTTATTTTATATTTATTTTTTACAAATATTTATTTTATTTTTCATTTTCTTTTTACCAATATTTATTTTCTTTTTCATTTTCCTTTTAACTATTTTCAGAAAATCTATAATTTTTTTTTCGTATTAAACTTCATCGTCCTTTCTCTTCTCTTCTTTTCTTCCGGCGACGTTTGAAAATCTAAGGAGTAAGGACGAAGCAAAGAAGAGCAAGTCTTCAGTTTCTACGTTCTTCTTTCAATTTGTTCTTCGTCTTTGTGCTTCTGCCTCTCTTGTTCCGCTTCTGCTCGGTCCTCCAGCTCCCGTTTCTTCCCGATACGTAATAGTTAGGGTTCATTCATTGTAAGGTTTATTGTTTCCTTTTTATGGGTTGAACAATTTGTTTCGCTATTGTCAATGAAATATGTATATTATATTTTCTCTTTAGATAATTGTGATTCTTTTTCCACAATTAATTCCCACATTTTTTCCACAATTAGGTTTCGAACAGCTTGTGTGTCAATTGCTTGAATAATGGTTGAAGCAATGCTTTTGGCTAGTGTCCTATTCAATTCTGATATGCACGTATTCTCGATTGATGTTAATCTCACTCTGCGTGGTTTTTACCGAATTATCCATAAAAGATGGTCGGAAATCTCCCCAACTGGTTATGATTTGAGATATGTTGCTCCTCACATAAGTGGGCACTGTATCAATTTGTCCAAGGATGAGGATGTCTCTAACATGATCCGCCTGCACGAGATCCTTAAACTGAGCCTTATCAACATAAGAGTGAAAGCCAAAAAGATTTATGAAAAAGAGCATTCTGATGAAGAATCAAGTGTCACCCAAAATGACCAACGAAACTTATAAGTAATTCTCTGATGAAGATTGATCTTGTTTGTGATTTCTCGATTGATGTAGGTAGGGTACTTTTGTGTTTTCTGTTCGAATTTTATATTTTGGATTTGGCATGTAATATTGCTTTAGACTGCATTGAAGTTGAAGTTAATGTTTGGGACATGTGTTTGAAGTTAAATTTGGTCACTTTTCTGATTGAATGCCCTATTTAGCGATGACTATTACAATTTGGCAAAATAAATACAATGCTAGCAAACTAGGTTCAAAGCTAATACTTTATTGGAATTTATACTTTGTTCCAGTCTATAGTGTACCTTGATTAATCATATTAGCACTTTCAACGTGTGAACTCTGTACTCGATTCTCTACATTTCCACGCATGGTCTGTAATAAAAATATATGAAAAATAAATGCGATATTGGGAATTCCAGGGATCTTTTGTAATATTAAACAATATATCGCAATACCTGCGATATTGAAATTCATAATTTGATTTCGGAAAATAGTACTCTGATTTTTCACCCTTGTACTTCATATCCATTTTCCAGTACTCGATTTTCTATTTCTGCCACATATTATGAAAACTTATTTTATTGGAATTTATACTTTGTTCTTGTCTATAGTGTAACTTGGTTACTCAGCGTAATACTTTAGACGTCTGAAATATGTACTCGATTCTCTACTTTTCCACGCATGGTCTGTAATAAAAATATATGAAAAATAAATGTGATATTGAGAATTCCAGAGTTCCAGGGAACTCTTTCTTGACATCCTCGTGGGATATTTTGTAATAATAAATAATATATCGCAATACCTATGATATGGAAATTCATACTTTGATTTCGGAAATTAGTACTCTGATTATTCACCCTTGTACTTTATACCCATTTTCCAGTACTCGATTCTCTATTTCTACCACATATTATGAAAACTTATTTTATTGGAATTTATACTTTGTTCAAGTGTATAGTGTACCTTGATTACTCAGATTAATACTTTAAACGTTTAAAATCTATACTCAATTCTCTACTTTTCCATGCATTATATGTAATAAAAATATATAAAAAATAAATATGATATTGAGAATTCCAGAGTTCCAGGAAATTCTTTCTTGACATCCTCGTGGGATATTTTGTAATAATAAATAATATATCGCAATACCTATGATATTGAAATTCATATTTTGATTTCGGAAATTAGTACTGTGATTATTCACCCTTGTACTTCATACCCATTTCCCAATACTCGATTCTCTATTTCTGCCTCATATTATGAAAACTTATTTTATTGGAATTTATACTTTGTTCAAGTGTATAGTGTACCTTGATTACTCAGATTAATACTTTAAACGTTTAAAATATGTACTCGATTCTCTACTTTTCCACGCATGGTCTGTAATAAAAATATATGAAAAATAAATGTGATATTGAGAATTCCAGAGTTCCAGGGAACTCTTCTTGACATCCTCGTGGGATATTTTGTAATAATAAATAATATATCGCAATACCTGTGATATTGAAATTCATACTTTGATTTCGAAAAATAGTACCCTGATTTTTCACCCTTGTATTTCATACCTATTTTCCCGTACTCGATTCTCTATTTCTACAACATATTATGAAAACTTGTTTTATTGGAATTTATACTTTGTTCCAGTCTATAGTGTACCTTGATTAATCATATTAGCACTCTCAACTTGTGAACTCTGTACTCGATTCTCTACATTTCCACGCATGGTCTGTAATAAAAATATATGAAAAATAAATGTGATATTGGGAATTCTAGAGTTCCAGGGAACTCTTCTTGACATCCTCATGGGATATTTGGTAATAATAAACAATATATCGCAATACCTGTGATATTGAAATTCATACTTTGATTTCGGAAATTAATACTCTAATTATTCGCCCTTGTACTTCATACGCATCTTCCAGTACTCGATTCTCTATTTCTGCCACATATTATGAAAACTTGTTTTATTGGAAAATTTATACTTTGTTCAAGTGTATAGTGTACCTTGATTACTCAGATTAATACTTTAAACGTTTAAAATCTGTACTCAATTCTCTACTTTTCCACGCATGGTCTATAATAAAAATATATGAAAAATAAATGTGATATTGAGAATTCCAGAGTTCCAGGGAACTCTTCTTGACATCCTCGTGGGATATTTTGTAATAATAAACAATATATCGCAATACTTGTGATATTAAAATTCATACTTTGATTTCGGAAAATAGTACTCTGATTTTTCACCCTTGTACTTCATACCCATTTTCCAGTACTCGATTCTCTATTTCTGCCACATATTATGAAAACTTGTTTTCTTGGAATTTATAATTTGTTCCAGTCTATAGTGTACCCTGATTAATTATATTAGCACTTTCAACGTGTGAACTCTGTACTCGATTCTCTACATTTTCACGCATGGTCTGTAATAAAATATATGAAAAATAAATGCGATATTGGAAATTCCAGAGTTCCAGGGATCTTTTGTAATAATAAACAATATATCGCAATACCTGCGATATTGAAATTCATACTTTGATTTCGGAAAATAGTACTCTGATTTTTCACCCTTGTACTTCATACCCATTTTCCAGTACTCAATTTTCTATTTCTGCCACATATTATGAAAACTTATTTTATTGGAATTTATACTTTGTTCTCGTCTATAGTGTAACTTGGTTACTCAGCGTAATACTTTAGACGTCTGAAATATGTACTCGATTCTCTACTTTTCCACGCATGGTCTGTAATAAAAATATATGAAAAATAAATGTGATATTGAGAATTCCCGAGTTCCAGGGAACTCTTTCTTGACATCCTCGTGGGATATTTTGTAATAATAAATAATATATCGCAATACCTGTGATATTGAAATTCATAATTTGATTTCGGAAATTAGTACTCTGATTATTCACCCTTGTACTTTATACCCATTTTCCAGTACTCGATTCTCTATTTCTACCACATATTATGAAAACTTGTTTTATTGGAATTTATACTTTGTTCAAGTGTATAGTGTACCTTGATTACTCAGATTAATACTTTAAACGTTTAAAATTTGTACTCGATTCTCTACTTTTCCATGCATGATATGTAATAAAAATATATAAAAAATAAATATGATATTGAGAATTCCAGAGTTCCAGGAAACTCTTTCTTGACATCCTCGGGGCATATTTTGTAATAATAAACAATATATCGCAATACCTGTGATATTGAAATTCATATTTTGATTTCGAAAATTAGTACTCTGATTATTCACCCTTGTACTTCATACCCATTTCCCAGTACTCGGTTCTCTATTTCTGCCACATATTATGAAAACTTGTTTTATTGGAATTTATACTTTGTTCAAGTGTATAGTGTATCTTGATTACTCAGATTAATACTTTAAACGTTTAAAATCTGTACTCGATTCTCTACTTTTCCACGCATGGTCTGTAATAAAAATATATGAAAAGTAAATGTGATATTGAGAATTCCAGAGTTCCAGGGAACTCTTCTTGACATCCTCGTGGGATATTTTGTAATAATAAACAATATATCGCAATACCTGTGATATTGAAATTCATACTTTGATTTCGGAAAATAGTACTCTGATTTTTCACCCTTGTACTTCATACCCATTTTTCAGTACTCGATTCTCTATTTCTGCCACATATTATGAAAACTTGTTTTATTGGAATTTATAATTTGTTCCAGTCTATAGTGTACCCTGATTAATTATATTAGCACTTTCAACGTGTGAACTCTGTACTCGATTCTCTACATTTCCACGCATGGTCTGTAATAAAAATATATGAAAAATAAATGTGATATTGGGAATTCTAGAGTTACAGGGAACTCTTCTTGACATCCTCGTGGGATATTTGGTAATAATAAACAATATATCGCAATACCTGTGATATTGAAATTCATACTTTGATTTCGAAAATTAATACTCTGATTATTCACCCTTGTACTTCATATGCATCTTCCAGTACTCGATTCTCTATTTCTGCCACATATTATGAAAACTTATTTTATTGGAAAATTTATACTTTGTTCAAGTGTATAGTGTACCTTGATTACTCAGATTAATACTTTAAACGTTTAAAATCTGTACTCGATTCTCTACTTTTTCACGCATGGTCTGTAATCAAAATATATGAAAAATAAATGCTCATCTACCTCTACATTCCTGTCTCTCTGATCCAGGTAATCCTTAAAGAGACCAAATATCTACTGAGCATCAACCACTGGTGCCTGTGGTGGTGCTGCTGGAGGAGTACGATCACGACGAGGCAACATCCTACAGTTAAATATAACAAGTATGCATGTAGATTAATTATGGATGTAAAGCTGTAACCACATAAGCACAAAAGCACAATTCCTAAGTCATAAGCTGTACGGACCTAGACTGACACGACTCACAGAGCTAAGGCCAATGAACCTCTAGCTCTGATACCAACTGTAACGGCACGTCCCCAAATACGGTGCGACGTGACGTCCCGCACCAAGTCACAATCCATAACAAGAACTAAAGGTCCGGTTATGAACTACAACCTGGCGAACGGAAAATAAATACCAGGCGGATTTTCTTTAGAAAATAATAGGACAATGAACAATAATACAGCGGAAGCAAATTAACACAACCTATCCCACTCAGGGAGCTAGAACAACCATAATCCAAAACACAATTATAAAGTCCACCAAGGCCACTGAAAACAACCATATCAACTTTCAAACTAATTTACATCATTTATATCTACAATCTTTAGGGTTTTAATTATGTATCCAGATGCATAGGCGGAAATGAAATCACCTAATCAAAAGTAAATGACTCCAAGGACACAACCTGAATCCGCCTAGCACAAAACCCTGAAAAGACAACCACAGAGTAATGGGGTTAGTCAAAGCGACTAAGTGAGGGGGCTGTAATACGTATATATTATAGAAACAACAGAAAGATTCACCAGTTTGTAAATGAGAAGAAAACAAAGGAAAAATAAAGGTTTTCACAATTATTGGTAAATCGAATAATTTCGCATCAAAGTAAAAGCTCGCCGAGTCGAGCATCAACCACCTGTTTCATAATATCAGAAATATCAAATAAACCTCCATTATTCCTCCTTGTGTAGTCAGGTAGCTAGCCCGCTACTATATAATCATGCAAGGACAAATATCCAATACATCTTCGGCTGGGGATATAGACTAGATCCCGTCCGGCGCAGGTACTCAAAAGGGTTGTCAATCCGGTCATACCCCCGAGCTCCCATCAGTTTGGAGACCAGAGCATTGAGATCCACTGTAGACCCAACGTCTATCCGGCTTCACCCCGTACCCTGATGTCCGGGCCCAATAGTATAATGTGGCTCAATGGCCAGGCCGAAAGGCCAAGATAATTCCTCGCATCCCAAATCCTTATATGGTCAAAGGGACCGATTGATAAATCAACTTTTAACCCTTTCGAGCTAAAGGAGCTTTTGAGGGGTTATACGTAATAATTTGATATCAAAGCATTTTTCTTTAAACTCATTAAGATAGTATGGTTTCAAATAGCTACTACGTATAATATAAATATGGGGAAAGAAAACATAAAAACATAAAACACAGGCTTCGAGTATATATGAAATATTTACATACGTATAAGGAAAGCCGAATTTGGAAACGGAACCCTACCTGGATAATCCTGCAAAAAGGACCAAAAGAAAGACAACCAGACTACTGCCCGGAAGAACTACCACCTGAAACCAAATACGACACAACCATGTAAGACGACAATACGACGCACGGCTTATTCTTAATGCAATAGATACTTAATTAAATCAAAGAAGGGCAATTAGGGCAATTATTCAATGAAACGAATGAAATATCAAACTTTAAAACTATAAATCATGCTTAAACACAATTAGGTTTCATAGACATGCTTAAAATACTATAAAGAAGCATACATTCAAGTTTCGAAGCAATCGGAAAAGAATTGCGAAAAGCGTATAATTCCCTAAACGGAAATCGGTTCGTTTTACGATCAAACGGTATTGGAAAAATTCAAACTCTGCGAATTATTAAGTTTTAAAACACTACGAACTTAATGGCAAAGTCGGATTTTGAAAATAATATCAAACGAAGAAAGTAGGATTTGCAATTTTTGACTTCCAGAGACTTTTGAACTAAAATCGGGACACACGGCCTCTTGCACGGCCTTGTGCAAGGCCGTGTGCATGTTTTAGAACACGCACAGGCTATACACACAGCTTGATGCAAGGCCGTGTGAGTTGGAAAATGCGCACGGTCTTGCCACACGGCCTGTTGCAAGGCCGTGTGCACCATGTTTTCGCGAATTTTCAACGGAACGTGAAGAACTTCGCACAGAAGTATCAGAATTTCGTCAAATCTTCACCAAAACCCCATTTTCAATCAGATTTTCATACTACAAACTTCAACAAACATCAAAGATCACAATGGCAACACATAGGATCAAGAATCATCGAAAACTACGGAGTATAACGATCAAACTACCGAAAAATCCAACTTCGAAACAATTTATCCAAAACATACTCAAACGAAAACGGAGTCGACTGGAACCTGAATAATACCTGTAGAGAATGTTACAAGGGTCGCGTAGGTTCTTACGGATCGAAATTTGGTTAAGAAACGAACTCGAAAGATCGAATTGAAGTTTTAAGGAAATTCTTTCTTTTTTTCTTTTTCTCTTTCTTTTCTCTCGTTGGGCTAAGTGTAATTAAGAAAAAGGAAAGGAAAAGAGAATAAAAAGAAAACCTGAAGTTTAAGTGAAAAATCGAAAGGGCATTTTCGTAATTTCGCAAAACTTCATAAATAGGACATATTAATGAAATATGTCAATATTATAGTCAAAACTCATCATTTTAAACGCATATTGACATAGAATAATTTAAATTCACAAATTATTGCATTTACGAAAATTCATATAAACACACAAATATCACATAAGCACATATATCCCGATCGAGTTTTCCAAACTTGTCCCGTTATCCTAGGAATTCTTACCAGCTTTAGTTTACCAAAAATTTGGGGCGTTACACAATATTTGTAATAACAAACAATATGTAGAAAAACTCGATATGTTCGATTTTATACTTTGATTACGTTTGATAGTACCTTTGTAACGACCCAAAATTCCGGAATATATTTCCGGAATAATTATTCGACACCTCGTTGGATTCTAAATGAAAAGATTAGCTTCGTTAGTTAATTTTAATTTATTCTAACTTATTTCCATATCCTCAACCATTTATAGTTACATTTTCTACCCCTCTAATTTATTTTAATCTCAAACAAACCCACGCCCCTTAAACACACTTGCACCCTCTTGGACACATTTGCACCATCTTGAACACACTTACACCCCCTTGTGAACACTCTCTTGCACACTCTTGCTCACACCCCAAAATCGAGAGAGAGAAAGAGAGAAGAGAATGAGAAGGGAGGGAGAAGGAAGAAGGAGGAAGAAATCTCGTTTCGAATCCGTCGCTCCACCAATCGAGATTCCGAAATCAACTACACGATCCTCGTTCGTTTCTCTACCGGTAACCTTCTTTCCCCATTTCGTTTCATCCATTAAATCCTTCATTTTTGTTAGTATTAGTTAAGTTTGAATATTTGAATATTTGATGGGTTTGTAGGTTAGAGTTTACCATTTTTAGTGTAGTTCGGATCAAATGGTAGCTATTAATGTGTACAATGCATGAGCGTGAATTTTATGTGTTGATTTTAACTATAGAATCCGCCCTAGTTGATTTTAGGACGAAACCCTCGTGAGAAAACCTTAAATCGCATTTTTCTGCACCTGTAAGTTGAACCACATGACCCAATGCACGGTCTTGGCAAGACCGTGCGCCAGGCCGTGCACCACCCTTTATGCCTGCACAGGTGCGCCCTTGTTTGAACTTGCACGGTCTTGAATGCGTGCTCAAGACCGTGCGCCAGGCCGTGCGTTAGCCCGTGCGAATGCCTTAACCAAATTTTCAGCCTTTTTCCTTAGTTGCTCACGGTAATGGGGTCAATGGGCCAAAAATAAAAGTTGACTTTTTGCATACGACCCCCAAAAATCGAGCCGTTTTCACCTACAGCTTCCATATGATTCAAGGATGAATATTTCGTAATGTTTTCAAAATTTCGACCTCGTTCGGGCCTTGAATCAAGCCTTTTTCGTTTAGGACTTTTTCCCCAATTTTTGAATGTTGTCCGAATGATCCGAAGATCGCATGAGTGCTTCTTTATAATATATTATGCATGAATGTGCAATTAGAATTTCAATTGAGCATGTTTAGCATCTTTAATTTCGTATCTTTCATTTAATGGATTTAATTGCATTTTACTTGTAATTTCAATTGCTACATGATTATTATTTGGTCTTTCATGTGTTGTAGTCCTTAAGAGTCGTGCGTCGTGTCTTGTCTTATTTGGTTGTCGTCTGTCAGTTTCAGGCCGTCCTTTCAAGGAATAGCTTGAGTGTCTTGTCGTTCCCGTGCTCCCAGGTGAGGGTTTTAAAATGCTTTCAATTGGAGTAAGAATTTCTTTTAATTATTGCGAACTACCCTTAACGTGCTCATATTGATTTGATTTCCTTTCTTGTATATCTATTAAATATTTAATTATATTTTCATGATTTTAATAACAAACGTTTTGATATCAACTTATACCTATGAGTATATCTAAACCGTTTTGTTTGCAAGAGGCAAGTAAACTCTTTCATTTCAAGCGTGACGCTTTGACTTAGGATTTGGGTCTATGGGGAAAGTCGTTAGGGGAGTCCGTCAGCACATCCCGACACGTATGAAACTCATGGTTACCCCCTTTGTCGTCACACCCTTGCCTAAATGCTCGTTTGGCTTTCAACTTATAATGTTCTTCAAACGCGAGTAAAATATTGGACTTTTCTTTTATTGAGGGCCCGGGAGGGTATTCGATGGTCTCACTTGGGGACGAGCGTCCAGGGTGTTGCCCGATGTACTTTTCCCAAAACTAAGCGTCAATCGTGGCCCGTCAGGAGTTGATAGCCACGGTTGGGAGCGATGGTGGGCGTTGCATTCGTTGCACGTTTTCCTAAAATTCAATTCATCGCCCGTGGTCGCACTATGGGGTCAGACACCGGAGATGGAGTTTTATATTGACTTGAAGGGGATATAAGGAGGAACAGGCCCATTCTCGCTCGGATATTACTTGATTGTATTTATGCTTTAATTTCATTATCGTACTGTTAATTATCGTTGAGAATGCAAGTCGAAGCACATTCCAGATTTTCTTCAATTCTGCAAATGTATTTCCCTATATATATATTCAAAACCCGAAAGCGTGGCTCGTACTTGTTCCCACTCTACCTTCACTGACTATCGTTTATACTCACCCCTCGTTATTTTTAATTCTTACTTCAGGTCGACAGGTGGCGTTGTCACCTCTCGTGTCGGTTGGCAACAACGGGTCGTGAGTCTTGGTCTTCGTGTCCTTTGGTAATTGTCGGTAGTGTCCAACAACAGTCTGTCTTTTATTATTTGAACCGAATTTCTATATAGATTGGATATATTGATGAATTATGGAGATTCAATATTGATGATGATTTGTTGAGCATTGGCAAGATAAATATATAATTGATGGATATTGATTTATGTTAATTGATGCCCGTGTGGCTTTGAATGTTTAATTGATATATACATTTTAAGCTTCCGCACTCTATTATTTCTGTTGATTGTTGTTGTTGGACTAGGTTCGTTATCGCCGGTATAGATTGAGTGCTTGCCGTTCGCCGGGATGGATTTTTAAATGGGGTACATCTACCTCATTTGGGAGTTCGTCTCGGTGCGGATGTGGTGTCCTTTCTCCTCCTACGGAAAGGGGCGCTACAACCTTGATTTCGCACATTAGAACTTCATACCTGTATTCTTGTACTCGATTCTCTATTTAACCCACATATTAGAAAAACTTTTTTTTATTGGAACTTATACTTTGTGATAGTCTACGGAGTACCTTCATTTCACTTTATAATACTCTATATCTTCTTAAACGTACTCCACATGTGTGATTGAATAATTGATCAAATATTTGACACGAATAACTTGGTATGTTGATCATTATCTAATATAAAGTTGATTGAACTTTCAAAATTAAGTGAAATATACATCTTAATAGGGAATTACGTTTAAAGAGCTATTGATCATACTTATGTCAATACAATTATATTCCATATGACAAAGCTATTGAACTAGGATTTTAAGTGAAATATTGTTATTCCTTGTAGGAATTCCATACATATTTGAAAACACGTGTACATGAATGAGACATTATTCAAAAGCATGACAATACTATAACATTTCGGAAGATTAAAATAGAATATTGAAAGGATTTTCTATGTTCATCTTGATTAAACTATGGATTTAAGTAGAATAATATTGTATTGAGATAAGTTTGATTAATAGCACATTAAATTTACTTCCCAAGTAAGATATATAGTTCACTTAAATTCATAGTTTAATCAACTTTGTAGTAGATGTTTCGTTCAACAATACCGAGTTATTCATATAGAATATTGCGAACCATGCGTGGAAATATAGAGGTTTGAGTATAGGTTCATGCGTATAAAGTATTATCTTGAGAAATCAAGGTACTATCAAACGTAATCAAAGTAAAAAATAGAACATATCGAGTTTTTCTATATATTTTTTATTATTAGAAAATATACCACGTGCATGTCAAGAAAAGTTCTCTACCACTCGTGAATTCCAAATATAAACTCCAATATCACATTTATTTTTAATATATTTTTTATTAGAGATCATGCCTGAAAAATAGAGAATCGAGTACAGATTCATGCGTCTATTCTAAAGTATCACACTGACAAATCAAGGTACTGCGTAGACTTGCACAAAGTATAAATTCCAGTAAAACAAGCTTTTCTAATATGTGGGTTAAATAGAGAATCGAGTACAAGAATACAGGCATCAAGTACTTTTGTGCAAATTAAAGGTACTCTTAAACATAATCAAAGTATAAAATCGAACATATTGAGTTTTTCTATATATTGTTTATTATTACAAATTATACCAAGTGCATGTCAAGAAAAGTTCCATGCCAATCGTGAATTCCAAATATAAACTCCAATATCACATTTATTTTTAATATATTTTTTATTAGAGACCATGCCTGAAAAATAGAGAATCGAGTACAGATTCATAGGTCTAAAGTATTATTCTAAAAAATGAAGGTACTCCGTAGACTACCACAAAATATAAATTCCAATAAAACAAGTTTTTCTAATATGTGGGTTAAAATAGAAAATCGAGAACAAGAATACAGGTATGAAGTTCTAATGTGCGAAATCAATGTACTTTTAAAACAGAATCAAAGTATAAACCTGTACTTCGATTTTGCACTGCAGTACTTCCTACCTTTTTTCCTGTACTCGAATCTGTATATTTGCCATGTATAGAAAAACTTATTATATTGAAATTTATACTTTGTGGCTCACATAACATAAACTATATGTTGAATTATGAATTTCATTATTCCAAAAGTTTCGACAGATTTGCATTACATATATATCGAACTACATGGAATTTGATTCACTTTACATAGTTTTCTTCTTCTCTTTACTTCTTTACACGTAATCTTCTTCTAATTCTTCTTCTTATTCTTCATGAAGACATCACTTTCTTCTTCTTCTTCTTCTTCGTCTTCTTCTTCTTCTTCATGAAGACATCACTTTCTTCTTCTTCTTCAAGTAATCTCCAGTGTCTTGAAGTAACATCCAGAAGGTATAGAAATTATAAAGAAGCTGACCGCAACAGATCATGCTTCACTGTAAGATCTTGTATCATTTCTTCCCTATGGAAAAACCCTCCTCCAATTGTTCAGGCTGAGGTCTCTGAGTGCGAGGGATGAGAGATGCAAGATGTCTTCACCACCCAAAGGAGAATTCTGGTGAGGAATGCGTGCATTCCTGCTGATGAAGGTCAACTAATTTAAAGCCCGACGTGCTGTTATTTCATCAAAGATCATCAGGGTATGGAGCAACTGTAGCTTCAATATCAGCTTACAACAAGTTGCCACTGCCCGATTCTCCGTTGTCGAAATGCAATAGACTGAAGCAGATGGGTCACGTGTACAAGGAAATGTGCTCCAACTGCTCCACAGCTTGCACCTAACGGGCTCGTGTACAAGGAAACGTGCTCCAAGATAAATTAATGATAAACTTCCACAGATCTGCAATATCATAACGAAAAGATAATGAGCCAACAATAACACAATCTGTGTATAAAAAAGCACATATCAAGGTATAGATATCGGCAGAAGGGAGTATAAAACAAGATTCCGAGGGTTACATATAACACAATCAATGTATAAATAACGATTTCCAGGGTATGAGCCAACAATAACACAAAAATCTGTATATAAAAAAGCACATATCAGGGTATAGATATGTGCAGAAAGGAGTATAAACCACTATTTTGAGGGTTACATTTTGTAAAATCAGGGTATAAATAAGGCTTTCCAGTGTGTGTATAAAAAAGCACATATCAAGGTATAGCATATCTACAGAAGGGAGTATAAATCATAATTTCGAGGGTTATATATAAGGCAAATTAGGGTATAAATAACGATTTCTAGGGTATGAGCCAACAATAACATTGTGTATAAAAAAGCACAGATCAGGGTATAGATATCCACAGAAGAGAGTATAAACAACAAATTCGAGGGTTACATTTCGATAAAATCAGGGTATATATAACGATTTCCAGTGTATGAGCCAATAATACAAATCTCTGTACAAAAATTTATAAAACACAGAAAACAACCTAAAATCGAAAAAATAGGGTATACAAAATCAAGATTCATGGTATAAATCACAACAATCAAGAATATCACTGAATAAGTCTGCTGGAATACAAATATACCTTTTTCATTCCATTCCGCAATGGTGTTTGGTGTTTTTTCGTAGTGGTGGTGTTGGGTGACGCGACGGTGGGTGGCTGCGCTTGGTGGTGGTGGCGTCTCGACGCGACGGTCGGAGGTTGGGGCGTGTTGGTGATGAGGTCTGGACTCTGGAGGCGATGGTGTGAGTTTGAGCCTGCTGGTGGCATCGTCTTGACGCCATGGTGGACGGTGAAAGATTGGGCGTGGTGGTGGGCCTGCTGGCTTCGGCTGGACGCCAGGAGGTTCGGCAAGGTGGTGCCGGCAGCAACCTCAACCAAGTCTCCAAATCTTTTTCCCTCTTCCTCCCTTTCTCCCTTTCTCTCTTCCTCTCTTGCTCTCTCATTTATCTCGCCTCTCCATCAACCACAGTCTCATCAATTTATGACATTGAAGAGACCTTGGAGTCTTCGACGGTCTTTCTCTCTTCAACCGTCCCTGCAACTCCCGAGGCAAGTGGAGGAAAACCTTTGATATTCTCAGTAATTTTTAAGTTCTTTGAGGATATTTTAGTCTTTTCGCACAAAACAGGTCCTTAATTCTAAAGAATCTGCATTTCAGGGACTTTTGTCTATAATTTTTTGAAACAAGTCATTCTTTCTAAAAAAACAACTTGGTCATTTTGTCTAGTTTTCCCCTCATGAAATTGCGATGGGCTTCGGTTGAAAATGATAATATTATTGTAACGAAAATCTATCACAACGAATGTATGTATAATTTTGAAATTACAAAGAAAGATTAAATAAAATCTTACATATTTATATATAAAGAAGTGGATTGTAAAGACTTTTTCTTTTAAGCAAAATTTCTATAGGCAGATAAATTCATTAATTGTTATCATTCCACAATTATCCACTCAATATTTACGAAATCTATTCAAGATTTATTTGAGTTGTTAGATGAAAGCGAAGGAGATTAAATGGCACATGCAGGAAAAGTGACCATAAGCACAGAGAAAGAGATGGCTCATAAATGCCAAATTCCTATTGGTTGTTTCTGTTCACGAACAAGGGTTTGGCTCATTTTCTTCCTATTATTTATTATTTTGGGTTGAGAATCAAATCTACTATATATTTTTGTTAACACCAACAAGTTGCTAAAAACCAAATGAAGAGGCGAGATGTATAGTTGACCTCGTCTGGAGAAACATAGCATGTGCAACTCATGAGATTGAAACCCTAGCTAACTAACGGTTAATTAGATTTGTACCTTAGAGAAGATTGTTAAATTATAAGCGGTAATTCTTTTAGTAAAAATATTATATTGATACTCCACCGGAGTTTTATAATTACCAAAAAAATATTCAATGTTCCCTCAAAATTTTAACGGATATTCCTATCAGAAATTTAAAAATTGGATGTTGTTTGTAATTATGAAACTCCTATGGGATATAGGTGTGATATTTGGACTAAAAAATCCCCAACTTGTAATTTAGTATCAATCAGATGAAAAAGAAATAAAGAAGTATGAGATGGAGAACAAACCAGAACTGAGGCTCATTGAACACACGAAACCATAAATTTGACCAGAAAGTGAAAACAAAATATTCGTGTATCACCTAAGTAAATAGTATAACGTATGCATGACTTAACTTCCAGTAACAACTACATTTTACATGGGACAACACTTGTTTGCCTCCACAAAAACAAAAAAAAAATAAAAAAATGATCATATATATTTTTAAGGGATAATAATGCTCTCATATCGTGAGCTTTGACCTAATTAAGGTTTGAAATACTACAGAAACTATACCTTATACTTTAACTGAAAAGAGCATTTTCAGTCTTTCACGTTATTCTTCTTTTTTTTTGTTAAAACATAATATTAAAACTAAGTTTTATCGAATGAATGTCCTTGAAATCTGTCCCACCACTTAATGAAAAATCTTAGAGAGGGTATGTTTTGGTAAATTCCAAAACCTCATAATATGCTAACGTAATTTGGCAAAATTTGAAGGTATATAAGTGTAATTATCCTTTTTTAGTTGTTCAATTCAAGCTAACTATTAATGCACTCTTATTTCGAAGCCCAAGTTGGTTCTAGAGAAGACATAAGTAGACAGATATTTGGTTTGCACTTTACAGAGGAATTTTCCGAATTGGTGTGAAAAAATCGGTTTATTTTCAATATGGTGTAAAAATACGAGTTATTTTTAATATAGGGCAAACCAGATTCTTATTCCTCGGATTCTTCATGTATTTTGATTTTTGAGAAATCAGTAAACTATTCTCCGGCTTCATTTGATTTTTAATTTAATATGAAACCGATAAGCTATTCTCCGGTTTCATTTGATTCTTCTATTTTTTTTTTCATTTCAATGAAGCCGGAGAATAGCTTACCGGTTTCATATTAAATTAAAAATCAAATGAAACCGGAGAATAGTTTACCGGTTTCTCAAAAATCAAAATATTTACGGTTTGCCCTATATTAGAAATAACTCGTATTTTTGCACCATATTGGAAATATACGGTTTTTTTCACCCCAATTCGGGAAATTCCTCCTTTATTACAGGATTGCATAAAGAAAATGATGATGTGACCTTTTCGATGTAAGCCAAGGAAATTAGCTGTTTTGCCATTTTCTGGAAAAACCACTTAAGTGTGCATGTCTCAGTTTATGTCCACAGCAATTAACTCGAAATATGATCATTAATTTAGGATTCAAAGAAAGGGCATTGCAAACTTAATTGTAAATCATCGAACGAGAATAGGATATGTGATATGATAAAACTGTCAATGTCCTCGTATAAGGGAAGTTTGTAAATTCTAAGAGAAAGGTAATCTTGCTGCTTTTAGTTAAAGAAAGAATGTAAAAACAGAGTGTACTGTGTTGCTACTTCTACTTAAAAGAAGCTAATATAAGCTAAAAGCGAGAAGCAATCTTGTGGTGTTTTTTCCCAGCTTGTAGCTTTTTCTTCTTTTTTTTATATGGTTTTTATACTTTTTTCCTTCAAACCTCATCACTTTTACTCCTCCAAAAAGCAGAAGTTTTTGTAAACAACCCTTTAGTCTAACATGACATGAGCTGAAAGACATACAAATATACTTCACAAAGCTCAAACAAATTCAATAACTTTTATGCACTTATCATAGGAATTTGCATTTCAACATGCAAGCAATACATACGAGTGGGAACAAGAACCTGTATAACTATAACTGATCTAAGCAAGAAATAAAACCTTTTCTTCTGAAACTTTCTATACTAATTTCAACAAGGACCGAGTTTGTCCTCAATAGCAAATAACACCATTATAAAAATCTACTAAAATAGGAAAGCATTGAGAATATGCAAACCTCATTCTATACTCAAACTAGGCTCAGAACTGAACATTATACGTTGAATAATGCTTCCTTTTCCAATTTCAAATCCTCTACTCTGCTTATTCCACAAATGAACTGCAAAACTCTGATTTCGAATTTGCTTGAGCTTAGCAAATAGCCATTTTGAGTGGTTCAAATTCTTAGGCCCTTCAAAAAGGCTCCCAATTCTACTCCAATCGACGGGATAAAATGCCGACGGGGGCAAAATGGTAAAATTGTATCCCGGCCTACCGGAAACCCTCCAGACGACTCTCGAAACTAAGTAAGGCCCATTATGACCCCATTTGTTGCCATCAAATGTGAGTGCAAATTCTTGAATAAATTTGAAAAGTAATGGATGGCCCTGATTGAATATCATCACAGCATTGTTTAATCTGCTCCATTTTTTTGTATCGAGATCAATTGTTTGAGCTCCAATTGTATTCTTGAGCCCATTAAAGCTCTTTAAGAGTATTATATCTGTGTCTAAATAAATGCCGCCAAATCTGTAGAGCAAGCCTAACCTGAGCAAATTTGAGAGGTTTTGACCTAAAGGGACTTCTCCAGGGTTTACATTTCCCTGCATTAACTGGTTGTACCAAGCTTCAGCAGGGGTGTACTTGAATAGATAATTGAAATCAGGAGAAATTGCAGTGATTTTCAACCCTTTTTCCGAAAAGGGTTTTAAGATTTGCATCCCGTTTGTTGAATCGAGTGAATTTGAAGCTATGATTAAGCAGCCATTGGGATGGGTTCTGAATAAACTGTTTATGGCAAAAAATTCTCTGTCTCCAAATGACTCCATGGAAGAAATCCAAGTCATGAAAAATCGGAACTTACAGGGAGAATCTGATGAGTTGGAGCCGAAGAACTCCATCACTCTAACTTTAAATCGCTTTTCTGTAGCACGCTTCTGCGTTTTCCTTCTCTCTGGCTGAAAAATGGCGGATTTGTTGGCGGAAACAGCCAAGTTTATAGTTTTATGCAGAAGCGCCAAGTGGATTTTCAGTTTTCCACTTGGGTTCTCTTCTTTCACTGAGTAAAGTACAGAAGATGACAGCTCTTCTGAAGATGGCACAGAAAAGAACCTTCTTGATTTTCCGGCGACATTTTCCGGCAAGAAACCGGTGGCCTCCGGCGGTGCTTTTGATGAAATCGGGACTTGCGTACTGAATATAGATACACTATTATAAGCTAACAGACAAACCGAAAGAATAGAAATCAAAGCATAGAAAGATCTCTTGCTTCTCTGAAAATGGAAAAGAAGCTGAGACCACAAAGTTCTGATCTCTCCCATTATACGTTTTCCGCAGTCCTCATAGCTTAAGTGTGAGATTTCCTTCTATGAGAGAATTAAGAGAGTGAAGATCATCTCTTTTGGTGCCTTTATTGAGTTGGGTAGGCGGCAAAAAAGAGCAGAAAAATTGAAAGCGTTGTTTTAGGAGGGTTCTTGTTTCTGGACTTTTTGAAAGCAGTGATTTTTTCAGTAAAGGGAGCTCACTGTTTGAAGTATGTGCCTAATTTGTACTTTTATATATCATATGAATCAGGTGTGTGGAGAAGAAAGGGGGCAATAAGTGTGGGGGGTGGGGTTGGATGGGGGTGGGAAGAATGTATGTAAGTCTATATATTTGATTATTTTCATCAATGGCACTTGCAGACAGCAGTTGGATCCCACAAATACAGTAATGGCAACTCATGATTTATTGAATTTAAATTTACAAAATTAAAAACCAACTAACCTTGTTGAATTAGGGTCTAAATACAAAAAACTTCATAAGATTTTAGAAATTAGCAACATAAATAATGAATTACGTATACACCTCATAAGATAAGAGTGTTTCATATTGCGATTTAAACTCTATTAGTCATAACATTAAAAATACACAGATTCATAAATTTTAAGAATTACAAAAAACACCAGCCCTTCCAAGTTATGTTACGTATCACGAAATATTGAGTACAAAACTTGATGAAATCATAAGATACATGTTTTTAATTTCTGTAATTTTCAAAACCGATAATGGGTGTATTTGTGATTCTTACTAACAAGAATCTAATTGAAATCTTATTGGTCTATGCGTAATTAACCAAAAAATAAATTATAATTGATATCTGAAACACAATATTCTTTTTTCACAATATTCGGCAGATAGAACTTGAGAAGGATTTTCTGACAGTAAGTTTTGGGCTGTTGAATATTTATTCTTTTCGTCCTTACTCTGTTCTTTTTCCTATTTTACGAGTTGGGTGACGTTGCTCTGGAATGGAATTTCCTAAGACAAAGTGGCAGAGTGAAGCTTGCTCAGCTACCACAATTCATAGTTGTCTCATTAATTAGATGAAAGTTTAGTAAGCATTCGTTTTGTGTATTTTATGATTCTATACTAACTTTGTACTCATTTTCACCTTTATTATTTAGATAAGATAACCTTTCATAATTTGTCATACTAATTCGTGTCTCTTTATGTTTTAGTATTTTTATTAATTAATATAAAAAAGATGTGTTTTCAGTATTAAAATTCGGTGTCAACTGTGAAGTACCAAACTATATGATTTCCGCAAATTAAATTTTATATATTATTCGGCTGAAAATATTTAAGGCCCACCTAAAACTCGTTCTATTTGTTGGACTCAATTCGGATCCATTCTTGATCCAGAATTCAATGACAACACAACAAAAGTCCAAACCCAATTCTATTTAAATTGGGCTAAAACCAAATTTATGCCACCGGTAACCCATCGTTTCAGAGTTTTTCCTTAGTTTTCTTTTAAATGAACATTGTTTGATCTTTCAGATACTTATCAGTTGTCAAAACATCAATCCACCAACTTCTCTATCGGTTTACTTACACCATACTTTTCCTTCAACAACCTTCTAAGTTGATCTACTTCAATTTTACTCCACATGCTAAGTGCTAACCAAATTTATTTGGGAAAAAAAAAAAAAGAACTTAAAATTTTATTTGAAAAGAAAAATGGAAGAAATAAAGCACATGTACGTACAAGTGAACGGGCTGCGGCTCCACGTGGCGGAAACGGGAAGTGCGTCGTCGCCGGTGGTGGTGTTTCTGCACGGTTTCCCGGAAATATGGTACTCTTGGCGCCACCAGATGATCGCCGTCGCCAAATCCGGGTTAAGATGCATAGCTCCAGATTACAGAGGTTATGGGTTATCCGACCCGCCGCCCGAACCCGACAAAGCTGGATTTTTGGACCTTGTAAATGATCTTCTTGCACTTAGTGATGCTCTCAAGCTCTCCAAGGTGCTTACCAGCTACCCTTTCTCTGGGTTTACATAAATGCTTTAGGTGTAATTAGACTAAAATCAGGGGTCTAGAGTAATTTACCCTTAAAATTTGATGCAGGTTTTTCTGATTGGTAAGGATTTCGGAGCTGGCGTGGTATCTATGTTCACTCTTCTTCATCAGGACAGGGTCTTAGGTTTTGTAACATTGGGCGTGCCATTCATGGCGCCACCTCATACTCCCACGTTTCATCTCCACCTTCCTGAAGGCTTCTATCTTTCAAGATGGAAGGTTAGTATTAAGTTTCAATATTTATGGGGATAGTTACACATATTTCCGCTGAGAAAACATCTAAATTGACAAAATACTACCCTGAGGTTTTGGAAATTACAAAAAATACCCTGAGGAATGATAAATAGAGGTTAAGTAGGATTTTCTTTGCAGGAGCCTGGACGTGCCGAAGCTGATATTGCTCGCTATGATGCGAAAACGGCAGTCAGAAAAGTATATATAATGTTCTCCAGAAATGAAATACCAATAGCAGATGAAAACCAGGAGATCATGGACCTGGTGAACCCTGCCACTCCTCTACCTAATTGGTTCACTGAGGATGATCTTGCAACCTATGGAGCATTGTACCAGAAATCAGGTTTCCGAACTGCACTCCAGGTGCCTTACAGGTATTTTGATATTTACCATAAATTATAAGCATTAGTTTGGTGTTCGATTCTGCAGTGTTTTGAGTGATAATCGTGTTTCTTTATAGATCTTTCATTACAGAAATGGATATTCCAAATCCTAGAGTCGATGTTCCAGCTCTACTAATCATGGGAGAAAAGGATTATGTCTTCAAATTTCCAGGAATGGAGGAATACATTAGGAATGGGACAGTGAAAACCTTTGTTCCCAATTTGGAAATTAAGTACATTCCACATGGAACTCATTTTGTTCAAGAGCAATCACCTGATGAAGTAAATAACCTTATCCTCAACTTCCTCAAAAACCATATTTAATCCGAAAAGGCTTGTGCAGAGGTTTAATTGAGAGATTGAATTCGTATGGGGATATATAATGTAACTTTCTTTTCTTGGCTTGTTATTTCTTGAAGTTTGGTTTTGAAATTACATGGCTGGTGATTTATAAGCTGCGATGCACGGTTGTGGATATTGAAACGGTATCCGACACGATACAACACTCTTAACGAAAATCACCTATTCATCATTTCAATTAAAAACAAATGATTTGTATAAAGTTGTTTTTGAATAGACAGGGCCGTGATTTTCAAGTATCTTCTTTTTCATAGGGCTTTAAGTTTATTTTATAAAAACATGCTAATTATAGAAAATCACAAAATATATGATAATACCAACACAACACCGATACGTTAACATGATCTTTTTTCAAATTGATACGTTAACATGATCTTTTTTCAAATTTAGCACTAAATAAGTGTATGACACAAATATCTATCATGTGCCCGATCCGATACAACATGATAGACTTATTAAAAGTGTCCATTTGAAACAAAAAAAGACGAATCCATTCATCATAGATTTTAGTTTATTCTGTATTTTTTTATCACTACAAGAATAATATATAACAATATAAAGATTTAATACTACAACACCAACATCAGACAAAACTTGCATCTAAAAATATTAAAAGTTTTCATCAACATCAGACAAAACTTGCATCTAAAAATATTAGAAGTTTTCATAAAAAAAAAAAATTCATAATCCTCATAAACGCAGAGAGAGAAAGAGAGAGAGAAATCATACTGCATTGCACTTATATGGTAGCTTTCTACTTCTGTATACAACTATACGGCCCTCCAACTAACAAGGTAAATTCAACGGATGTAATTAATTAATAACAAAAATGAACGAAAAAATTATACAGACAAAACACTTTAAAAAGAAACACATCCTCCAATTGATGCACCACATAATCACCACTCTCTTCAAACTTCACCTTCACTGGCCGAGATTACCGTGTCGTGTATGAGAACTGTACAAAGTTTGCATATTCTCAAGGTATCCTACATGATTCTATTACTTCAAGAACAGCAGAGTGTGTTTCAGGTGAAATCATGTTCAGTGTCATATGAAATTCCTGCACAAACAGAAAAACACTGCATAAATAACGAATGTGTTTCTGCTTTAAGAACTTGAAATGTTACAAGGCACATTTTTCATTAGGGTTTATTACATCCACACCCATTCTGAGATTGCATTATTACAGTTGGTCCCATAAGTTTGAAAAAACTACTCCCTAAATATATTTAAAATTACACCCCTCAAGAGTTCTGAAAACCTACACATGTACGCCCCTAATATAGAATGGTTTAAGTAATTTTAACATTTTTAGGGAGCATTTTGTAGTTTTTTCGAATATGTAGGTACCAACCGTAGCATGGCAATCTCTAAAGGGGTGTTTATGTAGTTAAGTCGTGTTCTTTGAAAAATTTCATTAGTGTACTTATTGATCAAGCTTTCTACGATTTAAAAGAAATGCATACCACAAATCTCTCCAATACTGGAACTAATAATTTCAAGTTGTGATTAGGAAGACATCCAGCAATGGTCTTGCGCACGCTCTTGCTGGAAAATACATTGACAAAATGTTTGTCAGAACATATATATAATAATATTACAGAAAGATATAAAGTGCCATAAGTGTATTATTAACCTTTCTGTTGAGAGGAATGCAAGAAGAAGAGCTGCATAAGCTTCTACAATCATTTTCTCAGCTTCCTTCTCTCCCTGCAATATGGAATCCTCATCATCCTGCAAAAAAGAAAAAACAAAAAAACAATTATTGGCATGTTTTTTATACAAATCTTAATGATGTTAATATTGCACTTGAAAATTCTCTTAACATTTCAAAATAAAAATATATTCAATTATTAAGATTTAGCCGAATTTGTAGTGAACTTTCAAACAATAAACTAGGTGGACCAAAGAATAAACAAGCATAACAGACAGAAGCAGAGCAGATCAACTTCCTTACCCAGGACAAACATTTTTCCTCTCCAGCAGCATCATTTGTGCCTTGATTAGCCAAAAAGATAGAGCAAAGTAGAAAAATGATACTGCTTTTCTCCTCCAAGCCCAGACTGCCCAGGTTGGGTAATGAGACAGTAGCTGCTGCAAGGCGAGATCTGCAGTACAATGAGATTAGGTAAAAGGTGCTTTTTTAGTTACTTACAAATTTATAGTAAAAAGAGACTTGATTAACTTCTCCACTTTTTACAGCTTTAACTTATCCAAAAGCAGAAGTTTTTGCAGACACCCTCTTTACCTGTTGCGACCATCCTTCTCCACCAAATTCACAAGCAAACCCAAAATAGCAACAAGAAAGTCCAATTCTTGATCAGTGAGAGCACTATTCTTTTGTTGACTCGATTTAGATGACAAACTACTCCCTTTTACATCATCAAAGTGTGACAAAGATGAGCTAAATGATGGAAAATGACCAGCAATCAGAGAAGACAAGATTTCTAGTGCCCCACAGTTGGCAATTTGCTGACAGCCCTCAGGATTGTCATTGGTCAAGTTCATAAGAACCTGAAAAACGACAAGAATGCATCACATTTAATAGCTCGCAGAAGTATTTAATGTAGCTAAATAAAGTTTTCAGAAGCTTCATATATAAGAAAATCTATATTAGTAGCCTTAAAACAGTTAATTCAACAAACACACAGAAGAAGCAAAGAAAGTACATGTTGATCTATCTTCATCAACAGAAACTGGGGAATGCAAAGCCTTCTGCTTTTGGAGAAGTTAAAGTTAAGGATAAAATTGTAAAAAGTTTGGGTATGTTTGGAGAATAAAGTGCAAAAGCACTTTTAAGTAATAGTTAAAATAACAAGAATCTGAAGAAAGTACCCCCAAAAAGTGCTCTTAGCTTCTAGCTAATTTTAAGCAGAAGAAGTAAAACCAAAACACTCCCTATCTACTCTTTTTTAAGCTAAAAGCAGAAAAGCATTCTTTTTGAGTTTGCAAACACTACCATCATTAGCAAAATAATTCACTACTTCCAACAATACCTTGACAGCTGCAAGAAGACAATCTGCCAGAAGGTTGGATTTATCTTCATCAACAGCAGAAGAACAAGAGGTTCCCTGAGAATGACGATATTCCAGGTTGTTTGATTCTTGTTGGCTTGACATTGGTACAGATTGACTCAAATCTTTATATCCAATCATATCTTGAGATAAAGACTTCTTCACCCCTCCATATAACATATCCCACTTTGAGGGTTCAATTTCATCCTCGTGAAATGCAAAAGGATCCATTTCTGAATCAACAGTGCTTATGTGTGCTTGAGAAGATGTTCCACTACAAGATCCTGCTTGAGAAGATTCAACTCTCAGCTTTAGCTTTAGAGGATCAATAGTAGGTTCCAAACTAGACTTAAAAGATCCTGTCTGACTAGAAATACAAGCCATCTTTTCAACCTGGGAACTGCCCAGCGAATTTCTGAGTAAGGAAACACCTACAGTGAAGAAAACAATAGCATCAAGAAAACAATATGGATAAAAGCAAGAACCAATGAAGAGAGAAAAATACAATAGCATCAAATTTACCATATAAGATACCTGAGAGAATTTTAATGACACTCAGAACAAGCTTCACAAAAGACCGTGGAGCTTGTCGACCATCAAATTTTCCTTTCATCCGAAGCAAATGGCACTGTAATGCATAACCAACTTCAGAGATGGGGAATTCACACAACAAATTATCAACTAGTGGCAAAATTAACAACACACAAATATATTAGAATTGTATGTAACATTTCCAAGGTAGTCTGCTACCTGATTGTTATTGCTAAGGAAAGTAGCATTCTCCATGATTCTTAGACATTTCAAAAGCAGCACTAGACTTTCTCGCCCAGAAGTATCTTTAAGATCAAAAGTGAAAGAGGGACTTTTCTCGAACCATTCCTGCACAAATCAACAAGCATTTGAAATTACAAACCTAATATAACTTTTAAAGAAAAGGTGTGTTCAGGTTTAGCATTCTCTGGGACAAACTCAGGAGAACATTCTAGGAATACATAACCAACCACAATATAAAAGCAAATATACAAGGTCAAAACTGATGTCAAATGTCATCCTTTAAAAGTTCAGCATGGAAACAAGAAATGTACAAGCAAATATAGGCATGAGCAGAAACTATATGCCCATAATAATAATAAAAGGGAACTATGAGCTCAAACCACATCATAACACAGCATATTTTATGAGCTAACGAATCATCTTAGTCTCCTAAAGGGAAAATAATGGATAATTGTTAATCAGAATATTTCATTTTACGGGGCAACACTCCATTAAACTCAATACCAATTGACTTCCAAACAAAAGTACATAATTTGGGTCATAATAACATCAAACAACATACAGGCTCACACCTCCATTACAGAATGGCATTTCCTTGCCACTTCAAAAACTGCATCAAGCCCCCCAAACTCTCTCAGTTTCTCCTTAAAGTGGGTCACATTTTTTCGTAAAGTCCCAGAAGTATCTGATAACAAGTAAAGAAGAGAGTTATATTCATAAACCAAAACATCAGGATAAGAATTGAACCATAGGATATTATTTCTTATCAAATTTCCACAAAGGCAAATAAAATTGATTGTGATTATACAAGTTTATTAGCTTGCATTAATGGCAGAAGGAGCACCTGAAAAGATTTTATTCAAAATGATCAGAGGATTTTGGTGAAATCACAACCAATTGAGTAATTTAAATATTTGGAAATATGAAATCACAATCAATCGAGTGATCTAGAATATTGTTAAAGGTGAGGTTGCAATCAATTAAGTGTATTTAGAGAAAGGAAGGAGATCGAAGCAAAATAAAAGAACACCCCCCCCCCCCCCCCCCCCCCCGCCCCCCCCAATTTCTAGCTAAAAATATCATAACATACTTGTAAAGCTCCAACTAAATTGATTTCTGATATGCAAGAGATGTTAACCTAATAAATATGAATTTATAAAACTAAGCGCCATTGGCACAAGACACACAAGCATTCATTTATATGTATGTATGTATGAATGCATATATGTTGTGTCGAGTTAATTAAACAGAAGGCAATTACTAGCATCATATTAGAACACAATTTCTAAACCTTCCATAGAGACCACAGTTAAGCAAGCTTTCTCCATTGTAAGCAAACTAATCCATTTAGGATTCAACTCAGGATCTTCGATTCCACCATCACTGTCATCTCTTGACTTCATTTCCTTGCAATTTACAAGGATCTCCTGAACCTTGAGTGAAATTGCTGTAGAGCTGGTATCTGTTCCCTTGGCTGACTCTTGTAAGAAACCAGCATTCTTGCACAGGGCTAGAAGCTTGCTGCCGACAGGAAGTTGTTTTTCCTTGGCAGCAGTAGATGAGAGTGGTTTCAACAATTTTATTAGAAAGCGAATGCAATTTGGTGAATCCAGAAGATTATCATCTTGACCCTGAAATAGTAATCATATTAATATATCATTAATAAGGCTGTAAGGTAGGATATGTTTCTGAATGAGTTTAAAAACAAAGAGCAAGTTCAGGCCACCATTTACAGTTGAAATCACTTACATCACTAGTCAGAATGTAAAATAAAGCAGCAGCAGCAAGGTTGCTTGGCTTGTCATCGAAACTGAGTCCCATTACAGCATCAATGATGGTTTTGGCCATCCTAAGAAAGAAATAAGCAGTTACAAGGGGTAAATCTCCAAATTGTATAAAATTACAGAACACTCAACTACTAATATATCAATTTCAATCAGATAGCGGGTAGCTATCCTTATTATAAATTTATCCATTCAGGTGTTGACCAATTGGCCATATTACACAGATTTTTCATTTAATCACAAGCAGATGAGTTACGGAGTGATACATAATTGTGAGAGAAACTAGCACTAGAGTCTATAAATAGATGTTTACATTGTTCAGCGTGAACCATGTGCGATGATGGTTTAGGATGAAAAGTGGTACATAAACAGAAATGTAGTGAATTGTAACCTTTTATTAGAAATGGTTGAGAAAAAAAACTATAACGAAGAAATAGGAAATTTAGTAAATCAAATCAACAAGCACAAAATATGCACACCATCAAATATCCCTAAATGCAAAGATATACTACGCATCATTACCCTAACCCATATGATAGCGGTTGTTTGTGAATTTTAAATGACATCTAGTTTTCCACAATTCTTGTATATACCACAACGAAACATAACTGTTGAGAGAATTATCCCAAGACTAGCAGTCAAAGAAATGGAATATTGGGCCAAGAAAAGGTGAATTGAAATACCCATGAACTCTTAAAAGCCGCCTCTGTTGAGCTGTTCCACAAATTGATAACAATGACAAAAGACTTGCTCTCCGAACTCTCACTGGTCCCTTCTTCAACCCATCCAAAGCAAAATTCACTTCATCTACATTCTCCATCATCTCACCAAACTCTTGCGTTTCCATCAATGTAGCGGTAAGCTCTATATAATCTTGTCCTGAATCCTTTGATTTCATAATCTTCTTTTTCTTCATTTTCTTATGTAAAACCCGACTTTCTCCCCTATCCTTATTCCTAGATTTCCCAGAAACCCCATCAAAATCCCAGGAATATCCATTATTCTCATTCTCTCTTGACTGTGAAATCCCTAAATCACCCAACCCCTGGGAAGAACCCAAAGCATATGAATCAAGATCAACATTCTTGGACGATTTCCATAAATTTTCATGTTCAGATAAATCAAAAACCCTGTTCTCCCTGGCCTTCCTTTGCGGCAGAACCACAAAATCCTCTAACTCCTGTGATGAATTATAATCAAAAGGATCCGAATTCACTTTCTTGGGTTTCTTTGATTTCTGGAAATCCCTTTCAGAAATCTCCAGAACCGCAAATTCCTTTGATTCTTGAGACGAACTTGAACCATACGAACCCGAATCAACTTCAATCATCTTCACTTTCTTCGAGTCCCTGAACCCTCCATCGAATTCCCCGCCCTTTCGTGGAGGTAAAAACGCCAATTGCCTCGAGTCCTGGGACGTACTAAAACTATATGGATCGGACCAGTGGCAGCGACTAGATTCCTGGGACGGAAAATTAAAATCGTAAACATCTTGGGGGCATTCTTGGGAAGAGGAATCGGAAACTCCGTCGGCGAAGGTACTCGCCCCCGAATAGCTCCTATTCATACTTCTACTCCGTCGGCCGTATGTCCTAAAGATCATACTTTTCTATCATCAGAATAATTCAACAATTTCTCATGGAAATCAACGGAAGGGGATATCGGAGGAACTATTCGAACTAGATAGTTGAAATCGGAAGGGGGCTTAGGGTTTCTGCTCTCTCAACGTTCCCCAGTTTCCGCTCCCATTTAAGGATTTTAAATTTACAATCGGAGATTTCGAATTTCGAGGCAGAAGAAAACGGAATTTTGAAGTGAATTAGGGTGGATTTAAGCAGTGAAAGCCGAGAGTTGGATAAAATTCTTCGGGTGGACTGAGGGTACCGGTACTTAAACTTTACTGCGACTGGTAGAATTTTGAAAGCGGATGAGATCACAGCCGTTAACGTTTCTATGGGCTATATCAGTCAGTATTGGGTTTAGGTAGCAGCCTAGCAATAGTTTTCTTTACTTTTTAAAAAACGCAATACAACAATTGTTTTGTTCAAGGATAACTATATTTAGACTAAATGGGATTTTATTAAACTCAAACTCATAAATATTTTTGTCAAATAATTATACTTATAAATATAAAGAGTTTTATAATTATAAAAAATACTTAATTATTCTAAGTTTTGGTTTGTTCGCATCAAATTTTTAACGGAATATTTTTTCAAAGTCTTAAAAATTAGGTATTTTTTTATAATTATAAAATATCAATTGAAGTTTAAATATGATTAACTATTTTGTTTATTTAGTTGTTTTTATATAGCATTTGTGGGACTTCAAAAATTCAATTCGAAAGTAGATATTTTATTTATGGAAAACTATCATAAGATTGGATAACACCAATTAATATAATTCAAATTAATGACAAGTTGTTACCTTAATTAACATTAAAATTAAACAAATATAAAAAGATATTAGCTTTTAACCCCTGAGTTGCATCGGGAAATTAATTTATAATTATAATTTAATATATTAATATTAATTATAGTTTATATATTATAATATTAATAACTTGAA
Organism: Verbena officinalis; assembly: GCA_958496215.1. Classification (NCBI taxonomy): domain Eukaryota; kingdom Viridiplantae; phylum Streptophyta; class Magnoliopsida; order Lamiales; family Verbenaceae; genus Verbena; species Verbena officinalis. The sequence goes on from OY292386.1 coordinate 1,607,961, forward strand.
TATATTTCACAAATTTAATGGAGTTTTTTTTATAAATTAATATATATATTCCCTACATTGCACGGGAAAATCTATTTATAAAATATATATTATTAAATAAATTAAATCATATTTTCTTATATAATTATTAACGATACATATAACTAATTAACTCATAATTTGAAACACACACCAAAATAATTCTTTTTATAAAATAATTATGAACTATATATATGAAAAACTCATTTTAAATATATAAAAAGAGTAATATGATATGATTTTGTATTTGTAATAGAGGGAGTATATATAATATATATATATATATATATATATATTAAATCATCCATACAATCGATATAAAAATATTAAAATATAAAAATTATTTAATAATAAACCATATAAATAATTATTGAAATCTCTTATATACTTGATATTATTTTTTTTGTTGAATAAGAGGTTCGAGTGCTTTCTTAATCCCATTTATATAGGACCTTGAGATCTTTGATTAAATTAGTATAGCGCAAAACCGTTAAACAATGTCATTCGATTGTGGAGCTCATGCTGAGATTATGATGTCATGGTTTTATATTTAGAGGGTGTTTGCAAACTCTAAAAAAATCACTTTTAATACAATTGATTTTTTTTAGTACTTTGTGTTCAAAATACTCCCAACTTCTGTTAAATTTAAGCTGAAATAAGCTAGAATCTAGAAGCAGGTAAATACATGCTTTTGGATTCTATTTTAGATTTTAAGTATTTTTATAATTAAAATAAAAATTTAATTAGTAGTTTTATTAAAATTAGAAGTGTTTCTCAGTTTTTATTTCAAACACTCGGCTATTTTTTTTCTCTGCTTTTAGCCTTTTTTGTCCAAACACTCCGTGCTTTTACTACTACATTATTTTTCAAATTTAACTTTACTTTAACATTTTTAGAAACAGGAAAGTTTGCAAACACTCATAATTATTTTGGCTTATTTGGATAAACATATATTTATATTATTATGAATCTTCTGCTTATTGAATATTTAAACTACGCAATATTTTATCTAAAATTATTAATGTCAATTTAAAAAACATATATTTATATTATTATGAATCTTCTGCTTATTGAATATTTAAACTACGCAATATTTTATCTAAAATTATGTCTATTCTATTATTGTCAATTTAAAAAAGACTAACAAGACTAATGCTGTGGAAAAATTAATAAATGTTTACAATTGTACATCATAAAAAAAAGTATATTTCAATTAGATATATTTTTAATTTGTGCATGTACTGAATTTGCTTCTATGTAACTGCTAGTAAATAATAAAAATAAACCCGAATTTGTCAATTCTGGTGGATGGCAATTAAAACTAAAACAGAGTAGTATAAAAGTCTTGGGAGCGGAGCACGCCGTTAGTCGCACAGAAAGAGAGAGAAAAACGAGAGCAATATTCCAATTTTCTGGATCTAGGGTTTTCTTCTAAGTCGCCACGCATACCCGTATTCCTAAAATTTCATCGGAACAAACCTAGCTCTCAAAAATCATCACTAAATATCAAAGACGCGATGAGATCAGAAACTTGACAAGCGTCGTTGAAATCTCTATTCGAAATACCGTAATTTTCTGTTATTTTCCCCCAATTGATTTTTTCAGCAATCAATCTATATAAATCTGGTAAGAAACAGACCGATCAAGTTTGAATACAACTAGAGAAGATTAGAATTTCGTTTTGCTGGAGCGGTTGGTTGATCACTTGATTGATTGATTGATTCACTGAGTTATTATTATTATTTTTTATTTTTTACCTCAAAATTGGTCAACGGCATCTTAGTATTGAAATTTGAACTGTAAGAAATTTGAATTTGCTCATTATATTTTTAATTTAGGAGAGTAAAATGTACGGAAAAGTGGTGGTGATTTATGAAGGGGAGAGGGTACTGGGTGAGGCGGAGCTGCGACAGCAAGACGGCGTCGTGTTGGGGGAGGAGATTAGGGAAATTCGGATCTCACACTTTTCACAACCCAGTGAGAGGTGCCCGCCACTCGCCGTGCTTCATACCATAAATTCAACCGGAATATGCTTCAAATTGGAATCTACTGCAAAGAATCTGGAATCGCCGCTCTCTCTTTTGCACGCCACCTGTCTCAGAGATAACAAGGTATTGCATTGCCCAACAAACAGTACAGAAACCACAAAACTGACTGGAAAAAACTTAACTTGATTGAATTACCAAAGAGGCCTAATTTTAAAATTTTGAGAATCCTAATTGGATTTGGGAACCGAAGGAACCCTAATCATAAATTTTGATAAATACAAATTTTGAGTTAGAAATTTTCAATAAGAAACACTGATTCGGGTAAAGTGGACTTATGTTGGTAAACGATTTGGACTTGGGACAAATGAACAAGGACCCAGTTTTATCACTACCTCTTTCTTGTTTTTGAGTTTTGATGGATTAATTTCGACTCTGGAGTCTGGATTCGACTATGACATTGAAAATTATAGGCTGGATAATCTCTAAAACAGGTGTTCACTTTTAACGAATTGAAAATTGCAATATTAACTATTTCCTTGAGAATTTTAATCTATCTAAGGACTGTAATACTTGTTTTGATAATTCTTAAGCTACTAAAAGTGGCAGTGAATTTCTGATAATGTAAGAACCTAAATTTGGAGGTTGGATAATGGTATACAAATTTATAAATTTTGTTTGGACAAAAGAAGCATGTAAAGCGGACCCTCAAATTTGAGGAAGCTTTCTTCATTATTAAGAACAAGCAATGTCCAGGGAATGGTTGATAATTCCTTTAGCTTTTTACTTTTGTGAACTGGACTTCCCTGCTTCTACATAATAGCTATTATGGTGATGAAATCCATGAACTGCCATTTTAAATAGTTCGATAAACCTCTAAATGAATTTGTGTTGTTCTGATCTTATTTAACACATTCCTCTAATATCAATCTAAAACAGTGCACTCAAGCACGCCTGTGATGTAATGACAAATAAATTTCTCAAAACAGATGATTTCGCGAGTATACACAATATGATTAAATAATAAACAAAACAAATAATCTTATTTTTCATTGATCATTCCCTCTCCTCTCTAATTTAGCAAACACACTCTACATTTTTCCTTGTTGATTTGCAGACTGCTATAGCATCTATTGGAGGAAGGGAGATTCATTTAGTTGCCATGCATTCGAGACAGTATGTTGGAGAAGGCCCTTGCTTTTGGGGGTTCAATGTGGCATCAAGCCTGTATAATTCTTGCCTTGTCATGCTGAATCTCAGATGTCTCGGCATAGTTTTTGATCTTGATGAAACACTCATAGTTGCAAATACAATGCGTTCGTTTGAGGATAGGATAGATTCATTGCAGAGAAAAATAAATTCCGAGTCTGATCCACAGCGCCTTGCAGGCATGTTAGCTGAAGTTAAACGTTATCAGGATGATAAAAGTATTTTGAAGCAATATGCAGAAAGTGATCAGATAATTGAGAATGGCAAGGTTATCAAGTCGGAATCTGAGGTGGTTCTTGCTTTGTCGGATAATCATCAAACTATTGTTCGACCAATCATACGGTTACAGGATAAAAACATTATTCTTACTCGCATTAATCCACAGGTAAATTTGCTTGCCCAATTATAGGCTCAATATAATTCTAGTTTTATTTATGTAGAAATCTGTTGCCTTGAGATTTGAGCTAATTACAATTTCGTCCATCTGAATCACAAAAAACTCCATGACATTTCACTTTTAAACTCCCTGAAATAGCTGATTATTTGTATTTTTTGGCTTCATGTCATTGTTGTATAGTTTGAGGACTTTTTTGTAATCATGTGGATTTCCAAAAATAGAGGGACTGAATTATAATAGGGCAGACCTCAGGGGTAGTAGATGTAATCTGCCCTTTATTTTAATCTGATTGTTAAACATATAACATAAGGAGACTCTTTCTACTACTGCAGATACGTGATACGAGCGTACTCGTGAGATTAAGACCTGCATGGGAGGATCTTAGAAGTTACTTGACTGCTAGAGGTCGTAGGCGCTTTGAGGTTTTTGTTTGCACAATGGCAGAAAGAGATTATGCCTTGGAAATGTGGAGACTTCTTGATCCAGAATCAAATTTGATATACCCAAGGGAGCTTTTAGACCGCATTGTGTGTGTCAAACCTGGTAAGGTTTGAGGTAACTGTAGTCTCAATTTTATGTTTCAATAGGATTCATCTTCATCCGTTTAACTTTTTGTGCAGGTTCTAGAAAATCACTATTCAATGTTTTCCATCAAGGGAACTGTCAACCTAAGATGGCATTAGTGATTGATGACCGATTAAAAGTATGGGATGAGAAAGACCAACAACGAGTTCATGTGGTTCCAGCATTTACACCATATTTTTCACCTCAAGCTGAAGTAATTAATTTTACTTTTACACTGAGTGGGTGTTTGCAAACTCTATTGCTTCTAGAGAAGCTTGGAAAAGAAGGCAGTGTTTGGAAGAAAAAGTGGGGAGTGTTTGAAAAAAAAGTGCAAAGTTAAAAAAAGGCAGTTGAGTGTTTGGCCAAACATGTTGAGAAGCACTTTTCCTACTATCAAGAAACTTCCATTTATTTACGAAAATAACCTAGAAGCTAAAGCCAAGAGTTTATGCTTAAAATAAGCAGAAGTATGTTTTCCGAACACTCCCTAAATGCTGAAAAAAAGCACTTTGCACAACAAGTGTTTTTTAAGAGTTTACAAACAGTACCTGGGAACCTAGTATGTTACTGGTCTGGCAATCTAGTATGTTTGCTAACATGGTCAAATTTGTTCCATGTAGGCCAACAACACTGTTCCTGTGCTGTGTGTTGCAAGAAATGTAGCTTGCAACGTGAGAGGTGGTTATTTCAAGTAAGTTTATCACAGCTTCTTGTTTGAATCCATGTGCTACAAATACTTGTTATTGGATTTAACTTGAAATATTCATCACAGGGAATTTGACGAGGGTCTAATTCCACGAATTTCTGAAGTAGCGTATGAAGATGACATTAGAGACGTGCATGCTTCGCCTGATGTGAGCAACTTCTTAGTTTCAGAGGTTAGTCCTGACTCGCTGATTTCTATAAAGCTATTTTTTGCTCATAAAATATGTACATACTGAGCGGCATTATTGCCTTTTCCATTGCTAGGATGATCCTACGTCTGCTAACGGGAACAAAGATTCACTTGGTTTTGATGGAATGGCTAATGCCGAAGTAGAAAGGAGGTTAAAGGTGAAATGGCTTTTCTTAATAATAAATTGCTTATGTGGTTTGTTGATTCAAGACTTGGCAGTTCCTCTTGCCTAATTGAAATCTTTAGGGAATCTTAGGCATATTCAGAGTGTTTGCAAGCTCTAAGGAAATTGCTTTTCTGCTTTTAGCTTAAAAATAGCAGAAGTGGAGTATTTTGTTTTGCTGCTTCTGCTGAAAATAACCTAGAAGCACAATCGGGGTTGCTTTTCAGCTTTTAGGTTTTCGTTCTATTATTTAAAAGTGTTTTTCTCCAAATACTCCCAACTTTTACTACTCCAGCTTTTTCACAACTTTACCTTCCACTTCAACTTCTCCAAAAGCAGAAGTTTTTGCAAAGACCCCTGTTGCTCCACTCTGTACTCAGCAACTTCACTTTTTATATGGTTCAAAGTTTGTTTAATACCACTAGAGGTAATAATAGTACATAAAATTTGACAACTAAAAACTTTCAGGAGGTCATGCCAGCTTCTTCAACCGCTCCAACGGCAAGTATGAATTTTGACCCGAGAGTTGCCTCAGCACTCAAGTACACAGCACCATCTTCCTCTTTCCCTGTGCAGCCACCAACAATACAAGGGCCATCACTGCCACCTTTTCTAAGCCAGCAATTGCCTCAAGTGACTACACTGCTTAAACAAACAGAAACGAAGTTGCAGAATTCTCCTGCAACAGAAGAGGGTGAAGTACCAGAATCTGAATTAGATCCCGATACAAGGAGAAGAATGCTTATCTTGCAACATGGTCAAGACATCAGAGAAAACCCTCCAAATGAATCTCGGTTTCCTGCCCGCCCGCCTACCCAAATACCCATACCCGCATCCGTACCCGTTCCCGCCCGTCCAGGTTGGTTTCCGGTTGAAGAGCAGATGGGCTCCCGACTGGACGGTGTGGGCCCACCTGTGGACTTCAATGTTGGGCCTCTTCCTATTGACAAGCATAGGTCACATCCTCCACCGTTTCTTCACAAACTGGAGCCATCTATGCCACCTGGCAGAGTTCTTCAAACCCAGAGGTTGCCAAAAGAGGTAAGGTGTCTCTTCTATCCTGGTTTGAGTAAATTTCAGGTAGTACCGATGTAGTGTTTGCTAACTCTTAAAAAAATCACTTTTCTGCTTTTGGATTTTTTCAGCACTTTGGTTTTTCCAACACTTCCAACTTCTGCTTAAATTAATCAGAAATAAGCTAGAAGCTTGAAGCACCTAAAGGACATGTTTTTGGCTTCAACTTCTAGCTTCTAGGTTATTTTCATAAATAATTGAAGTTTCTTGGGAGTAGTAGAAGTACTTCTCAGTTTTTTTTTTTCTTTTTTCGGAACACTCAACTACCATTTCTTTTGCTTTTCACTTCTTTTTTCTGAACACTCCTAACTTTTATGACAACTTTTTACGACTTTTCCTTCTACTTTAGCTTACCTAGAAGCAGGTAGAGTTTGCAAAGACCAACTTAATACAAAAGTCAATACGTCTGTCACAGTTGACTAGTCACAAGTGTACTGATGTGATGTTTTATATACTTATCTGTATACAGGAACTTCCCAGAGAAGACCTGTCAAGAATTAATCAACCACTCCCTGATTTTCATTCTTTTTCTGGTAAGTCACGTTTATAAAAAAAGAAGCTCCATTTCGGAAGACTGCAGGTTTAGTTTCACATCCATATCAAAATGTTGATAGAAATGAGGAGAAGAAACGACAAGATTCCTTTTTTGAACCACGTATTGCTTTGCAATCTCATTAAAGATCCCACCTTTTATCTCTTCACAGAAACACATAAATTTGTCACTAATATGAACCTTTGGGATTTATATCCATATGGGGATCTGTAAGATCTGCTTATTAACAGAAAGTTTGCTGGAAATCACACATACAATCTAGTTAAAGATTTGTTGATATCACCATTTTACTGAAATTTGAGAAAACTGTGTGACCAAATCTCTGGATAGTTTCTGTGCCATGCCATTATTTCTGATAGAATATGCTCTCTTGAAACAAATGATTATTTTATCCCCCCTTCCATGTGATATTTGCTTCAATTCCTTGTCTGAAGTTATAGTTCAAAATCAAGTACAGATTCAACTTCATTTGACATAATTGTAATAAAATGTTTTCCTATTTTGTAGGCGAGGATAGTCCCATGGCTCAGCTACCTTCAGCAGACAAGGATCTTGATCTTGAAGCTGGACAAATTGATCCGCAGAGTGTCACTTCAATTGGTGCTTTACAGGATATTGCACTTAAGTGTGGAACAAAGGTATGGGAATTCAGTTGATTCCTTTTGCTTTAGTCTGGTTTTCCCAATTCTCACTTTCTGAGCTGGTTTGCTTTGAATACTGTAGGTTGAGTTCAAGCAAACTCTAGCATCAAGCATTGAACTGCAGTTCTCTGTAGAGGTGTGTTCAGAATTTCAGTTGCCAATATTTTCATTTTCTGAAAGTGAAGACATCAATTGGGACTAAGTAATTAAGACAGATTTTCATGTTGCCCCTCTCTCTCTCTCTCTCTATATATATATATATATATATATATATATATATATTTATATTTATATTTATTTATTTATTTATGTATTTATTTATAATATGCATATATCTTCTATTGCACTGTTTTCTCTTTCTTTCTTGCAACACCTTGTGCACTCGAGTTGTTTTTGAAAATTTTATGTGAAGTACAATTTAGATTGTATTCTCTGTGGTCCTTTTCAGGTTTTCTTTGCAGGAGAGAAAATTGGTGAAGGAATTGGTAGAACAAGAAGGGAAGCACAACGTCAGGCTGCTGAAGGGTCTCTTTTATATCTGGCTGGTAACACACAATTGAAACAAATATGATTTTAGTTTTGACAATCTTTGGTTTACATGTTATCTTTTACTAAATAATTCATCGACTTCTGCTTAACTATTTGCCCCCCAGAAACAAGTGAAAAGGGGGATAGGTCGGGCTGCGTTGGCTAGCATTTAGTTCTTATTTTCCCTTCTTTTTCCTGTTTTCTTTTTTTCGGTAACCTGATCTATGAGCCTCTTTACTTTTTTCTTCTCCCAAGCATCTAGAGAAGTAAGCTTTTGTTCAACCTTTTTCTTTGCAGATAAATACTTGTCTCAGCTTAAACCTGATTCTGAAATGCCTGGAGATGTAAATAGGCTTGGGAAACTGAAAGACAATGGTTTCATTAGTGATAACAATTCTTTTGGATATCAATCACTGCCTAAAGAGGATTCATCACCAAGATTGGTAGATGTTACATTTGAGGCCTCTAAGAGGTCAATGAATTCAATCTCAACTCTTAAAGAGTTAGTAAGTACCAGAACTGAAATACATATGCAATATGGTTTTCACAATGATTATCAGAATTAATAAGTTGTCAATCTTTCAGTGTATGATGGAGGGCCTTAGTGTAGCAGTCCAAACTCGACCCCAGTTTTCAGCCGACCGTGGTCTGAGAAACGAAGTGTATGCTGAGGTCAGCAATCATTATCCTTTTCATGGCTGATCTTATGTTGGGATTCTCGGGAATATCTCTATGTATCTGTTTATTGTCTTAAAGCATATTCAGTCTTCCTTTACCAGAGTAAAAGGGGGAAAAAGAAAAAGGAGTAAACTACAGGGAAATAAGAGTATGATGAATTTTCTTTGGCTAACTACTACACTTTGTGGGGTTTCAGGTTGAAATTAATGGGCAAGTATTGGGGAAGGGAATAGGGTTAACATGGGATGAAGCTAAATCACAGGTACTCCATTTTCTCCTAACCGACCTATTTGTGCCATTGGCTTATAATTGACTCCCATGAAAAAAAAAGAAAAAAGAGGTTCCCTAAACTTTGCATTCCTTTTTGGTCGTTTAATTAAGATTCATTTTATTTAGGCTGCTGAAAAGGCTCTTGGTGCCTTGAAATCATCCATGCCTGGTCAATTTCCTTACAAACGTCAGGGTTCTCCTAGGTGAGTTAATCTTGCATCTTCATGGTGTTTGATTATTCAGGTCTCTTAGGTTAAAATGAAAAACTATCAGAGCCCTTTTATGTTTGTGTTTTTGGACTATCTATTCCTATAGTATGTTGTTGAATTGGTTGTGGTTCAGATCTATGCAGCAGGGCATGCCGAATAAAAGGTTAAGACCAGAATCATCCCGAGTTTTTCAGCGAATGCCGTCCTATGCCAGGCACCCTTAGATACGGCATCTATTGATCTACTTTGTTCTATTGCACAAGCCACTGCTGCAAGGGATCAAGACATAAATATTTATTTTGTGGGGCCCGGATGGTGAGTTTTCACAGAATTTGGGAACTTTGAGAAAAATACCCATAAAATAGAACTACATATGGTGAACCTGGGGTGGGATGGGGGGAGAGGCAGGGGTGATACCAGAATTTGTTTTTCTATGGGGGGACTGAAGAATTTGAAATGATTCCCCGCGGAATTGTGACAGCTGTGCATGATGCACGAGGAAATCCCAATCGAGTTTGGTTTTGCCTCTCGTCTGTTGCTTCTGCTTGAGCTTTCCAGAAAATGTGCACTTTTCGGGATCTACAGAGTTTTGTGCAGTATGCTATGTTTAGATCGAGAATTTAGTGAGGAAAATGAGAAGGAAAAGGCAAATCAGCAAAAGTTAAAGCAAAAAATTACATTTGAAGTGTTTTAACACTATGTTGGTCCTTGGTAGAGGAAAAATAGTTTAGATCCATTTCTTCTACTATTTTCCTCATCAAACTTCAAGGTCCGAACATAGCATTGGCCTTTTCCTCACTAAAATTCTAGATCCAAACGTGCTGGCCCAGCTGAGGAAACAGGAAAAGAACAGTGATAAATAAAATTCGAGATCCAAACATGTTCTAAGACAGTTCTGTTGGCCTCGCCTCGAGCAGTTGAAAGAGGCAAGCATGGGTTTATATAGTGTTTACTAACTGGATTTGGGATGCAGTTCTTTTGTAAACAGATATAATACACTATCTGATGATTTGAGATGGTGATATCTATGAAAAAGATAAAGTCCATTGGTTTTTAGTTTCCTCTGTTTTATAGTTTCTGCTTTTGACTTGGATGCATATGATATTTGCATCATATATATTGCCACATTTATCATTCTTTCGGCAAATACGATTTTTCGGAAAAGTTTGATCCTTAACTTGATCCATTTGGGTGAAATCGTTTTAGTGGTCTTCAACATTGATTAGATAAACGTTTTTGTTTTATTCTCTGTGAATTTGCCACCCACGAAAACCAGGGGTATCAAGTGACTTTGTAATTTTATTTAGCTTTGGTCTAATCAAGTGACTTTGTAATACGATTACACAGCAACGTTTCGAAGTATGGATCGTTATTTCTACGTAAAGAAGCAAATAAGTTGGTTTAGTTCCTTATCTGAGCCTTTTTGTCTTTAATTCAGATTATCACAAAACGCTTCTGCGCTTTCATTATTTCAGTTTTGGATTTAACATAAGTTTTATACTGGCGAGACATGGTGATATAAACACGCGATTTTTTTTTCAATATTTATTGTATGTCAGTGTTTGATATGTTATCCAAAACCACACAACACTCTAAGATGATTTAATTAAAAGTCTCCTTGAATCATATTTTTGTACTTTAGTTTTGAGGGTATATATATTTACTAGGGGTTACGTTGAATATTTTTTGAAGTTACTGACAAAATAAAAATGAGGAATTTGGAGGAAGTCTACATAAATAAAAACTTTTGTCTGGACTTAAGATTTAAAAATTAATTAAAACAAAAATTTATTTTACTTAATTAAGTATAAACAATAAAAAAAAATACTTCAATTTCCTAATTTTGCTAATCTCCATAATCTCACTCCAATAAACCAATTAATGAGAGAGAATAATACTTGTTATTTAGAAAAATCAAATAAAAGTTCAAAACATATCTTAATTCTCATTTTATTTTTTGGTAAAAAAGTGCTAAAAGAAGCACTGATTGATGTCTTCTGCAAGCAGGAACATCAGCTCTTCATGGCCCAGAAAACCAAACTACCATTACCATTATCTTTTCTAGTTAAAAAATCAGGACACTTATTACTTGTTAGTTGTTACTTGAGATGTGCGAGATTCTTGAATTCCTAAATCTCATATCTTTTTACTTAAGAGAGAGAATGCAATTGCAAATTAATGACAACTATATTTGACTAACCTAAATTGAAGCCGCCCATCTACCATTCCTAGATATTAGTGAGATTTTCTAGTCCAATTTATTCCCCCCTAAAAATGGGCTACAATATTGTGGATAAATAATAATAGACAAAGATTTTTTATGAAGAAAACTAGAAAGTCAAAGTGTACTACTAGGGTTTACAACTTTACATATTAATAGACAAGCATATAATTTAAAATTTTGAATAATCATCAATAAATACAAATTTCTCATCAAACTTATAGTAATTGTACTCTAGAAACTTAATTAAACTAGTGAGAAAAGAGGAAAGTAGAAAATTGAAAAGGAAAAATATTTAACTTTCTTTGGATGGTAATATAGACACGTCAACTTACATCTACATACGTATATATATACATTGATGATCTATATATACGCGTTCATATTGGAGCTACAGAGAGAAGGAAATCAGCTTCGAGAAAGAAAATTCAGAGTGGTTTAGACTTTAGAGAGAGAAAGAGAGAGTAAGGGGAGAGAGAGACAGAGAGAGAGATGGCATCGTTCGCGTACAGCATGGACGGAGACGAGTCTGCGCGTCCATATGACGACGGCGGCTACACCACCTACGGCGATTCCTATACCGCCTTCTCCTCTGCGGATACTCCGCCATACTCTGCCGCCGGTTACACTCCGGAGTTCGTCGAGTCCGAGGAAGTTCCGGTGGATCATGAGAACAGCTCCGATCCGTTTGGGTACGGGTCGAATAATGAACATTTCGGATCTGCCGATTCGGTTCCGGCCACGAATGGCAATGGTAAAACGCCTTATGACCTCGGGGAAGATACAGAGGGAATATTTAGCTCGGATGGACCGATCCTTCCACCTCCTAATGAGATGCAAGAAGAAGGATTCGCTCTTCGCGAATGGCGGAGGTGAGAAAAAATTTCAGTTATATTCGTTTATTTTGTTCGTCGTAATTTTATCCTGTCTTTCATATTGACAGTCGGATCTGCCTCTTAGAGCTTAATTAGGAACTCATATTTATCTAGGATCTTCTGTTTTCATTATTACCTTTTCATTTCATGTAGATCTCTAGCTGGATTTGAGTTTGATCTCTTAGAGGATGAGCAAAATTGAACTCTCATTTGAAACTCTTTATAGCTAACTTTTACCTGAGACGAGTGATTTTCGAAGAAATGATTGAGTTTCAATGAATCTTAGGGAGGATGGTTCTCGAGCACTTCTCAATTTAGTATGAGTATTTTCTTAGCTGATTTGTTGGTGGATAGGCTTTGACTTGGATTATGAAGATGTATTTACTTAACGATCTAGCTTGATCTCAAAGTATGAGTCAATACAAATTCAATTTCCAGGAGTTGTAGGCCATGTTCTTTTGTTAACTCTATCAAAACTTCAGATTGGTTGTAATTTTCAAAACATGGTCATCGAGAGACTACCTTGGATTTAAAACAATTGAACCACTGTTTGCAATTAAAAGGTTCTTAGTAAAAGAACAGATACTCAAGTAAAACAAGAAAGAGATGTTGTAACTAGTAACATATTAGCGCATTCAATAGTTAGAGATTGTGCCATAAAAGATTGATTGTGGACACACTTGAGATTATCTGATCATATTAAGTGGGAAGCCATTGGATACCGTTATTAGAAAACATGATGGAAATGCCTTAGTGGCAAACCTACTTAGTAAGGCGATCATTATGTAGTTAGGCATGATTAGTATTGTGGCAAAGTGGGAAACCTTTCTGAGTTGATTGATCAGTATACTTAGAATTGAATTTATTTGGCTGACCCTTCATAAATATGAGATCAACTTTATTGGATCAGGTTGGTGGAATAGCAGAATTCTTGTAGCTAACTCCACATAGTATGGAAGTTCAAGTTGAGTTACACTAGCCTGAAGTTGAAAGTGTGTGTTGTGAGAAGCTCATCAAAAGGTTGTTTCCAGAAATAGGGAGTACAACAAATTAATCCAGTGTTTTGGCATAGGCAAAATTGTGAAATCAATTTAGGAATACTCGTGTTAAGAACATTTAAGAAATCAACTTTTTAGCCTATCTGTTAAAGTATTTGAGACAAGAATTTCCATTTCAGGCTCAACGCCATTCGGCTGGAGGAGAAGGAAAAGAAAGAGAAAGAAATGCGAATCCAAATCATAGAAGAAGGGGAACAATACAAACAAGCTTTTTACGAGAAACGAAAGCTTAATCTAGAGACTAACAAGACCACCAACAGAGAGAAAGAGAAGGTTTGATTGAAAATTCATTTCATTTCCTCAATTACAAATAAGGGCGAATTACACCTGACTGCCTTGAAGTTTGTGTATTTATAAATCAACCCCTCTAATTTGAGAAATTATCAGAGTCACAGAGGTTTTCAGTAAATGTTTAAATACTTCGAAAATACCCCCACTTAGGGTTCCAGCTGGTGGTATTTTTGGAAAATTTAGACATTCTTCGCAACCCTATCTGGTAATTTCTCAAATTTAGATGTAGTCAAATGTAATTCACCTTTCAAATAATTATCAAAACAATCATTTTAAATCCATTATCATTCCATATCGAACACAGTCATACTTGGAAAATCAAGAAAAATTCCACAAAGAAGCCGACAAACAGTATTGGAAAGCCATAGCCGAGCTCATTCCTAACGAGGTGGCCACTATCGAAAAGAGAGGTAAAAAGAAGGATCAAGATAAGAAACCATCAATAACGGTCGTCCAAGGCCCGAAACCCGGCAAACCAACAGAACTTTCTAGAATGCGTGGAATACTAGTGAAGCTTAAGCACAACCCCCCACCCCACATGATACCACCCCCACCCCCTCCAGCTAAGGACGCCAAAAATGGAAAAGACAGGAAAAAGGAAAAAGATGCAAAGGATCCTAAAGCAGCAACTAAATCCGAGGCAAAAGACAACAAACCTGCTGAAAGTGCAGAAGATTCTGTTGCTAATGGTGTTGTTCCAGAAGCTTCTGGAGAACAACCTGTTGTTCCAGAAGTTCATGAGCAGCCGGCGGCTAATTAGTGGTGATATGTTTTGAATTTGGATACGATTTGAATTTGAGAGACTTGTCTTTTTTTATTTTTATAATTTGTCATTCCTCCGTTCATGAATGCCATGTTGCGTTGTTGATGATGATGATGAGAGAGCGGCTGCATTTCTAGCTAGCATTCATGTCAGTGTTGAGATTTAAACTAGTTCGGGTTCGTGCTGTTGTGTAGTAATTGATGGTTGGACATATATTTGTTTTGTAATATTCATTTGTGTGTTTTTCTTTTTGTCTTTCCATGGTGATTTGGAGATCTGGTGATAGCTTGGGGTTTTTTTATAAGAGATTGAACCACACAGATGTGACATAGTTTTGATTAGGCTGCACAAAAGTTCTTACATGGTTCACGTTCAGTATATGTAACTCAATAGATTTATTCCACCTTTAATCTTCATATATTATATAAATTAAATATTGAATAAAATTGTAATAGTTGGGTGTATATTTACAACCAATATTCGATCTATAGAAGAATTTTGGAGACTTAACACACCGAGCAAGAAAACAGCAAATTAATGGATGATTACGGGATATTTTTTTTCTTTTTGGTTCAGACAGAGAGGTGAGGAACCGATTTTGACTGCAGAGAGAGTCAATATGTTTCGTCCGAGAGTTTTGACTGATTTAAGGATTTCATAAGGAGGAAGAAGATGGTACGAGGAAACGTCAAACGGTCAAAGATATACAATTGATTTTTTTATTTTTTATTTTTTTTGGTTCGGAAAAGAATAGGTAGATGAATAAAGACGAGGAAAATGGTAAATGGTATGGACGACAAAGGAGACAGAATTGTCGGTCTTCAATTCTTCTCTCCATAAAAGTAAGAAAAAAAATCACTCTCCATGCTATTTTCCACTAGCAACTAAATAATCACAATTATATTTCAATTTTTTCACATCCTTAAAAGAGCGAGAGATCCTCAACATAACAAGAAAAGCGAAGCGCTAAAAGTAAAAATACAAATCACCGTAGCCTCCAACGTTTAACCTTCTATCAAATACATCCCACAAATATGAAATATAACCCCCAAGAGTAAAGCCCACGTAACCTATTAAGATTTAAGAAACAGTAGCATCAGCTCACTAAAAGACGAGACAGATACATATCTGAATTTTAAAATAATGCAAATTCTGAATAATTAATATATATAGTAAGTGAAAACTGAACCATTTGTCTCAAATCTCATCTTGGGGTCACCTGAGTGATAGTGATGGGAAAAGAACTCATCTGATAGCTACTTGAAGAAGCATCAGATGACTTATTCTTTGATGGTTTACCACTAACCCGGCCCGAACCTTCAAAGAAACCGGGAGGCGTCAGTTCCTTCTCGTTAAGCCTCACATTTTTAGAGAGCATCTCGATGACCTGGCTCATTAACGGCCTTCTGCTTGCATTAGCTTGAGTGCAGAAAAGGGAAACTTTCATGTACCTGAGAACCTCGTCTTTCGGAAACTCGTCGAGTTCCGGATCGACCAAATCCAGCAGTTTACCTTCTTCGTATAACTCCCATGCCTGTAAACCAATCAATACACGGCCGCTAAATTTAGTTAAACATGAAACAAGGTAAAATTGAGATTTTCGTTATTTTCTTTTTTGATGATGTCAGCATTTTCCGTTCACTTCACTTATGGTGGTTAAACTGAAACCAACCTCAGGGTATCGTAATTTTTGAAACCATAGGGTGTTTCTGGAAAATGGGCCTTACTCAAAGGTGTAGTTAATTAACTCAGCAGAAGGAAGACGAATAGCAGGTGAGTGAAAGTAGTTAATTGAAACCAATATCAGGAGATAATTGTAATTTTTGAAAACATAGGGGGTTCGAAAATAGGCCTAACTCAAAGGTGTATTGGCAATTAACCCAACAGAAGAAAGACAATAGGGTCCGTGTATATATTTTTTTTCAAAGACGAAAGGTGAGATGAGCAGAAATGAAAAGGAAAAGGAATGTACAGGATTTAAAATCGGCATACAATATAATCCAATAACTGGATCCTACCCGAGATCATCAATCAAATCCAAATATGATAAGCCTGATAATCCGGTAAGAAATTCGATCAGATTAATAATAAATAATGAACTTTTAAATCAAATAGAAATAAATGTGACAAGAATATATAATTCTTTACAAAACTACTATTTATACGTCATGTATAAATTATAATATTTCCTGATATGCATTTGAATGAATGTGTTAATAGAAAAATGGATAATTTTGTGAAAAAATAATCAGAGGGGTATTACTAAATAAAATATACATTATTGAAATTTATTTTTAGGTGTATTTATTATTATTCTTTATATATAAGATTATTAATTTAATAGAGATATTATTGCAATCTCCAAGTCCCGGTTTTAAGCAATGGAGTAGTACATAAAGCAATTAAACAAGTCGGAAAAAGAACTGACCCATTCGACTAGCAGCTTTTGAGCACCTCCGTAATTAGCATGGCCACTGCCTTTGCCGCTTACAACTTCAAGTGTTAGAACCCCAAAGCTGTATACATCAGCCTTCATTGTTAACTGACCACCTAATACATATTCAGGTGCCAGATAGCCGCTGCTTGGCCGAAAACCGACGTAAAAAACTTAGTAACATCAAGAAAACCAACTTTAAAATTGACAAGATGATCACAATACTAAAAATTATAAAAAAGGACATACGTGGTTCCTGCTATTTTTGTGCTAATGTGGGTGATATCGTCCGGAAAAAGTTTAGCCAATCCAAAGTCTCCAATTTTAGGTTGGAAGTCCTTGTCAAGAAGAATATTACTAGCTTTGATGTCTCTATGAACAATTCGAGGGCTAAGTTCTTCATGAAGAAATGCAAGTCCTCTTGCAGTACCCTTGCAAATGGCAGACCTTCTTTCCCAGTCCAAGTTTATGGACCTCCTCGAACCTGCAGATGCACAAGTATTTGTTAGGCATCATGAAATATTTTAGGGAAAAATACTTTAAAAACCCTTAAAATAAGTTTTTATTCGATCCGAAAAATCCATTCCATCTCTCATTCCACAAAAGCCTAACAACTAAATCTTCGTCCAGATTAACCCCATAATGAATTTAGGGTGTGAAAAATCATTTGAAGGATTTTTTGGATATAAAAATTTATTTTAAGGGGTTTTTGGTACTTTTTCTCAATATTTTGAATTGTTTCAAACTCCATATGAATGTACCAAGTTACCTAATAATGCACGATCAACGCTGTTATTTTCTAAGTATTCATACACCAAAATGTGGTGACGTCCATGAACACAGCACCCAAGTAATTCAACAAGGTTGGGATGTTTAACATTGGATATGGCTTCAATCTCAGTTAAAAACTCGCGAGCTCCTTGTTTTGACTCCACAGAAAGTGTCTTCACTGCAACTTGTGTTCCATTTCTTAGAGTTCCCTATGCAATAAAAGTGGATTTAATAGAAAGTGGACATCAACATATGGAAGCTAATAAATTTACTTACCAACGGGCCACATGACCAAATAGAGTCTCTTGTACATTTGAATTTTACGAGAAGATAATACCATAAGTTACATTATTTAATAGTTGAAATTATTGAGTTGTCTAGATTTTAGAAATTTTAGAGGGAACCAGTAGAGAAATTTGTTTTTTGTTGAAAGCATGCCAAATTTAATTACTATGCTTCTAATTCATAAAGGCATGAGTTTCACAAAGAAGATATATTTGTACTCATTTTCAAAGAATTTTTATGCTCGTTTAATGGTTCATTTCTCTCAGTACCAGTAAAGCGTGGAATATAAATGCTAGAGCCTAAGGCAAAGCTTGACATGCTACTTTGAAAAAGCAATTCTGGAAATAACAGGTCACGCTGTGACCTATATAGCATTGAGCAATACCTTATAAACTGTACCAAAACCTCCTCTCCCTATTTTGTTAGATATATGGAAGTTATTAGTTGCTACTTGCAATTCGTTGAATGAGAAATTATTGGTCTTTGCAATTGAGGCCCCTGTATAGTGACACCATAAAAGAAAATGGAATTAAAAGGAAAAACAGCAACAAAAGATATATTTGAAATGAAGGGCAATCTCCAAAGTCAAACTATGAGGTTTGGAAATGGAAATTGAGTTGTTATAAGGAGAAAATATGCCTCGAGCAATTAATAGTATCTAGTGATGTTCAAGATAGTATTAATACTTTAAGATCTGAAGCATCCCATATTACAAATTGGGCTACAATAGCACATCATGAACAACATATTACGAACCAGTAAAGAGAAAAAGACAAGAATGAAATGTGATTGATGAAGAAATTCAAAAGAATATGCATCAAGTTTCCTGGGATTTGACATGCAACAGAGTGATGAAACAGTTACCTTCTTCGTCTTGTTTGGATTCATGAGAATTTTTATAGCTTTTCTTCTGGGGCACAGTTGCAGAACCAAAACATTTGCAACTCATGTCCTTGTCTGTTCAATGACAACAAAAAGATCACTTAATCTGGACAAGAACTGATCAAGACATTCCATTAGCCATCATCTGCTTTTCCTATCCACATTCCTAGGGATATCAGCTTTTCCTATCCCGGCATACCTTTGCAATAACATGTAAAAGTTTACTATATTGTAAAGCATTCACTTATTTGACCCACAAATAAACTGCAGTATTCTCCATGTAACAGGGAACATCTTCGCCCTTGGTAATGCAGTACCACTGTGCAGAAATTACCATGAATAGAATAATTCTACAAGTACCTCCTATCATCGGATCATATGCCTTTTCATATATTTCCAGTAAGAAAAATACTATCTAATTAGCTCAGATATGTCCAGAAAAATAGGGCTACTGTTTTCTTAAATTGTGATTAACTAGCGTGGGTTGACTAACTTGCACACAGAGATAAAAGATATTCATATAAGCTCTCAGGATCCGCAAATATGTAGAAGAATCCTTGATTCGTGCAACACAATTTCCGCAGCTATACAGAATCGCAAACAGTTGTCAATATTCAAAACAACAACAAAACGAAGCAACTCATATTCTCAAAAGATCATCCACACGACATACGAAACTCAAATACAAAGTCAGCTGATCCTCGCCTCAGATGGCCAACTCACTAATTTCAACGCAGTTAAATCCGGATTTCAGCAAGCAAAATAAAAATAAAAAAGATCCACCAAATTCAGTGACATCAAACGAATCCAACAACCAATTCGGAAAAAATAATGATAACAATGATTGCCACTCACAAATTAATCGGCACGTCCGTCCGGCAGCCGGAATCACGGGAAGGAAGCGTAGAATGCGTGAAGCTCTGGGAAACAATAAGCTGGAAGAAGCTTTGGAACGTTGTCGTTCTCCGTATGGTTATACCGCGTGGAATTGAGGTTTTGATGGTGCCGCTGGAGAAGGCGAGAGAGAAACAGTCAGAAGTCATTGCTCGCGCGAGAGCTTTGCTTTCTCAGCTTTGTATATCGCTGTGTGTGAAACGTTGTCGCTGTCGCTAATTAACATTTCACACACAGCGACAGCGACAGCTTCAGCTTCTCTTTTCACATGGGATTCAGCTTTTACGTTATATATATATATATATTTTTTTTTTTAAAAAAGGATTTCATTTTCACGATTGGCTCGCTTCTTTTTCCAAAATTTTAAATTATTAATTTTATCAATAAATTTACGGGAAAATTCTCTATTTGGTCTCATATCTTAGACTTGAGGTCACAAATTGTCTCATAAGTTGAATAAATCTATACTTAGTCCCATAACTTAACTTTTTAGGACAAAATTAGTCTTTCCGTTATATTTCAACGGGAAGAAGTCATGTGCAGGCCATGTGCCTGTTAGTCAATATTTTTGGGGCTTTGACCTAACCACTACCACACCAAACATTATTTTTTCAAAATTTTGAAATCTCTCAAGGGTTTCTCTGTCTATAGGAACGAGAAAATCCTAAATCTCCAAATCCTCATCTCTAAAAATCTTAACAAGAATGATTTCAGTACGAATATATATGCTAACTCTTGAAGGACGAGAAAACCTAGTAATTGGCGCTGAAAATAATTCTTTCGCTGCGTTGAAGGCTATCGGATAATTCATGTAACTTTTAGGTATTTTTTATAGGGTTTTCTTATGCAAAGTGAGGTTGATAAATTGCATATTTCATTAGTTTGAAAATATGAAACATTACATAGACCGTTTGAGCATATTATTGAGCTGCGATTTTTTTTCTTTTTTTTCGGCGCAAATTATTATTTTTTGATGTTGTGAGGTGGGGGTGGGGAGCTGTATTTATGGAATAAGGGGGAATATTTTTCCCACCAAAATTGAATGCAATTAGATGATTTTCACATTAATTCGAAACCTAATTGCAAAAATGGAAAAACTTACTAAAATTTAACGGAGGGACTAAATTTGTCCTAAAAAACTAAGTTATGGGACTAAGTATGAATTTATTCAATCTATGGGACAATTTGTGACCTCAAATCTAAGATATGAGACTAAATAGGGAATTTTCCCATAAATTTACTGTATGATAAAATAACGAAAAATTTCACTTTTCATCCCTGAATTATTGATCATTTTCAAATTGTGTGCCTACAAGTCCAAAATTATCATATTGTTTCACTGTCTTTTCAAAATTTATCACTTGTTGTCCTTTCGTCAGTCAACTATTGACTGACGGAAGTTAGTAATGTGACTATCACGTGATTTAAACATACTTTCTGCCCCAACGTCAGTTATACCCATAACAAAAAAATTCTCAATTTCTATATTCCTTTACCCGCTATAACCTTAAAATTATAATTCTCCCATTTCTCTCTGATAATCTTTTTTTTTTCGAAATTTTACTGCATTCCAGCTGCGAAGATGACGAGAAGATGAAAGCCTGAAGAATGCACACTGATTTACGGTATTTTCTTGCATTCCAACTCATTATATTTTTCGCATTTTGTCTGATTCTTAGTTTATTTTGCATTTTTTTGCATATCTGTGGTATGTGAGGCCTTGAGCTATATTCATGTCGTCATTAGGTTGGTATACAAGAAATAAGGATTTATGTTATGGATTTTAAAAGTTGATGGAGTTATGTTTGAATTTTTTCTCAATTTGACACAACAATATGAATTCTATCTTCTGGAAGTCTGAATCTTTTTATTTTTCTTCAGATAAAGACTGACGTTAGGGCAGGAAGTATTTTTAAATCACGTGATAGTCACGTGATTAACATCCGTCAGTCAACTAACAAGTTGATTAATGGAAAGACAAGAAATGATAAATTTTAAAAATGCTGAGACATAATGTGATAATTTTAGACTTATAAGGACATAATTTGAAAATGACTAATAGTTCATGAAAGAAAAGCAAAATTCTCCCATAGAATAATCATTAATTTATTAAATATACTAATATCCGTACTTAATATAAATTAAAATAGGTTTTGCAAAGACAATTTGTTCGACTTTTAGTCCAGATTTGAGTTTGACTATTTCAACGAAGAAGAAAAGTAATTCCAATTCCATGATAGGAAACAAAATAAAATGACCGAAAGACGCGGAAGAAACCACAACGTACATGGAAAGTTTCAAAAATGAAATATCTCATCTTCGTTTGGAATTAATTTCAGCCACATTTTTACTGGAAATTTTTCTACAACATAAAGGGAGGAAGACTACAAAAAATTCAGATCATTATTGGTATTTTATATTGGAAACATGTGGTTAAGTGATTATAGCTTCTAGCTTATTTTTTATTAAGGAGTGTTTGCAAATTCTATTGCTTTTGTAAAAGTTAAAATGAAAATTAAAGTTGAAAAAAAGTGCAATAGTAAAAGCAGGAAGTGTTTGGAAAAAAAAACTTATAAGCATGGAGAAGAAGTAGTTGAGTGTTTGGAAAAAAAAAAGAGAAATCACTTCTAATTTTAATAAAACTACTAATTAAAATTTTATTTTAATTATGAAAATACCTAAAATCTATAATTAGAATTCAAAAACATGTCTTTAAGTACTTTTGGATTCTTGCTTATTTCTGCTTAAATTTAGTAAAAGTTGGAAATATTTGGAATCCCAAAGTGCTGAAAAAATCATTTCTAGAGTTTGCAAACACCCTCTAAATTTAGCTGTAGTTATAAATACTTGAAAATTCAAAATACTTAAAAAAAGTCAAATTTTTTTTTCTGTAAAATGATCTTTTTCTTTTTAAGTTTTGCAAACTCTCCTGTAATCTACTTTAACATTTTTTAGTCCATTTTCTACTATATTTGGCTAAGTTTCTTTCAAAAATATGATAAAATTATTCTTGAACTTACAAAATCTTAAATCTTATTTTAAAACTAACTAACAAATTTATTGATTAAACTAAGATTCAATAGTTTAGAATAGTATTTGTAAAAGTAAGAGTTTATGAAAAAAATACAGTGACACAATAACCGCAAATAAAAACAAAAATTGATTTTTCTTATATGAATATATTTTGAGATGGTCATTGAAAATAATTGAATGTTAATGTCATTTTATATTTTAAATTACTATTAACTCATAATATACTTAAAAACTGGTTAGGAAATTCTTAAATTCAAGAGCTTATAAGATCTAAATAATTTATTGTTGATTTTAAGAGAAACTAGTATGCAATTTTAGATAACATATTAGCTCCCAAATATCTATAAAATGTTATACAAAAACTTATGAAATCAGAAAAGCAATCTCTTTGCTTAGGGTTTTTACAAACTTTAATAATTCTCGAAAAATTAAAGTACAAGTTAAAGTTAAAAAAATTAACTATTGAAATTTGACTTAGTGACTACCAGATATTACTCATAATATGGAGATTTGAGTTCGAGTACAAGTGGGGAGTGTTTGGAATCCAAAATACGGAAACAAATCACATTTAACAGAAATGATTATTTTAAAGTTGTCAACACTCTCTTAATCATTAAAATGTCATTATGAGACTGATCTAAACAGCTTCAAATAGTTCCAATTTCATTATTCAAAAGTGATTACCTTGGATTGTTACTATTAAAATAAAATATACAACGAAATAAAGCGCTGTTAGATTTTTTTTTTAAGGAAAGCGTGTTAGTTTGTATGCGCTTTCTAGTCAATCATCTTCGTTAGGCTTTGCTCTCCGCTGCAAGTCTTGAGTGTAGTGTTGAATACCAGACAGCACATACGGAAGAAGACAATCAAATCAACAACTCCGATAGCTCGACCAAACAAAAGCGATGAGCGGTGGCGGCGGAGGAGCTCAGCAGGCGGCGCACTCGCTAGCCTTCAGGGTGATGCGTCTGTGCCGTCCGACGCTCCACATAGACACTGCCCCTCTCAAATTCGACCCCTGCGATCTCCTCTTTGGCGAGGACCTATTCGACGATCCAATTGCAGCGTCTAATCTACCTCGGCTTCTCAGTAGCCAATCGAATCCCTCCGCTGTAGATCCCACCGATCTCAGCTACCGCAGCAGATTCCTGCTGCAGCACCCGACAGAGTCTCTTGGCCTACCCGGCCTCCTCGTCCTGCCCCAGTCATTTGGGTATATATACAAGCATATGCATATGTAGTCGTACTTAACTCTGAATTGGACAATGTGGTGGTTAGAGCTAATGTAATTGTTACTCATGTCAAAAATTATCTGTTGATAAACTGAAAGATGTAGATTGCTGTCTGTGATCATTTTTGTTTTTCTTGATTAGGGCAATATATCTTGGGGAGACGTTCTGCAGTTATATTAGTATCAACAACAGCTCCAGTTTCGAAGTACGAGATATTGTAATTAAGGTAAATTTGCATTTATTTGAATATATATTAGGAATTATTACTTGGATAGTTAGATTCAGGAATTACTACTTGCGAGTTAATTAGACAATCATGGAAGCAATTTGACAATGCACCAGACAAGTCTGAGACATCAACTTTCTACATTTTTTGTCGTCTACATATTAGTTGGTTATAACAAGGATGAAAACTAGAAAAATTAACTCATTGATTGTGCCAAAAGAAAGCACAAAAACCATAAATTCACATGTTTGACAGGAAATATCAAATTAAAGATGCTAATCCATTATGAATTATTGGAAAATTTTCATAATGTCAGTAACTCAGCATGCTTTTTCTTAAAGATGCTTTAGTATACATATTCACCATGGCTACTTTCCTCTTACCTGCTTGTTGCAACTTAGAATTCTCAACTTAACTTCATATTTGATCTTTAATAGGCTGAAATTCAAACGGAAAGACAGAGAATACTGCTCTTGGATACATCAAAGTCACCTGTGGAGACCATACGTGCTGGTGGACGTTACGATTTCATTGTGGAACATGATGTAAAAGAACTTGGTGCACATACGTAAGATAATCCAGAAAAAGTGTTCGGACTGTAATTATTTTAATTAACTTTTATCTTTTGTGGTAGACAGTATTCTAACTTGTCTGGGGATGGTGGTTTTCTTTCATCAATAGCTTGGTGTGTACTGCGCTTTACTCTGATGGTGACAGCGAGAGGAAGTATCTCCCTCAGTTTTTCAAGTTCATAGTTTCTAACCCCCTCTCTGTTCGGACTAAGGTACTCTATTATAAAATTCTCTTGCTTCATGTCCTACCGAATTTCGCAAAATTCTTTTTAATTACATATTTTCCAGGCAGCATGCTTCCTCTTAAGCTCCTATTTACAAATTAGCTTACAATATCTGTAACATATCAATAATATGATGGTCAATCTGTTTTTTATCCAGGTTCGCTGTGTTAAGGTATGTTGAGGAGCAGTTAGAGCTTTTGGTTTGTAAGTTTGTTACCTTTTGAAGTAATCTTTCTTTATTCATAGTAAATTATTGCTATAGGATAATGCAAGGAGGATAAAAAATTTGCATTACTTAGTGGATTCAAATTATCCTTCATGTTAGTTCCATCATCTTCATCATGGGTCATTAGAGAGGTTACCAAGGGAGTATATTCAACTTGTCCTCAACTACATTGTCAAGAAAGCTGTCTGAATGCTTGTCGATTATGTTATTGTGTGTTCTTTATCGGACAGTTTTCCCTCTTCGCGATAGTTAATTCACTCTTCTCTCAGGACACAACTTTTCTGGAGGCATGTATAGAAAATCATACAAAATCTCACCTTTACATGGACCAAGTTGAGTTTGAACCGGCTCAGTATTGGAGTGCATCAGTGCTGAGAGCTACTAATCATTCTTCAGAGCACAATTTATCAACAAGGTAGTTTAGCAGTATTTTCTAATTAACGGTGGCGAGCCAAAATGTCTTCTTTTCTTTTTTCCCTTTTTAAGTTTTAATTTGAGTATGTCTTGTTTAGGTATCTTTATTTAGTTATTTTGTTGTTATCATTATTATTGTTGTTATTATTATTATTATTATTATTTTATGTTTTCCTCAGAGAAACTTTCAAGGAACCCGTTCTCATTAGATCTGGGGGAGGAATTCATAATTATCTCTATCAGTTAAAATTGTCAACACCTGATGGTGCACAATTGAAAGTTGAGGGAAGTAAAATTCTCGGGAAACTTCAAATAACATGGCGCACTAATTTGGGTGAACCTGGTCGCCTACAGACACAGCATATTCTTGGTAATGTAAGTCATTCTTTTTTTCTTTTTAAATTTTTAAGCTAATGTAGAAAGTTCACAATGATAAGATACAATTACAGATCTCCAAACCTGTTGCTGACATCTGAAAATTTAATCAATAAGGAAAGTATTGGTGAAAATGTTTTATAGAGAATTTGTATCTCATTCAGATATCAGAAGTAATTCAACCTGGTTTAGGTTTTCCTTATGATTCATCTTTAGTTAGGATATTACAACTTTGATAGTGCTGTTTCTTCAATTTTTGATATATATTATAACCAAATGTACATAATTTCATTATTTTTCTTGTTACGAAAATTTATTGGCAGCCCATTACTCGCAAGGAGATTGAATTGCATCCTGCAGAGATACCTCCTGTCATCTTCTTGGAGAAGCCTTTCTTGGTATGTCAAACTCATCAAGAAAGTGTATCATATATTTTGATGTGCTTTCTCAATCTATCTTCACATCCTTATCTTGAAAGAATATTTCCCTATATCACGTTTTTCTTTCTTGCAACTTCTTTTCTTTAATAATGAATATGCCCGTTGTTGCTTTTATTACTAATTCATAATGAAATTTAGCTGTTAAAGGTGCTGAAACTCAAAAGTCAAAACTTGCATTTTCTTTCAATTGTCCCCTTCGGGGTTTTAACTTTTTCTGTTTAGTTTGTCATAAGTGGTAATTAGCAGTCTTTTTCTCATACAGTTATGGTCATAACTAATGAGATTTAAATATTGATATTTTATAATTTTTTTGCAGGCGAGTTTGAATCTAGTAAACTTAACCGAGCGAGTGTTGGGACCCTTTGAAGTATGGTTATCAGAAAGTGATTCACTTGATGAGAATGCTGTAGTGATCAATGGCCTTCAGACAGTGGTTAGCAATCTAGAATGGCTCCAACTTCCACTCCCCCTCACCCCCCATTTTCTTCCTTTTTTTGCTGGATCTATGTTATTTATTCGATCTTTGCATTGAGCTCTTAGGTAGTGTTTTGCAAACTCTAATAAAAAGCACTTTTGTGCTTTTTGCTTTTTTTTTTTTTGGGAACTTTGGGAGTATTTGGAAAACCAACTTCTGATTATATTTTCAGCAGAAATAAGCTAGAAGCTAGAAAGTACCTAAGTACATGCTTTTGGCTTTAACTTCTAGCTTCTAGATTATTTTTGTAAATAAATGGTTTCTTGAGAGTAGTAAAAGTGTCTTTAGCCTTTCTTTCCAAAACACTCAACTATTTCGTTTTGTATTTTTCACTTCTTTTTTTTTTCAAACAGTCCCAACTTTTACTACTTCAGTTCTTTACAACTTTTGCTTCTACTTTAGCTTCTCTAAAAGTATTAGTGTTTGCAAACACCCACTGAGTGATGGTGTACAATCAATTCTGATTTTGACATTGGTTTTATGTATACATCAACTCTTAATTTGACAAATAGTTGATTTGTTGGAAATATTTTGTGCTCAAATTGATATCCTAGAACCCTTTCAAAAATGGAAACGGGATAATTTACTGTTTTTTTCTGCTTTCAACAGACACTTGGAGAGGTGCAAGCTTTTAGCTCGGTGAATTTTCAGCTGGTTAGTGTAGTTAATTGCCGTTAATTTCTATGACACTCTGGTATAAACAATCATGAAATTAACTATTAAAGACTAGCATTGGTAGATTTCTTTAGCACTTGTTGTAATTGATAGCTTTTGAACTGTCTCTCTCATCTCTGTGCATTTTTTGCATGCAGAACTTGATTGCTATTAAGCATGGAATTCAGAAAATCAGTGGCATCACAGTTGTGGACACAATAGAGAAGAAAATTTACGACTCACTTTTAGAAGTGGAGGTTAGTTAGCTCTCACTTTTATGTTCAATCGTTGTTATCTGCCCAGTTTGCTCATTTTTTTGGACCTGTTAATTATTAATTTTGCTTAACCTGATTTAATTGTTGAATTTTCCTGCATGAAATGCTTTATATACCCTGGTTTGTGAGCATCATGGTAAAATTATGACATCACATATGATCAAACGGCTCAAATAGCATCACCAGCTGGAGGGAATGATATTTTCAACTTTGACTTGTCTATACCTGTTAAAATTTGGGGAGATTTACATCGACTGCCTTAAGGGTTTAGTCACAAATTAGTCGCTCTTGTTTCAAAAATTACAAAAACACCCCAGAGGTTTCATTATTTATGTAATACCTTTGCCGTATTTTGGCTATTTTCACACCACCGAAGCGTCTCGTCTCTAACAAGCCATCATTCTTATAGTTAGCGCCTTTTAAAGCGTATTTGATACCAGTCAAAGTCTTTCTTTGCCATGAGGTTTAAAAAATTTAACATGAACAATGAAACCTCATGATTTTTTTGGTAATTTTTGAAACAAGAGGGACTAATCAGAAATTACACCGACCTCAGCGGTAGTGGATGTGAATTTACCTAAAAAATTATTAACTAAAACCTTATAATTAATTGCAGTTACTTTTTGTCCTAATTGTACTTATGTTACATAATGATGGACTCGCTGCAGATATATGTGGACTCAGAGTGATTGACTTGTTAGCCGGCATCACGTTGAAGAGGCTGATTTCCAATCCGTTTTTTGTGGTTGATTTATTCTGTCGTGCAAGAAAGCTTACTGCATATAAAGTGGAGACAATATTTAAAGCAGTCGGACTTTACTCTGTATCTAGCCTTGTTTTAAAACTATTTTTCTACCTTTAGAGAACTTTTTCTTTTTTGGCTTCGTAAGCAAAACTGAAATCAATGACAATTTCTTTTAGGTTCATATTTCAAAATATGGATTTTCGACATAGTATATAAGTTCGATTTTTCGATATTAACCAATGCAGTTAAGTTTTTCTGTGTCGATTATGTGTCCAAAGTCCAAACTAACCATAAAACATCTTACAAGTCACCACTAGACCAAGTCCCACTGGGTACCCACATCTTCTTTCTGTTGAACCAAGTTTTGCCATAATTTGAAGTTCCCCATTCTTCAATCACACAATAAGTTACTACTTCTAGGAATTACAAGAACACTTTGCACCCAAAAAAAAAAAATGGGGAATTACAAGAACACGTTACGCCCAAATAAAGGGAATTGCAAGAACACTAGAAGAACTATAATAAACAAAAAAAAATGCATTAAAACGAGTCCATGAAAGGACTTCGGGATTCAAGATACTCAAAGTTCAAGGTCAAATACTTGATATCGCCCCGAGCTCGAGCTCAGCTTGACCCAGAGTTTCAAATATTTGATAATCAGACTCGAGTTTGAATCAAGCTAAGTACAGAGTTCCAAATATTTGATAATCAGACTCGAGTTTGAATCTAGCTAAGTACGTGAATGCAGTATTTAGGTTGTTAATATTATTTAACTAAATTAGAATTATCAGAATTTGAATCGAGCTATAATTGAGCTAGCTCAACTCTTCATGAGTTCCTGAGTGTTGAAAATTCGAAGTAACTCATTAGTAGATCACACAACAAGTAGAAACTTGTGATGCCCATACTAATCAACAATGCAATCAAATTATTGGAACAGTTTAAATTCCATTTCTTCAATGAAAAAAAACCCTCGGATATCACATTTACAAAACAAGGGAAACAACATAAGACTTAAATAAAAATAAAATTAGAACCCCAAGAGGCAGGATCATTTGTCTTGAAAGCAGTTTGAACAAAGAGTGTTAACCCCAGGTAGCCCAGTTAGCTGCACTCCCGACACGTGGCATGCTGTTAACCTTAGAATATGCATCCACTGCAAAAGAAGCTCCACAAATTGCTCCTTCACTGT
This sequence comes from Verbena officinalis, assembly GCA_958496215.1. Taxonomy (NCBI): domain Eukaryota; kingdom Viridiplantae; phylum Streptophyta; class Magnoliopsida; order Lamiales; family Verbenaceae; genus Verbena; species Verbena officinalis. Next base: position 1,637,702 of record OY292386.1, read on the forward strand.
CAACTCTAGGCATTGCTTTCATCTTGTTTGTCGGATGCTCGAAGCTCGTTAATCCTCTGTCACTGTGGTACATACACCCTGCAAATATTCAACAAACAATTAAATTTGGAAAATTTAGGTCATGTTTTGCACAACCTGCGTACTTTAGATGTCAATCGGCAACAAAAATAGAGTTTAAGTGACTAACAGGGGTCTAACTGTAATATCGAATATGTAGTTAACCCAAAAAAAATAATGTCTTCTAAAATGTACACTTTTGGCAAGAAAGATGAATCAGATTAATACCAGCAGGAAATGGGGCAAATGATTTTCCACAGCTTGCTTTTATGAGGTCCACATTGTCTGAGATCATAACAGAGCCATCAGCAGCTATGCCCCAGAAAAGATTCACTGCTTTGTCTGCACCCTGCCAATATTTACAACACAAATATGTTAGATTTTTTTAGTATTTTGTGCGTATATATATTATATTATAATTAAAAAATATATAGATTTGTACAAAAATAATGGCACTTACAATTGCAGCAAAAACAGTTCCAGCTTTATGATCATAGATCACAAACCCAAAACTTCCATCGAGTTCCTTGAGAACTTGATGGGCCGGAATTGGGCCTCTATCACGAAGAGTGCAATAGGCCTCAATTACAAACATGGCCTCATTTCCGCTCTTTGAAAGCCCATATTGCTTGTTGAGGGTGCATAAATTGTTCAAACTTCCCAGGAAAATGCAGTACACATCATTTACTCCACAAAACAACCTGCAAAAAATCGGAATGGAATTTTTTGGATCAGAAATCCAGTTCTAAAATTTGTAGATGGCAATAAAAGCTAAAACAGGTTGATTTGGATTTTGAGCCTCTCTTTTTTTGTCCCATTTGTGTTGGTATTTATATTTTGTAAATGTAATATGCAAATCAAGAAGGGAAATACAAGAAAGTAATTCTTTAGGTAAAATCTTGATCTATGCAAGAAGATTACTTTTGTTGCGACATGAATGAGCTTCTGGGTGGAGCATAAGCTAAGAAGCCTTTATCAGCAAATCCGAGCGAGAAGCCATTAGTGGGGTTTGAAGCTAAGAAACCCTTCAAAATCTCCTCAGGACTGGCAGAAGCCTGCGATGAAGCTGCAGGGCTATACAACTCCTGTGGAGGATTCACAACACCATTCTTAAAAACAGCCAACATTTTCTCAACACTCTTGGTTTTTTTTTTTTCTTCGCTTTCTTTCGCACAAATCTTCAAATGAGAACGAACAGATCTAACTCAAATCAATTCAAGCAGATCAGATACAAAAAATATAGGAAATGGATGAGTGAACATTTGCTTGGAGATGGATATTTATAGGTGGAGCTGGGAGAGCAAAAGTAGGTGGCGATGTTATCCAAAGCATTTTCTTTTCCATTTAAATTTTTATAAATAAATAATTATAATAATATATTGTACATGTTATCCACTGAAAATAAGCCTTGTATTTTTCCAAGCATATTGAGAAAAAGGAGGAGGAATCTTCCAATTAAAATAGATTATCATATATGATGGAGGATATTTATAAAAATCATATCATGTCCTGTAGTGTTGTATCCGACATTCTATCAGACATTTTTTTAGAGTTTTTAGTGTAAATTGTAAAAAAATTCATATTGCTATGTCCGTATCGTGTCGTGTCGCCGTGAACACATCCGTGTCCATGTTTCAGAGGTTATTGTTAAATCTTATCCTAAACTTGATTTAATTGAGTCAAAATGTTAATTATGTATGACTGTTCCACTTATAAGTTATAATACGTTATAGGAATAATAATTAATTATATGACAATAAAATTCACTTGTAATATAATCTTTTGATTAATCAAGTTGAGTATGATTGTCTTGCAAATAATTAAATATATGACTAAGTAAAATCTCACTTTAAGTATATGATTAGATGACTTGATCTAATCTAGATGGATCGGAGTAGAAATTTTCGCAGTGTTGTATGGTAGAGAAAATTGAACGCGAGAAAATGGCTTCTTGAAAGAAAAGAAAAAAAAGGAAAAGGAACGTAGAAATAGGACTTATCCACAATCAAAGCCGGATCGATTATGACACTCATCCCGGTCAGCAGTTTTATCTGTCTATACTCTAGTTTTTTTTTTTTTTAAAGCAATTTTATCATCTGTCGGTGTGGGTGGGGAAACATTGATGGAAGTTCCTGCTTCCCATGGTACTAGCAATATGTACACGTGGACCGCTGTCATTATCACCTATTAATATTTTTCCAGATAAATAAATAATATTTAAATTTGGTGATTTTTTTATTTAAAAAAAAACTGGTAGAAAATAGTGAAAGTATTGTGATATATAAATATTAAAATTGAGAGTTTTTAAATGTAAGCAAAAGCTTTTCTGAACTTGGAAATTATTTCCTTAAAATTAGAAATTAGAAATATCGTTTAAATGCCGAAAAAATAGAAAAACCAAAAATGGTATTTTGAACTCATAATTCATAAATGACCTCGTTTTTTCAAGAATACTTCGGCCTTGTGGGTACAATAATTTGGTGAGAAGTCGATGGAGAAATATTAGGTCAAATTAGATTTGGTGGGATGCCGATGTAGACATATATCTAATTTAAATTTCAAGATGTCACCGTAAATCCCTTTAATTCCCACTTGTTTTATGAGAAAATAGCAAATCTAAATCCGGGAAATAGATAGAGATGGACGATCAATAACCTTTTTAAAAATCTAATTGTCTAAACTCTACAGAGAAAAAAATAATAATAAAAATAAAGCTAGAGGAAGCCATTCCTATGGAGGTTTTTAAACGATATTCATAAATCGAGAATACGAGATATCTTCGTACACTTTTCTAAGAAACTCCATACTAATGTCACTATTTATCTCATGATATAACTTAAGCCTCCCCCATTACGTTTTTTCAGTTGTTTCACCTAAATTCAGCATCTACTCCACGAGTACAACTTTCTTTTTCATACAAAAAAAAAGTCCCCTTTTTCAATAATTGTTACACATATTTTACTGTCTGGGATCTCAATTGAACCAACAAGACTTGGGAAGTTATTACTACATTTATGTACATGCAATAACATAGAGTAAAGGAGTTAATCCGAAGGATTGATGATGAGGTGGATTATAGAATATTCAGGCAGCATAATCCCGGTCATAATATTTGTCTTCTGGATAGTACAAAGCCATCACAGTATTGCCACCAAATTTCCTCCCACTAAGCGCTGACTTAGCCTTTATACAACCAGCAGCATCAGAATACTCCAAAAATACCTGAAATCAATGTTGTTTCATCAAGGATATGGATATCCCAAAGTATGAGACATGAGTTTTATATATATTATATATATGTCAAACTAATTGATTATACCTTTCCAATGCCTTCATTGTTGTCCACATTTGGAACCGGACGAGGAATCACAACTTGAATCAACTCCCCTGCAATTTCAGCCACAGGAGTACTAGAAATCACTATTGTTTCTACTCAATTTCATCAGTCTAAGGGAGTGTGTATGCAAAATTGGAGCTTTTTGTTTTGCAGCTTCTGCTTAAATACGCTTGAAGCACCTTGGGGTGGGGTGCTTTCTCACTTGTGAGGTTCTTTTTCGATTATTTGAAAGTGCTTTAATTACTTTCTTTCCAGGCACACGTATGTTTACTACTACATTTTTGCAAACACACCCAAGTGAAATTAAGATAATTCAATAAAAAAACCAGGAAAGACACAATATGGATAGATATCAACAGCTAGTCTTAGTTACTAAAGTTATAATGGATGCCAACATTTCCAGAAATGGTAATTGCACAACTCATGGATATGGAAAAATAACTTAATCATGCAGCGGCATCGCATAAGTCTACCAATACGAATATATTCATCTGATTCGTTGGCTAGAAAGAGGAAATTTCAACAGGAATAAGTTGCAATAAAGGAAGACATCCAGTGGAAAAGTTTAATTGAACAAGTTTAAAAAATTAATAATTTGCATAGGCAATAATCATATTAAGAATTACTTTCTCATTGATACTTGTCTCTTAGTATCCATATATGATCCCAAATCTTCAAAAGTCGAGTAGAATAACAAAGAGACAGAAAGTATGATATAGCTAAGTGGTAAACAGTACATACCAAATTTCTGGCACTCTTCCTTCATATCTTCTAGTATTTCTGCATATTCTCCATCGTCCATCAATTCATCAGTAGTGACGACCTTGATGAGGCCAAAGAAATGATTATGTCAAAAAGAGCAACAACATTTAACAGCTTTTTGTCAACAAACTTATATAAAAGACAAAGATGTTAAAGTTTAAAATACCTCAGTCAAGCATAAAATTTTGGTTGGACTTTCCACGTTTACAAGGGACTCAATTCCTCCAACTGGAAGACTCATCCCTCCAGCTCCCAGAGCAATTTTCTTGAACCAAAAGCAATAATTAGCCACCATCTAAAATAGCTAAAAAACTAAAAATAATAATCAAGAGATGAGGTAAGAGAATTAGTCACGAGACATGAATCTCAACCTGCATTGCTATATGTTGCTGTGCCTGAGCAAGTATGTCTTCCTGTTCTGATTTCAATTGGCCACTATAAAAGATAGTAATGCAGCAAGTCAAATAATCAATGATGAATAATACATGAAATTGATCATATAACTGCGTACTAATAGTCTAATACTACTTATTATTTGTTAAAACTTTGAGGGACAGTTAGAGAATTGTGATGGACAATGCATTCAGATGAAAACAAGATAATCAAAGGTAAAGCAGCTCGCGGAAATGAGTAAACTTCTTTTCTAATTTTATTTTACAGAATCAGCTGAAAATCTTGACAGAAAGTCAAAGGTTACAAACAGGCATCCCAATCCAGAGGCAAATGCATGTGCAAGAACAGAACGAGACAACTCAAATTTCTGAACAGAACGCTTCAATAACATTCTAAACACAAATCATGTTGAACAGGCAAAAGTTCATGACATTCATAACTATCCTAAAAACTTAAAATGCTTAAAAGGAGCTTTTTCCTCTTTTGCCTTTGAAATGCCACGAGTAAAGTTGGTGATGGTTCAATAAAGAAGAAAGGTTACATTGCTAGATCATTCCAGCATCTGGAACAAACACCAAACTAACATAATAGTATAGAAATGGGTAGCCACAAAGGTCAAGATAAACAGAAGCAGTTTGAAATAAATATCTAACCAAAATCTTAAGTAAATAAAGGTCATTTGAGCAAAGAAGATTTACCTGACTGTAGCACGACGAACAGTAAGGGTTTTATCACCCACTTTTAAGCCATTCAAAGCAGCACAAGCAATATCCGTCACAGATGGATCCTGGATCAAACAAAGCCAGATAATCCTTCAGCTTTATAAAGTAATAATATTACAAAGCAATAATATTAGGAGAAGGCCAAGACAAATTAATTTCTATAAAAGAAATCTATCACATTATCACCAAATCGATTTTGGAAAGCTTAATTTAGAGAAGCCAAGGAAGGAAAAAAGTTTTCTAGCAGCAGCTGTGCATACCTTGTAGATGCAGAAACCATATCCTTTAGAGTTTCCTGTATCTCTATCTTTAACAAGGTCAAACCCACGCAAGGATCTGCAATTGATCAATTGGAGGACCATAATGATTAAGAGATTGGATACAAAATCTACTTTTTCAATCATTCCAAGGTGTGGCCATTAAACTATGTGATCAATTTGCTGGCATAAACATCATACCCAAAACTCTCCAACAATTCTTTTATCTGAGCTTCAGAAAAATAGTAGGGCACCCCACCAAGAAATATACGATCAGCTCCGTCAGACTCAGCAGTCATCCTATCAATAGAACACAAATGAGAAAAGTTCTATCCCGAAATATATCAGAAAGACTCATTATTGAAAAGCTAAAACAGAGAGATAAGATCGTGAGATTAACAAGGAGTAAAAATAAATCACTGCTCAGATAAAATTCCAATTATACAAGATCTAATTCATACCGATGGAGGTGGCAGGCCTTTATCCCAGACAATTAGATTAAATTCTGAAGATTGGAAGATCACCACTAGCTTTGTTACAATATTTATAGCCGCACAGGTTTGAAATGGAGTAAAAGTGTAAACCATTATTTTCACAGAGATAATTTGGTACATTAGAAACAAAAGTTGATTATGTATGAAATATCTTCTCCACATGATGGGAGTAAATGTGACCATGATAGCTTGAATAATAACAAGTAAACTACATTGTTCAATGCAGATAGGAATTTTGATGTCACGGTAATCACATGCTACATAGAACTTGATCCCTAAATTAAAATAATACGATCCTAGTCACTCTTACTTTTTGGATTATCGTGACAAAAACAGCATCTAAACTCAGGTGAAACAAGTTACTAAGTGCAAGAAAAAAAAAAGAGTAAATAAGAGAGTTAGGATGACTACTTACCCAGGTGCAAGTCCAGCAGCAGCTAAATTAAGATAAGGACTAGGTTGACTAGGACCAAGAGGCGCTGCAAGAGAAGGATTATAGTCTGTTGGTCTTCGAACCCTCACAGAAACGCCCTATATAGTCAAAGAAAGATGATGGGAGATGAAATATACAAGGAATCAGATATTCAATTGCCTATGCAATGAGAAGGAAAGTTAGATACTGCTGGATAATTAGATGGATGGATGAATAGAGTTCAACATACCTCGAAAACAATTCCATCAAGTGACATCGCATTACTTGCCTCTTCTACAGTTCTCATCTCCACAAATGCAAACTTCTTTTCATGATTAATGTACACATTCACGACAGCATCACCTGATGTGAAATATTTATCATGCTTAAGAGGAATAGGAGAAAAGGCTTGGATGCATAATACGTTGGCTTGGATATAAAAAGATCACTGACCAGGCCCAGCAGAATTTCCACCAATTGTATCCATAACATGGCTGAAAAACCTAGAGATCGTCTAGAAATAAACAAGAAACACACACTCAACGAAATGAGACCTGTAACACTATATACAACAGAAATTAACATACTCTAACAAATAGATGGACAAAATATATAAAATGCACAAAACGAGTTAAGAGGGAGAAATATTAAAAAAAATGTGTTTGCATGAATTTTTCAAGATTTAGCACCAAATGGTATACTAATCATTTTGAGTACATATTCCAACCAGCACAATTTCTATTATGTGAGGAGATAGCAACATAACTCTTCAATTCATGGTGTTGGGGGGTGGGGGTGGACAATCAAGTACCTGCTCATTAGCCAGTGGAGGAAGCCCACCAACATAAACTCTGCGTGCATGCCTTGTTGCCTATGAAAAGGCAAAAACCATAAGGAAAGGTATAATCAACTAACACTAAAACTAGATCCTGGATTTTAATTAAAAATGGAACGGGAAAAGGAATATAATTTTACAGAAACAGTTGAAGCCCAAAGTATTTGAAGTGATAAATTATTTTCCTAAAATGTTTCTTCGTCAAAGTCCAAAAATAAACATAACATTAGACTGCATGAAGATAAAAGAATATAGCAAGTATTATCCAGTTACCTGCTGAGTCATAGCTTGAATTGGGAATAATGCAGAACCTAACTGGTTAACCCAATAACAAAGACAGCATTTTTTAAGAAATGATTGTAAAAATGAATAAATGTCTTGAAATAAAGATGATGAAATCAATGAACATGATGTCAACCTCAATGACATCAACTGATCTCATATATTACCTGAGCTGCCTCTGACGTAAGCATATTTTGCAGCACTCCGGAGATTGCTTGAGGATCCATGGAAACACCAGCTACTTGTTCTGCATATTAAAGATCAGGGTAAGCATGATATCATCCTCAAATGTCAAACATAAATATAAAATAAAAGTCTGCTGCCACAATGCAAAAGAATTTAGCTGCATGTTTAAAGCCTCAAATTTTACAAAATGACCATATAGACTAATCGGATCAGATTATTGGAAATATAAAGAAAGTCTAGTCTTACCTAGGGTCGTATACCATTCAGATTCTAAAATATGAAATAATTTTCACCACTGCAGCTCGCTTACAGTTCAAGTCTACCAAATAACAACAGTTGCAGCTGAAGATGAAAAGGTCCAGCTACTGGAGCATCGATTCCTCGTTGGCACATATTCTACATCCCTCACATCCATGAGAAGCATGGTAGTACATGAAGCTCAATATTGTCTTCTTACCGTGATGGTGACAAAGCAAAAACAAGAAACCACACACAACAGCCAACAATACAGTGATGGTTTTAGTAAAATACTTAACAATGACCAAAAGAAACGTAAATAAAATCACATGCAATGCCATAAAGAAAAGAAAACCAGAAAGCAAATTCAAGCAAAAATTTCATTCCCCGCAATTTTGGTATGATAGAACATGTATAAAAAGCTAACCTGAAGGATTTGGCAAAACAGCACCAACAGGCGGAGCCACATCAAATCCACTTGTCCGCTTGCTGTAAATAAGATAAAATTCTGATACCATGATTCATGGAACAAATGAAGAGATAACTCAAAGATTTATGATTTGTCGACATTAATTTGGGGAACAGTGCCATGACATTGTACAGCTACGTAAAGCTAAAAGATATATTACTAACTCAGATTTTTTTAAGAACTGTAAAGAGAATTAAGCTCATCAGACTTATTTGAAGAAGCGAAATCATTTCTATTTGTCAAACGGCCTACATAAGTTGGTCAAACAAGCACATGATGCACTGAATAGTAACACCACAGAAACATAGATATATCCAAAACATCAACTACATTAGACGAAAAAACAAAAACAATTACAGATAATCAGAAAGTGATAGCAAATACAGCTAGGGATAAGCGAAGCTATTGATTCTTTCCACATGAAGGTGAATTTGACTTAGATCGCAGCTTACCTAGTTGGTTTATCATCTGATTGGCTGGGTGACCTCTGTCTATACTGTCTTTCTCTATCACCAACATGTTTATAATTCCTGTACATCAGTTTACTGTCAGCATAAGAACGTGCTAAAGTCTCTTAGGTGTAGGCATCACATACTACCACTGAGAGCAGAATTATCACCAAATAGCAAGATTATCCCAGGGGATGACAACTCATCTTACACACACTGCTAGACTCACACAAGCGAATCTAAAAAGAAAATACGTCCATTACAACCTGCTAGATTGTTGGCTTCTTCTGTTTCCATAATCCTCATTTTTGCTTCTTCCTCCATAATTTAGGCCATCTAGCTTTTGGTAATGATGTCTCTCATCATGTTCATGCGACTCTTTTCTCTTATATTGCTTGTCATCTGAACCATAACTTTTGTGCTGTAGGAAAAAGAGTACGAGTAATTGACTTGACAAAGCTTACAAATGTCTAATAATATGAAACACATGTACGAGGAAAAGCATATAATCTTAACGTACAAATCTGTAATGAATCAACAACAACATACGAACTCCCATATATATAAAACTCAGTCCAATTTCAACCTTTCAAACTAACGCATGAAGCTAGTGAAAACAGAAGCTTATTTAAAATTAAAAGCACAGACATGCTATTCTAGACCTTCTCCTTTCTCATGAAACCAAATATTCACTGTCGTCTTTATGAATCCTGGAGAGAACATCATTTTTTCAAAAATAAGTGGAGAGGGCAAAATTCTTAGGTGAGTGATTTCCAAACTAAAATCTGCACTTAAATGACTCACCAAATTAAATTTATACAAAATCCGATGAAATAGTTGTTCCGATATACACAATTCCATACTCCCTGGTGTCTCATTTACCAAATATGACCAGTAACTATTAAAAGGAAGGGAAAAATATTTTCGCGGATATTTTTCGGCCAGAATCTCAATCAAAATCAATGCAATAAAACCGAGTTGAACTAATATTAAGCAATTGAGCAATATCTAGAATCATTTAGTACACCTTATCATGGTGTGAACGTCGATCTCTCGACGAATCGTACGGAGAAGATCTCCTGCGATCATCTTCTCTACTGTGACGAGGCATCGCCAAACCCTAATTCAAATTCTAATTTCTATCAAAAGCGACAGATCGTACAAGCAGGAACAGGTATGTGAATGGAGTGTTCGACAGTAGAACTGATATTTATCGCTCTGAAATTGTATATCAGAAAAATCTAACCAGTAACAAGAATTGGGCCTTGATGATTGGGCTGGTCTACCTGGCCCATTCTTTCTTAAATTAATGTTTATGATGGGCCAAGTCCGCAGACCTTAGCCAAACATTTGCAATTTCTTTTTTCCTTTTCTGTTGGCTAAAAATATAAAACAATAGTAATTAAATCAATTTTGTTTAAATTGTCAATTTTGGGTGGGGCTATTACATATTTCTCATTCAAATTGATTTAGAGTGGAGTTTTTTGCCGACCAATAATTAATTAATTACTGATATTTTATATCTTATAGATGATCATATTACTTTTAAAATAAGATAGTAAAGTTTTATAAATATAAAAGGCTATCTTATAAGATATAACAACTGATAACTTTTTAAAATAAACTTAGCCAAATACGTCTTTATAGTTCCATATTGGGATATATTGATTATGATATAATTTTTAGTACTTTATAATATAATAATAAAACATACTTGATTGTTGTACACTAAAAACAACAGTGAAATTAGGCTATAAAATGTTGGAGAGCCCAAGGAGAAGAAAACGGGATGTCCCAATAGTTGGCCAAGATTACTTGGTCGAATTTTCTTATTGGACCGAATCCATAATTAATTTTAGTGATATTTATTGTCAGTCTGCCCATAGTTTCGGCTAGTCAAATGATGCAAGCATCTTTGAAAAGTGGAGGAATACATGCTCCAATATTTCCTCAATACTTGTACATTTGTTCATGTTAGAAGCAACTAGATTTTTTTGTAGTTTGTTGACTTGATGTAAAATAAGGTTAAGTCGGTTGTTAATTGCATGCGGATGTATGGATGGACACATGGAAGAAAGACTAATTGGATGGCGTTTTCATTTCTTTCTTTTATTTTTAACTAGTGTAACATCCGTACTATGCACGACATTTTCTCATTTAGTTTAAAATTTGGTAAAAGCTTCCCTTTTTGTAAGATATATTGCCTTTTGAGTCCCATATTATTCATAATTTTGGAAAAGCTTCTTTTCCTTAAATTTTATCCCAAAAGCAAAAGCGTTGAAAATATAGATAATTTTGGATTCGATTCCCACACAATTTATATAGATACTTACTCCAACAAGTGTAAGTTTAGTTTGTTATTCAGAGTTAAATGCATTAAACCCCATGTGTTAGATGAAAGTAGTAAAAAATACTCTATGAAAAAAAAATTAGTAAAAACTTCCTTGTGTTGTATTTTTTTTGCTCACCGCCCCTTGAGGCCATTTGATTTATTTAAAAATATAATAACCCAATTTTGCGATTGTGAGTGTATGAAGTAGGAGAAAATCCTAGTTTTAAAATTAAATTGTTCATTGAATTTATATATAATATTTTTGACCAAAAAAAGTTTATATATAATACTTATATTAATCATTAAATTCTATTTTTTTCACTTATGAGTAATTTCATAAATACTAAATTCATTTAAACTAGAAATAACTCCATGCCAAGGCTCGGAATACACTTCAAAACAGATGATTAAAATTATTTTCATTTATTTAAAAATTATACGTTGATAAAATCCAAATCATAACTAATTCATTATTTATTAATCAACTAACAAGTATTTAATTGATTAAAAGATTAGTTCTTGTCCCATAAGATAATAGTAGTACAAAATATGAAATAATTATATTATTTTTTGATATAAATTATAGTTGAATTTATCATAAATAAAATTGTAAAATATTTTGCATTTAGTATTAGAAAATGATAAAAATAAATTTGAATTCAAATTTTACCAATCACGTATTTATAAGTAGAGATAGATGAATATTTTAAATTATTTTAATTTGAATTTGAAGGATAATAGTTGTTAAAAAAGATAACCGTAAATAACCGTAAATATTTGAGTCTTGTAACCATAAATCTCAAAATATTTGTTATACTATTATTTTATATATATAGTATTTAAACTATCATATATCTATATATTATCTTTAGATTCTTTTAGATAATATCCATAATAAATGGTATTTTAAAATAGTAAATTAGGTTCTTTTAGATAAAAAATAGCGTAAATATTTGAATCTTGTAACCATAAATCTCTAAATATTTGTTTATTTAAACTATCATATATCTATACATTATCTTTAAATTCTTTTAGATAATATCCATAACAAATGGTATTTTAAAATAGTATTTATCTAATGGCATAATAGAATTCATTGAGGCTATCCACGTGGACGCTTAGGTGGATAGCCTCAAGGGTTCTGAATTACTATGTATAGATTAAGTCATATATAGAAAAATTTCATAAATATTTATAATTTAGAATATTAAAATTTAAATATTATATATTATAATATTAGATTTTCTTATTTTTTATCCTTATTTAAACATATTTTATATTAAATATTATACAATATAATATTTAAAAGAATAAGAATTCTTATGATTTTTTTATAGGGTTTTTTTGCTACTTTTGTCTAACACAGGGTCTTTTTGCTACTTTAATCTAACACAGGGGTTTAATGCATTTAACTCAATTAATTTAAAAGGACAAAAATGACATTTACATGGTAAAAGACCAAAAAAGTCGCAGGATAGGCGCATAAGTACCAAACGGTTGTTTCAGGATCTTTTTTACAATATTTTCAATACATAGGGGTATTTTTAATAGTTTTTTTTCTCAGTGTTTTTTTTGCTACTTTCATAAAACAAAAAGGACCTACATGCATTTAACTCTTGTTATTTATACATTGTTTATACTTTACTTGTATTATCTGTGTTTGTTTTTGGATTTGTTTGATTATTTATTTAATATTAAATATTAAAGAAATTGTCATATAATTAGAAAAATCTGATAAATATATATAATTTTATCATACTAATTTATATATCGTTTTGATTTTTCACCCACAACGACGGCCTATAGTTTTTATTAATAGTCCAACTCAAAAACTTAAAAAACCACATATGGAGTAATTATTATTGTGCAAACACGTACACGTGTGTTGGATTTTTATTTTTATTTTTTCTGGACATAGATTTACCCAAAACCATACTTAATTTTCAAAAAAAATATATAAATACATATTGATGTGCCATAATTCTACTTTGCCACGTGTCACAATCCTCTCCATTCGTCGCATCTCTGTCAAATAACATCTAAGGCACCCAGAACCTGTTAAGTGTCCTCCTCGAAGATATCCCTCGAGGACTCCTCACCAACTGCTCCCCTCGAAGGCTTTCCCTTCGCTACGCACGCTTCGAGCTCAAGTTCACCCGCTTGAACCAAGTTTCAGTACTCTCCATCTCGAAGATCTCAGGCCCATCTCACTACTTGAAACCGCCAACCAAAGTGTGGAAGAAAACAACCAAAAGATTTTGAAGAATAACCTCAAATAAAGAAGAGATTCAAGAGAAAGATTTTCTAAGAAAATAGCTTTTTACAAGAGGACTTTTGTACTCAACTTGATCTGTTACAAATGAAAGGAGAATCACCTATTTATACTACTCTAGTGAAGAATCTAGTCCCCTAATAAATTACATAGGAAAGTGTAAATAAAGGACAACTCTAGAACTTGGTTACTTATTCTAGTCATTCTAGAGAATTCATGAGAGCTTCTCCATTCTAGTATTTCTAGAGAATTCATGAGCTTATCCAAAAAATCTACTTTATTTATTATTTTTAACACTCCCCCTTAAAGTGATTTTTTGGAGATCAACCCGAGCTTCGTACGGAAGAACTCAAAAGAAGTCTTTGGAAGTGGCTTCATAAAGATGTGAGCAATATTTTCTTGGCTCCTCACTTCCAAGGCATTGATGGTGCCATCAAGAACTTTTTCTCGAATAAAGTGATGCTCAATCTCGATATGCTTTGTTTTTGCGTGAAACACTGGATTATTTGTAAGTTTGATTGCACTTTGATTATCTCCGAATAGTGTTGTTGGCTTTTCTATAGAAAGGTGTAAGTCGTCAGCAAGTCTTTGTAGCCAAATACATTCTTGAGCAGCGAGGGCAGCAGCTTTGTACTCCGCTTCTATAGTCGATAAAGACACTGAACTTTGTTTCTTGCTGTACCAAGAAATACTTGTATCTCCACAGAAAAAGACATATCCCGAAGTAGATCTCCGGTCATCCAAATCGTCACCAAAGTCTGCATCTGTGAAGCCAACTAAAGAACTAGTAGCTCTCTTCTTGAAAAATAAACTCATATCCAATGTTGAGTTGACATACTTCAAAATTCTTTTTGCTGCTTCTAAGTGAGGCTTTCTTGGTGATTACATAAATCTACTAACCAAGCTGACTGAAAATGCAATATCCGGTCTTGTTATAGTCAAGTATAAAAGACTACCAACAAGAGCACGGTAAGGCTGTGGATTCACAAGAAGTGATCCTTCGTCACGCTTTAGCTTTATGCTTGCATCCAGAGGGATAGAGCACTTTTTACTTTGATTTACACCGAAGCGTTCAACTAACTTCTTGGCATAACTCTCTTGAGTGAGAAGGATACCTCCTGCCAAGTTAGTTACTTCTAAACCAAGAAAGTGATGCAACTCGCCTAATTTCTTGATGTCAAATCTGATGGCAAGCTCATCTTGAAGTTTTTCAACTTCTGCTGCATCATTTCCTGTAATTATCATATCATCGACGTATAATAGAACCACCACATGCAAGCTTCCGTTCTTTTTAACGAATAAACTAGAATCTGGGTTTGAAGCAGCGAAACCACAAAATTGCAGATATTCAGAGCTTGCTTGAGTCCGTAGAGAGCCTTTTTAAGTTTGCAAACATAATCAGGATAAGTGTTAGAAACATAACCTGGAGGCTGCTCCATGTAGATATCTTTATCCAGCTCTCCATATAGAAAAGCATTCTTGACATCAAGCTGCCATAACTTCCAGTCATGAAATGCTGCTAAGGCTAACACCATCCGAACTGAGATCATCTTGGCTACGGGGCTGAAAGTTTCTTCATAGTCTTCTCCATATTTTTGAGAGAAACCTCGAGCCACCAGTCTTGCTTTATATCTATCAACACTCCCATCTGCTTTCCTTTTGATCTTGTACGCCCATTTGCAAGAAACGGGTTGCACATCTTTCGGCTTGGGAACAAGGCTCCAAGTTTGATTTTTCCTGAGGGCTTCCATCTCAGCATCCATTGCAAGCTCCCATTCCTTGTTTTCTTTAGTTTCTTCAAAAGTACAAGGTTCCTCATCATCAATTGGACCTGCAAAGAAGCATGAAAAGGTACTTATAAAATTTTCATCTCTGTAGCGAGCAGGTTTGACGACGTTTCTCCGTGGCCTCTCTGTTCTATCTTCAGTAAAACTTTATGGTTGCTGCAGTTCATACTGCGTGTTTGAGCTCCCCCTTTCACCTTGCTCATTGGAAGATAGGTTACCTGGAAGAATATCACTTACAGGCAATTCTGTTGTTTCAAAGCTTGAGTTTTTTGCTCCTTTTTGGTTAGTCACAACCCCATCATAATATAATGATATTTCATCAAAAACAACATCTCTTGAAACGACAAAGAGATGAGTTTTAGGGTCCATACATTTCCAGCCCTTTTTCCTTTCATCATATCCAACAAAAATGCATTTTCTTGCTTTTGCATCAAATTTAGTTCTTTGATATTCGGGCACATGAACATAACAAATAGACCCAAAAACTTTAAGATGTTTGATATTAGGCTTTTCTCCAAATATGAGTTCATATGGTGACTTCATATTAATTGGCAAAAGTGGCATTCTATTAATCACATAAGCTGCACATTTCATACCTTCCGCCCATAGTGCTCTCGGCAAATTCTTGGCGTGCAACTAGCTTTTACATGTTTCCGCCAAATGCCTAATATTTCTCTCAGTCACCCCGTTTTGTTGGGGTGTCTCGGCACAGGTGAGCTCCCTCTTGATGCCATGTTTCGACAAAAAGATAAAAATTCTTCTGAAGTAAACTCACATCCATTATCGGTTCGCAACCGCTTGATTTTGGAACCAAGCACTCCTTCAACCAGTTCCTTGAACTCCAGAAACCTGCTAAAGACTTCTGACTTGTGCTTGACAAAGTACACCCATGTGAATCTACTATAATCATCAATAAAGAGTAACATATAAGAGTATCCAGAAAATGAGGGAGTTCTTGTTAGTCCCATCAAGTCACTGTGATTAAGCTCCAATGGGGCCTTACACCGTGAAGTGGACTTGTCAAAAGGAAGTCGATGAGCTTTCCCGAATTGACAACCTTCACAAATTTCTCCTCTGCCAAAATTGGACAAGTTAGGCAGACCATCTACCAACTTTAATTTTACCATAGCCTTTAATTTATCCATGCTAAGATGCCCGAGTCTAGCATGCCATATATATGAATTTTCGTTGTTGCTCATTTTTTCAGTATATGAACCAGAAGCTGGCAGAACAAATAAATCATTAACTCTCTTACCGGTGTGGACAACATCAGCCTTGAGCTCCTTAATATTTCGCAGAACTTCACATCACGTGGGCCAAACAATACGGAGTTTCCAGCATCAACTGCATTTGCAACTGAGAAAAGATTTTTCTTCATACCTGGAACATGAAAAACACTGTTAAGTGTTATGGAATCTCCTTGCTTTTGGTTGATAACAACAGTGCTTTCATTCTCCACGCGGTGAACTGTGTTGTCGGCTGTTACAATGGCGTCACAACCATTGTATTCTTGAAAGTTGGAAAACTTCGACTGGTCTCCCGTTAGATGATGTCCACATCCGGAATCGACGATCCAATCATTTTCGAAGTTGATGGAGGCCAATGCATCTACGGCTCTTGTTTCTGCTACGAAGCATTTCCCCTAGTCTTTTTCTTCGTCGACTTTTCCTGTTTCTACCATATTGCTCTCTTGTAATTTAGCTCGACAAATTTTTTTGATGTGTCCTAGTTTGTTACACCTGTAGCATCTGAAAATCTTTCTTTGAGAAGTAGTGCTTAAAGACTCATCATTACCTCCACGCGAATTCGAGCTGTATTGACCTTGTGGGCGGGGAGTTGGTCCGTTTTGAACTTCTTTCCCTTTGAAGAACTTCTTTCTAGCCATGAGAGCATTTCCTTCTCCTTCTCCAATAGATACTCCAGCCATTTGCTTTGCTAGTGACTCTTGTGAAGATAGCAAATTCTCGAACTCCTCCAAAGATGGTTGTTGAGCCCATCCTTGTATTGACGTCACATAAGGAATGTACTTCGACTTCAATCCTCGAATAATAGTTCTTCTTATTCGAGCTTCGGTAATCGCTTCATCTGGATTTAACAACGATATTTCTGAACACAAATTTTTAATTTTAAGAAAATACTCGGAGATAGAGAGATTACCCTGTGTGGTGTTGGCAAGCTCATTCTCCAAAATTTGAAGCAGGGCTTCATCCTTCTTGTTGAATAATCTGTCTAGAGTCTGCCAAATCTCATGCGCTGATTTGCACCGCATGATGTGATTGAACAAGCTATGGGAGATTGACCGTTTCAAGATGAACTCTGCCTTTGCATTTAGCTGCTTCCACTTCTTGAGTGCATCGGCATCTTCCGGTTCATTTGCTGGAGTAGTTGCATTATTGCCATTAACTACATCCCACAAATCTTCTCCAACGAGATAAGACTCCATACAAGTCCTCCATACCCTGTAGTTGGATTGGTTTAATAACTCAATACCAAGTCCACTACGACCACTTGAATCCATTTTTGAGGCACTGGTTGATTTTTCCACCAAGGGATCTTGACACACGACACTAGAGCCCTACGGCTCTGATACCATGTGAAAGTATTAACAACGACAGAAAAATATGATAAACCTACTGGCCCAAGATCGAACAACCAAAGTGTGGAAGAAAACAACCAAAAGATTTTGAAGAATAACCTCAAAAATAAAGAAGAGATTCAAGAGAAAGATTTTCTAAGAAAAGAGCTTTTTACAAGAGGACTTTTGTACTCAACTTGATCTGTTACAAATGAAAGGAGAATCACCTATTTATACTACTCTAGTGAAGAATCTAGACCTCTAATAAATTACATAGGAAAGTGTAAATAAAGGACAACTCTAGAACTTGGTTACTTATTCTAGTCATTCTAGAGAATTCATGAGAGCTCCTCCATTCTAGTATTTCTAGAGAATTCATGAGCTTATCCAAAAAATGTACTTTGTTTATTATTTTTAACGCTCACATCATCAACTGGATCGAGGTTGTTTTGGTAGAATCTCCTCCGTACGATTTAAGCTCATTTTTATTAATATCGTTTTGATTTTTCACCCACAACGACGGCCTATAGTTTTTATTAATAGTCCAACTCAAATCCTTAAAAAACCACATACGGAGTAATTATTATTGTGCAAACAAATAAACGTGTGTTGGATTTTTATTTTTATTTTTTCTGGACATAGATTTACCCAAAACCATACTTAATTTTCAAAAAAGAATAATATATAAATACATATATATCCAATTTTTCGTGTTATATACTAGTCTTCCAATTTACGAAAGTTTAATGGCACCGTCCAGGAAAAATATATCCCTCAGTCCAAGGTAGTTAGAAATTGGAATACTGACAATTAACTGCTTATCCTAAATTTTGTGGGGGCCGCGCCATTTAAATGTCTTATCCAGTACTCTTCCTTAACTAACTTACTCAGATTTCTAACGACTTCTAGACAAAAGTTTTTAGATGTCACGCTTCATTATTTCACGAAACATGGCTGCATGGGTTGTTTTTGTTATTTTATATTAATATTTGCCATAATTTTTCTATGATTTGATTGTTGAATTTGTGAGCCACGGCGTCTTTGAACGGTTAATTTGAACGGTAGAGTATGAAGATGTTATTAGTTGTCTTAATAAGAGGAGTGTTTGCAAACTCTACTGTTTTTGGAAAAATTAAAATAAAAATTAAAGTTGAAAAAAAGTATAATAGTAAAATGTTTAGAAAAAAAGCTAAAAGCAGAGAGAAAAAAAATAGCTGAGAATCACTTCTAATTTTAATAATACTACTAATTAAAGTTTTATTTTAATTATGAAAATACCTGAAATCTAGAATCAGAATCCAAAAGCAAGTATTTACATGCTTTTGGATTCTGGCTTATTTCTGCTTAAATTTAACTGAAATTGGGAGTGTTTGGAACCCCAAAATACTAAAAAAAATCACTTCTGTTAGAAAGTGATTTTTTTTTTAGAGTTTGCAAACACTTTCAAGGTCATTAATTAGATAATCAAATATAAGGTCCAGAATAAGTATTATCCGGATAACTATATATACTTCAGGGCTTTCGTTATTCAAACGGGGAAATTAAATGGATTTGTTGGGTTCTATACAAACAAAACAAAAGAGTTCTCAGTTTAGCTAACAGAAGCTTCTGGTTAGAAAAAAGTTTCTGGTCTCTAGCTTGACTAAAACCCTTCAAACATATGAATTAATTTCAGAAAAATATTACACACATAAATATGTATTATGTTGTCAGGATTTTAATAAGTGTCGGTAAATTATCTCAATCAAATATGTGGCCCTATAATGTTTGTCTAAGTGTGAACATATTGAAACCTAAAAATGAGACAAAAATTGCAGGAAATTTCATCATCCTTAGGACAGCCAAGAGAGTTAGTTTTGACTTGACCCTTAATCTTGTGATTTTGTAATAACTGTAATCAACTAACCAAACGACGACGTGTCTCGCTTGTGTTCATAGTAAACCGTGATGATAGGAACATTTCCGAAGATCTGGCTAATTACATAAATAAACAGCCAGAATTAAATTTCTCAGTATTCTCAACTAACTTCAATTTATGACATGTTTGTTGGTACGTATGATTGTTACTAATTTGTGAACAGATGGCATTAACATGAGTTTAGTGGCAGCTCCTAATTAATGAAAAGAATTCAATTATTTGTTGTATATTTGAAATTTAATTTAGGAATTATCACCAACGTACGTAATAATTTTATTTGTGAATGAAATCGGAATATACTAATATTTGGTGTATTTACATATCGATTTCTAGCTCCTGTTTTATAAATTACAATATAATCCCGAGATTTTCAATAAATATATAAATATTCAAAATTATTTGGAGGTATTTTTGGTGTATTTATATATTTATCGAAAATATTTTTCTAATATTTGGTGTGTTTATATATTTATTTGGAGGTATTTTTTGGTGTATTTAGTAAAGCTTCATAAAAATATTCATCAAAAAGAGAAAATAAAATATAATTTCATAAGATCTACAGTCAAAACCAACTAAAGAAAAAAGTTTAAATAATTTAAATTGAAGTTTGGTACTAGATAATATTGAATAATATACCACGAAATAGGTGGCAAAAAGAGCAAAACTAAACCAATTTCATTAATTAAATGCTTTCTTAGATATGGTTGTAGAAAATTCTAACTTTCATTACCAAAAAACAAAAAAGAAAAAAGAAAATTCTAACTTTAATATTGAATTAAAGTTGGTAGGGCCGCTTCATACCCTTTATTTGTTAGATCGTGCTTCTTTTTGGGTGTGTGCACTGTTTGGGGAACTAAAAATTATTTTATCTCATAATAAACTTATGAGAAGTTGTTTACATTTTCATATATTGGCATTTATGAGTTTAAAATCATTTTAAAAAGTTATTTATATTTGATGGGTCACTCCTACAAGTTATGAGTTTAGCTCTTGGTTAATATGCACTATGAACTTGTTAATTAGCTGTTAATTTTTTGCTATTTTTATGTAACACATCACCAGTCTATCTTTAAGGTTTAGTTATCAATTGTTGTAGACAGTTATCCATTCTAACAAAAGTACATAAATTAGCTATTTAAACAATGAAATAATAAAACAATGTAAATATAAAAAACCAACAAAAGGCCCATCATATTGTCAGTTCATTAGTGAAACCACTCTGAAGTGTATTCTAAAAATATAAACGAGTTTTGAAAATATTATTTAATCAGGGAAACTTATAAGACTTAATATCTATTTTCATAACCCGTTTTTAACTGCCAACCCAAAAGGGGGTAATTTGGTCGGTCGATGGTGCAACCACCTGGCTGTGGGCCCAAGCGTGGGCTTGTTGTCACGCGCCCCTCGGCCCAGGGCATCAGGAATATTTTGCAGTCCTCCTGTTCTCCATCTCTCCGCTGATAGTGGCTTTTAAATGTTTATTAATTCGATTTAATAAATAAAAAATTTATATGTAATTTATTTTTGAAAATAGTTTTGAATTTAAAAGCCTCATATCCATGACCTTAAACTCTTTATTCATACTTGTAACTTGTTGAGTGTTTATTCGCTCCTCAGGCTATAGATATAATATTGTACGCAAATTAGTACGATAAGTAATATCAAAACAAAATTACAAGTGCTTTTTACTTGACCATCGTTGTTAAGGAAGCTTAAAGAAGTTATTAGAAATGATCATGAAATCTAAGCCGTTGTTTTTTTTTTTTTATCTTAGTTAAGTGGACTGCTACATGTATCATTAGCTGTTGCTCCACGAAAAGTACTCATTATTATTATTATTATTATTATTATTATTATTCTCTTATACACGATTACGATCAATCTTAACTTCCGTAAATCAAGAAGATAAAATTCTTTTGGTGATAGTGACAACCTTAAGCGGGTTTCTTAAGGAAAATAATTTAACGTGATGGATATTGATAATCAATTAATTAGCTCACTAGAGAGCGTGCATGGTTGATTATACGAAACTTATTCATTGTTAATCAAAGGTCATGAATTCGAATCATAATTTTGAATATAAAGTAATTTTAAATTTTTTGATCAACCATCTCCTAATCGCTCAAACTAGAATAATACCAACTTTTAAGAAAATATTGAATTAAGTAGCGATGTGAGTCCATGTCACACACGAAAACCAAGTAAAACTTTATCAATTAACCATTAAAGCAAAGTCGGCCAAACTAATTCAAACTGAAAATTTTCTAATTTCACTCGTATCAAATTGAGGGTTTAGCCGTATAAAGCCAGATATTTCCTGGAGTATCCATTTCTGGCTATTTTCAGCGGTTAAATGACTAAATTCCGTTTTTAAATTCATAAATCAATTAATGGAATTTAATTACTTTATCTCCAAATGTGGGTCAGCCCATGTTGACGGCCCAGATAGTAGCCCACAAACCGCGTCTTCCCAGGCCTTTATAAATTGTCTTTAACTTCTCCTCATTCTTCTACTCCAGGTCTATTCTTAGCTCATGACTTACATTGACCCACAAACGGAAAAGCACAAATTTGAAAATTAAAAGTACACACTACAAAGAGAGAGTCACACATGGATGCGATGAGCAGTTGGATTTTAGCCATGAAAGTGTTTCTAATATCAGCTGGAGCTGTGTCCGTAATCATAGCGATCAAAATTTCCATTGATGAAGCTCCGGCGATATGCTCCGTTATTCTGCCATGGATGAAGCCTCCTTATTTGTTCATAGTCATCAACGCGATCATCATCAGCATCGCCGCCTGCTCGCGCTTCAATCAAAATCAGCCGGAGCAGCCGCGCGTTCAATATGAGCGATTAATTTCTGTTAGAACGCCTCCATCGACGCATTTGGCGTCGTTGACAGCTCGCACGCAGGAGGCGGAGGCGGAGGCGGCTTTTGTGGTGTATGAAGATGGAGAGAGGATTGTGGAGTTGAGACCTGTGTTGGTGAATGGTTCAGAAGTTGGTATGGAAACAGAGGAAGAAACTGCGTCGGATACCGAAGCTGAAGTTCAGGATATGTTCCTCGAAACGCCGACGTCGTCGACGTACGATAACATGCCGGAGGAGAAATTTCCGCCGGAGTTTCAATTGGAATATTATAATCCATCGCCGGTGAGGGAGAAACCTTTTATTTCTTCGAGTTTTGCTCACCAGAATTCGATCAGAAGCACTTCTCCTGAAGGTAATTCAATTTTCACTAAAAATACCAAAATTTGTATATTCTTGTTTACCTCCAATTTCCTAAGCTTTAGATTTAAACACAGCGGCGTCGTTTTGTGGTCCTTTCAAATTTTGCATTCTAGATTTCTAGTTACGCATGCAAACGTGACCCTATCCAAAAGTTCACTTCTATTTTATTCTTTTGATATATGACTTTTACAGTTTACTTCACTGTGCTAATAAGTTGTCCACATCAATTAAAAGATATGCACTTAGTCTTAGGTATAAGATAAACATTTAATTTGAAATTATGGATAAACCTCCTTGAATATTGGAGGGACAACGTTTCAATGTTCAAGAGGGTAGGTCAAAGAAATCAAGCAATACTTAAAATTTTCAATAAATCATAAAAGTGGGAATTGAAATAATATTAGTGAGTATATTTCCAGGGGTACTGGAGGAGCTGGCGGCGGAGGCAGAGCAAGTGACGCTTGAGAGCATGTGGAAGAAGATAACAGCGGCGCGTCGCGAGCCAGACACGGAGGACCTCAACAAGTCCGACACGGTGGGGAAGCGCAGCCTGCAGAAATCAGAGACCTTCAAGGACGACCGGCGCAGCAATCGCAAATCTCCGCCGGCGAAGGGCTCTCCCAGGATTCAGAAAGAGTTATCGCCGAGTCAGGACG
Organism: Verbena officinalis; assembly: GCA_958496215.1. Taxonomy (NCBI): domain Eukaryota; kingdom Viridiplantae; phylum Streptophyta; class Magnoliopsida; order Lamiales; family Verbenaceae; genus Verbena; species Verbena officinalis. Next base: position 1,661,366 of record OY292386.1, read on the forward strand.
AGTTGAACCGCCGAGCTGAGGATTTCATCAAGAAGTTTAACGAGGAAATGAGATTGCAGAGGGAAGAATCGTTGAATAAGAGGCTGCTTAGCAGCGGGGCTTAGTCTTAAACTCTTAATTATCCTCTAATATTTTGTTTTATTTTTTCTGTAGATATTTAAATTTTTGCCCTGAAAGAATTTTACCCCAAAAAGAAAAAAAGAAGAAAACGAGTGTAGATGATTTTTTTTTTCTTTTTTTTTTTTCCTTTTTGTTGCCTTTAGAAAAAGCTAGGGAAAAGGGTTGAAATGCTTGGTCAAAATTTTCGGATGACCAAACATAAAAAGAAAATTTGCACACCGTATAGGTTAACGAACAATTAGAAATGTAATTTTCTTTTTATTAGTGTGTAAGTACTATGTAGATAAATATATTTGTAATATTTCGTGTATTACTATGCATTATATTGTGGATGTTTCTTGACATGGCTTCTAACATGGATCTCCATCTCCTTCTAAATAACTATATTTTATCTTGTATTAACATTTAATGCGAATACATGTTGTGTATTGGTAAAAATTTGAAAAAAAAAAAAAGATAAAAAGATGCGAAAAAAATTATTCAAGAATGTTGGACACTAAAATTTTAGTTTGGGTAGCTAACCAATAAAACTGTAAAAATAACTAATTATTATTCTAGTCCAATATAAATTATTCACATTTAGACGGTTATTCTATTAACATGACTTTATTGATCCAAAGAAGGATAAACGCGACTTTACAAGAGGGGAATTGTTGCATACCGTCTTTGACAGCTGCAGGAAAAAGGTAAGCAAACCTAAACTAAACTAACCAAATCGAGGGTTTAACAAATTTCCGTCAAGCGGAGACAGCCATGGATGGGGCGGCGGCTGAAGACGGAGGTCCGGGGCCGCTCGTTAGAGCTCGCCACATAAAAAAGAGAGCGCTTAAGAACAAATCTCTCGCTGTATCTTTTAATGAAAAAGATCTCAAGTAAGCCTTTTAGTTTGTGTAAAGCTAGTATGTATCCATCAATTTTTGCCGTAACCTGTTTCGGGAAATGAGGAAGTTGCATCATAATTAAATTTTTTGTAGGGATTATGTGACTGGTTTCCACAAGAGGAAAAAGAAGAGGAGAAAAGAAGCCCACCAGCAGCAAGAAGAAGCAGAGCGCAGAAAGCGCATTGAGCTACGCAAAAAGGTCAGAATTAATTTATATATACGCTGGTTTAGGGTTAGCTAAATTTTGTAGTTACATACGATAGATATGATTATTGTGTTTGTTTTTTTGGAGTCTCTGGTAATATTAATTCTTACGAATCTATTTCAGAGAAAAGAGGAAAGAGAATTTGTTATGTTTGGTGGAGCTCCACCTGAATCAGGCTCGGATGGTGCTGAATCCGAAGAGGAACACGAAGATGATGAGGATAATGAACCAGTTGCATCAGTTTCAGGTATCTTCTCTATCTCCATTCTCTTGCAGTAATTAGGGATGTAAACGAGCAGATGCTGACTTTGGCCTTTTCTCATGCTCGAGCTCAAGCCCGAATAGCGAAGAAAAATTGGGCTCATGCCTAGCTAGTTTGGCTTGAGCTTGAATTCCATAAATTCCCAATATTTTACTATGACCACAAGCTAGATTCGCAAGAATTAATGTGGTGTTTATGATTATATATATTATATAGCATTATAGATGTATATATACAAGAAAATCGTGCGCGAGCTGGATCTTGCAAACAAGAATGATTTGACTCAGTTTGGCTTGAAACCTTTACGAGGCATGCTGGAGCACAATTTTTTTTATTTCTGATTCAGCTCGTTAGGCTCAGTTAATTTACATCCCTAATATACGTGTGTATGTGTAGTTGAATCAAACCTGAACTCCTTTTCGTTTCTTATTGTAAGGGATGATGACCTATGACAACGGTGACATGCAAGTCATAGTGAAAACAAGTGAAATATCCCGTGAGGAAGAAGATCCCATTGATAAGTCAGAAGTAGTAAGAAGTCAATCTGATGAAGCTTTTGAGAAGAGCAAAAAGCAGAGTATGCCCGTGACTAAGAAGAAGCTAATCAGTAGGGCACCCAAGAAAAGATCCCGCCCAAAGTCACAGAGTAAAAGAGAGAAAAGGAAGGGGAAGATAAAGAACTCAAGAATCTAACTAGCCCTTCTTGGAATTGACTTTCTGTTACAATTTTATTATTTACTTTGTATTGAATATTGAAAATTAATATTCGGTGTTCACAGCCATTTGTTGAACTACAAGCTTGAGCTTTTGGCGTACTTAAGATGATTCCGGCTCTCACTAGCAGTGCCTTGACGGGGGTACTAGACAAAACAGTGATTGTGGGAAGCATCATGCCTGGAGTTTCCGTGGTAGTAGTTGCAATTTTCAAAATCATGCCTCCAATACTCTAGCTTTTGTAGAAAAGTGCCAAATTATCTGATGATGTTTAATAGTATTTGCTAAGTTATAAAAGAAAAGAATATTTATACTTTATGCTTTTCTGTTTTACTTTTGAAGAGTGTTGAGCAAATCAATTTCTGCCTCTTTAAAGCAGTATGCTAGAAGCTGGAAGCACGCATTGATCGGCTTCTAACTTTTAGCTTATTTTCTTAAATACCAGAAATTATATTTAGAGCGATAAAGTTCTCAATTTATTTTATCAGAAACTCGATTATATTTTTAAAAAATTTCACTTGTTATAATTAATTTGAACTTCCATAAAGTTTAAGAATTTAATATTCTTTAAAATTCCCTTTTAAATATTTAATCAAGGTAACATCTCTTAGTTCTAAATTTATTATAAAATTTTGTAAGAAAGATAAACGTAGCTTCTAAAGAATTGAGTAAAAGCTGGTATAAATTTTGGACAATCGAGGGGAAATATCCTCGAGTAACCTGAAGTTACCCTTTTGGCAATTAGTGCCAACTGCTACGGGTGTCAATTGGGTTGGGTTGGGTGGGTTCGTATTGGGTTGAGTAAATTCGTGTTGAAAAGTAGTAAATCCAAACCAAACCCATTAAAAGTAAATTCGAACCCAACACAAAACTTATCGTGTCAACCCAACCCAACCCATTAACGGAAAACTGAAATTTTTTTATCGAAAATTAAATTCAAAATCTATAATCATAATAATAATATTATTTAAAATTCAATTTTCCAAGATATAAAACGTAATAATTATCTAAAAATATTAGAATAACATCATCACCATGTTGTAGTCTTGTAAGAAAAATGATTGCTATAATTATATATATTTTTTCTAATAAAAAAACTACATGGTTCGTTATGGATCGAGATTTATCGTGTTGTGGGTTAACCCAATAAAATTATCATGTTTATCGTGTAAACCGCAACCCAATCCAAACCCACCTAAAACTTTCGTGTTTCTTATTATGCCGACACATTATCGACCCATCTCAATAAGCTTCAACCCAAACCCAATAATATCGTATTGAATCGTATTGGGTCGATTAATTAGTGCAATCTATTCATTTAAAATTGACAAAGTCTTATGTTTCAAATAAATAGCACTTTCCTTTATACTCAAAAATCTAAGATCCACAAATCAGCATCAAAACAGGAAATGGATCTCCATGACAAAAACCGACATATAATATTATGATATTATCCTTCTCAATAACTAAAGAAAATAGTACACACAAACAATCAATCTCCAAATTGTGGAGAAATAACTTTTCTTCTTATATTCATCAACTCTCCTAAGAGGGGTGCAGTTTGCATAGAGAGAAGCTCAGGCTCAGGCTCACATAAAATCATACTCATCAAAATCATCATTAAGAGCAACTGCCACGTCATCATCTGGCTTCCCAACATGCAGCTGTTTCTTCTTTCCACCTGCGAACAAACAAACAGATTTTATCACTCGACTGAGACAATTATGAATTTTATGGATTTTTTATACAAAATAACGAATTACAAAATCGATAAAGAAAATCATTGGTGAATTTATTTGTACCTTTCTTCTTGCCAGCATTCGCCTCTTTTTCAGCTTTTATCTTTTCATTTGCAATCGCAGTAACAGAAGAAGCAACTTCTTTGGCATCTGAGCCTTTCAAAGAGGTTAATGACAGTCTCATTACAGCCTTAAGCAGTCCAATATAGTGATAGCTTTTCTGGAATAGAAAGAAAAATTGTCAGACCACAAATTGCAGCAGAAAAATGCTAGATTTAGACTTTAGAGGGAATTTGGCTAAACTTATTTTTAAAGTGTTTATAAGTTCTTATATCTTATAAGATCACATCTTATTAGAAATAAGATCTCCAAGTGTTCGGAAAATAAGAATATCACAATCTTATAGGATGTTACTAATGTCAATTGTGTGATAAAAATGACCAAGCAGTAAGACTCAGTTGGTATTCCCAAACTTATTAGAAGAGCTTATAAGTCATAAGCTCCTAATGTCAGGACTTACCACACCTGGCAAGATCTAATTATCTTATAAGCTCTTAGACATAATGTAAGATGTTTTAAAGAGCTTACAAGCTCAGCCAATCACCCTAAAAGTAACAATATTGAAACAATAATGAAACGAATATAGCAAACCTCATAAGGACGAAGCTTATGCGCAATAAGTTCAGCATATTCTTGGAAGTCGCTTTCAGTTTTGGGGATAAAATTGTCAAGAGTATTTCCATCACCCTTTGTCGCAAACAATTCTGCAGTGGACTTATAATCAGCTTCTTCAACAAGCCTGTAAAATTTAATCAAAGAAAATATCAACCTCATAAGCAATTGATATGCAATCATTTGTTTGATACACAAAAAAGGCAGATAACAGTCTTTGCTGCAGATTGTGGAACTGGGGTTCAGACATGTAAGCATAACGACAACATACGAATCCAAATATTTACAAAAACTATTAATAACTAGAAGAATTGCAAATTCATATACCCACCTCTGCTGGCGCAGCTTTTCTTCTAATGGATCTAACGGTGCAGCTTTTACAGCTTCTTCAGCTTCCACAGCTTTCCCTTTCTTCTCATTTGATTTTGCTGCAGTCTTCTTGGGAGCCTTTTCTGTAGGTGGTGGCTCAACTTTAGGTGCCTGAAAACATTAATTGGAAAGCAAATCTGTTTTCACAAAGGCAAATACCAATCATCATAAAGTTCTGTAACTGGTTCAGATTGACATGAATATCCTAGAATAAGCACAATATGGCTACTCGAATATCTCTGAAATATCATCTCCGTATACTGTCTCTAATAAAGCCAAAAAAACAAGATCGTTCTAGAAATTTCTACTATCTGTGGTGAAATTCCAAAATATGAACTTTTGAAAACTAAGCAGACGGGAAAACCATCTATAATTGAAGTAGATAAATATCTACAGGAAAGGCAGGCAAATTTACTGGGGTACAGACTTTCCCTAAGATTTTCTACCATGAGAAGTAATATGTGATAGTCTAAATCGGGAAAAAAATAAATGTAACTTATTTTCATGAGAAAATCCAAGACCAGAGAACAATTATTGATTAATCAGAAAGCCACCTACAGATAATGGTGTATATACATACCGCCTAATCACAATAATTTATATGTAGAATATGACAAACCAAAACATCTTTGCAGAAAACACAATCTACATATTCTTCCAAATTTGTCCAACATGTTACATAATCATTAACTTTTCAAAAAATATGAGAAAGCCAATAAAAGCAACATTAGTGGCCAAAGATGTCAAAGGTGATAGAACAACCTCCACTGATCAAGCAATGCATATAAATAGTATTTCTAATTGTATGTGGACATTAGTATCAATTATCTAAACACTGAACGCTTTATCTGTAGAAGTTAAATAAAAAAGAATGACAATATGTGTACCGGCGCTGGCTCATCATCATCTTCCCAAGAATCCTTCACATCATTATCTTCTGCGTCTTCATCATCCCAATTACTCTTAACTACTTTTTTCTTGAGAAGATCTGGAACAGGTATATCCTCTGAAACAAATTATATGTTAAAATCCACCAAACATAGACCTCAGAACAAATTAATGAGAGAAAATAAAGTTATAGTGACTTTAACTTGTGAGAATAATTTGGATAGGAAGAGTACTACAAGTGACTTTCTTGAAGTTTAGATCGTTTTGAATGACAGAATACAACAATAACCTCTTACGCACTCACAAAATAACCAACAGAAGTATTGTAACTGTAGTGAAAAATCAAATTCTTTTCAAATAAACTTGTCGTCAATTAAAAACCAAAACCCTAACTACATGCCAACTAAAAGAAAATGGCTGAAATTACCGTGAAATGAAAATATAGATCATGCTAACTAACTATGATGGCACATTCAGAGAAAGATTTGAGTGTAAAAGAAAATTACCCCAGTCCTCCATTCTATTTATTACTTCAAACAGCGGCAAATATCAACAACTCCCTGTAAAGACATAAAATGGGACTGTCATGATAATCAGAATAAAAACCCAATATCATGATCACATAATCTATCAAGAAATTCCACTGAAAACGCTAACCATCAGAAATCCAATTCATCCAATAAAACTAAAGAAAACGAAAAAGTAAAACCCGGATTCAAACAAAGAAATACCAAATATAAGACGCTCAGAATCTTCGGAAAACCCCGTTAAACCAATAAACCAAGATTCAAAATAAAAAATTCAAGTAACATCCAAAACAATTAGAAACTACAGTCGCCGCGCCGACCTGACGGGCAGACGGAACGAAATCCAATTTGTTGGAATGCAACCACTCGAATTTAAAGGCGAAAAGCCTTTAAATCTTCCAGGAAGATGCAGATGCTTGTATGGCGGCCGGAGCGAGCGCGACGGAGTGTGTGGCAGCGGAGAGGGCAAGAGGCAGATCGAGTTTATTAGGGTTATTGTATATTTTTTTATTTTCTCTCGAAGAGCATCAGCTTATATATGCTGCGTTCAACTGAAACAATGTGTTTGGGTCTGGCGTTATTTATCCCTTACTTTTACTTTCTGATATGTTTCGAGAAGATTCTCTGGAAAATTATGAAAATTACTTTTTCTTTTTACAAATTGTTCGAATTAAGTTACATTTGGTAGTACTAAATATAGATAAATACAAAGGTATAATTTATTATTTATAGAAAGGAAAAACAGAACAATAAAATAAGTTATTATTTAGTTATGATGCGTATCAAAATACGCTTTAATAATTTTGTATTATTTCTAAATAAATTTTAACGTGTCTTGAATAATGAGAGTGTACCCTTTTATTTAAACACATTCCCAGTTCATGGACTCCTTTGCTCTTTGGACTCAATTTGTGGGTATTAATGAGTTTATAGACTTTTTAATTTATTGGTTCAAGTCTAAAATATAGGTTATCATCACCTTGTAAAAGAAAAAAAATGGGAAATTTAATATAGTTAAGTACCCTCATATCTTTTATTTTGTGTACTATTCTGTTATTTTCATAGAATTAAAATTTGTGTTCGGCCGGTGTACTCATTTTTGAATGTTCAGCACTATAAATTACCAATCTCACTCATTACACAAAATTCGAAAATAATTTTTTATTCAAACCTCTCAACAAAAACTCCATATATTTTTTATACATTTACGAGTTTTTCCTTGCAACCAAAGCTAGTTCAAATTAGGAAAGAAGAAATAGGAATTTTATAGAGCATGAGATGAATAACTTAGGATTACAATTAATTAAAAATGAATAAAATATGATCGAAAATTAGAGGAATAATAAACACATAAATCATGTTAACAAAAGTGGACAAAATAGATTTGTTTAGAAGTATTAACTGTTTTTCACTTCAGTAAATTCATGCACAATTTAAAGGACATTTTCATTAATTTGAGTGATGATTACTTATTTTGAATGAATTTTTTTTTTCTTCTATAAAATACAATTATTACTTAATATTAATAAAAAAATATATTTACAAATGCGCACTGGTACTTTTTTCCTATGAGCTTTCGTCAAATGTCACCGAAAATAATTATTTTGATACTAAAATATAACTACAAAAGAAAAAAAAAAAAAAAAAAAAAAACAGTGGAAACGGTTAATCATCAGGTCAGGCCCACAGCCGTGTTGCAGATTTAAAAGAAGCGGTTCTTCTCTTGCTATTCGTCTTTTCCATATAAAAGAGCGGCAAAGAGCCATCGCTGATCACTTTATTATCTCTGTTTTTAATCATCGCGCACACTCAGGGTGAAATGGCGTCGACGAAACGCGAGTTGCCGTTAAGTGATGAACTCGAGCTCAAGAAGGCGAGGGTGTCTGAATCGAATCCCTCTCAGTCTGCTGCCATTTCCAACCTACGAGTTGTTCTCAATCCCGCTGATTGCGACATTGGTAATAGTCAATTTCCATCTATTTCTGTCAATTTGTTGGAGTTCACGATTGTTTCTCTCATTTGCTTGATCATTTCTCGTACGGTTTCTTTTATCAATCATTTGAGTTGATTGTTCACTTTAGCTGGTTGATATAATTCCGGGCTCTTGTTCTTGCATAGAGATTCTTTTGCATTGGTGGTGCGTAAATATAATAGTTTTATTAAGTTTAACTACCGTGATGGTGTATGAATGGAATAATCTCCCAGTGAGATATGTTATCGTAGTAAAAGTTCTTTTTGTAACGGTCCTGAACCAAACGCAAGAAATTTGGATGTTGATTTTGAGTGAGAATGAAAACAGAAAGCCATGGAAGGTTTATATCAGCAATTTTGTGGTTGAAATTTCGAAAACTGGAGGAGATTATTTTGTCAAGAAACAAAAGAAGTACAAGTCTGATTCATTGACATGCATTTGATTAAACAACTAAATCAGCAACAGAAAATGAGGAATTGTATTGATTTCTCTTTCAGTAGTCTTCCCTATTAATTAGTAGTTGTCTTCATTCCCTTTAATTTCCTGTTTTGTTCTCAATAGAAGCTCTGTGGATATTATCTTGTTTATGCTGAAATTTTCAAGCTTATTAAATCTGAATGTCAAGTTAGGGCTCTTGCAATTTTATGCCCTTTTTTAATGCATGACAACAGGCTTGATCAAGAAAGCGACAGACTGATGTAAATATTTATGCATTTACAGATTTTAATGTCGAAGGAAATGGTCTACAATGCTCAGCACTCTACGAGGAAGGTTTTGCATATTGCTGGTCTGGTGCTCGGGCAAATGTTGGAATCATGAGAGGGAGGTATTGCGTTGGCTACAAAATAGTATCAGCACAACAAGTAGACATGGAAGATACTCCACTAGATCTCCAATATGTGTGTCGTGTTGGCATATCTAGAGGAGATGATGCTACAGGAAATCTTGGAGAGAGTTTTAACAGTTTTGGATTTGGTGGGACTGGGAAATTTTCTAATTCGGGAAAAATTTTGAACTATGGTGAAAAATTCGGAGTTGGTGACACCATAGTTTGTGCCGCCGACCTTGATAGTTTGCCTATGGCTTCTATCAGTTTCTCCAAGAATGGGAAATGGTTGGGTGTGGCAAAGCATTTTGATGCAGGTGGAAGTGGCCTCTATGTGGTGGATTCTCCAATCAAAAAGCTGCAATGGGAATCCGCTCTTTTCCCACATGTTTTACTGAAAAATGTATCAGTTCAGTTGCAATTCAGCATTGATGATGGTTTGATTCCACGAGAAGGCTACAAACCATGGGCAACACAGTGGTGGGACCCACTTTCACAAATCAAGACGATTGTGAATTGATAATGATGGTGGGATTGCCGGCTTCTGGAAAAACTACTTGGGCAGAGAAGTGGGTAAAGGAGCATCCTGAAAAACGATATGTTCTTCTTGGGACAAATTCAGCTCTAGAACAAATGAAGGTCTTTTTTTCACCTTATCTTGGCAAACAGTTTTCTAATCTTTTCTTGGGGTGAAGTTCAGCTCTGTCTAACCTTTCTTACAGGTCCCTGGTTTGTTGTGCAAAATAACTATGGCGAATGGTTTGATAGTTTGATGGATCGTGCAACTAAGATTTTCAATGTTCTTTTCTCCAGGGTTTCTAAAATACCTCGTAATTTCATTATTGATCAAAATAATGTCTACAAGAGTGCCCGTAAGCGTAAAGTAAAGCCTTTTGCAGATTATGTAAAGTTAATTAAAAGGGAAAGCATTTCCCTTTATTGTTTTAATAATGCAAGTGATGTTATAGTTGTTAATATCTACTTGTATCAGATTGCTGTTGTGGTTTTCCCAGGAGCAGAAGATCTCAAATTTCGTGCTGATAAGAGATTTAAAGAAATGGGGAAAGAAGTTCCTGCTGAAGCAATAAACAAAATGTTAGGTATCTTCTTAGAGGACATCTCCTTTTGTCAAATTGACTGTTCTTGGTTTTCTTTTAGCAAGAAATGACACTACTAATTTATTTGACAGCCAATTATACTTTGCCCATGAGCAAAGACATGCCTATGACAGACGAGTATTTTGATTAGGTATAAGATAGATTTTTTTTTTAAAGTAACTAACTGCTTTTTGCCACTTTTGAATTTTTACACATTTTTGTGTGTTTGAAGGTTTGGTTTGTGGAACTAAGTGGAGCTGAAGCTCGAAGATCCTTGGACGAGATGAAAAGAGAAATTAGTCAGAAAGCTCCAATTCAGGCTCATGCTGGTTTTTCATATGAAACTCAAGGCAACTTACTCGTATCTTCTCCTTCTGCATCAAATATTGGCCAATGTCCTAACATAGTTGTTTCTCTAAATGAAATTCATTTTACATGCCTCAGGAGCTGGTGATTATAATCAGAGCTCATTCTCTTCTCATCCTCAACCAGTAGCTTCTCATGGAAGCTACTATTCAAGCCCTTATGCAAACGATCCAAGGCCTGATGTTGATTCTATGCAGAGTTTCAGAGAATATGATTATCCTAGAGCATCTTCAGTATTACACAACACTTACAGTGATAAATTTGCAGATGAGTTTGGAAATACACCATCGGATTTCCCTGCTATGAGGCATTCTTCGTTCGATTCTGCTACACCAATCCCATATGGTAGGTGTTACTATGTGAAATTACACAAACTGCCCCTCGTAGTTTCCAAATTACAACTTACAAGCAACTCCTTTTGATTATCAAAATTTAACTAAATTTGAACAGGAAAATGAAGTATTAAGTATACCTGGATAACATCAACCATACATGCTGGAACAATCTGAAAGTCTTTACTTAAAAGTTGAATTGTAATAAGACATCATTAGACAATGCCAGTTCAATAATTGACAAAAGGGGTTGTCATAAGTTGGAAATAAGTTTTAAAGGAGGTATGCGTAATTTGAAAATCAAGAAGGGTGTCATTAACACTTTTAAATGACTCATTAATCCTTTATGGTCACCGTAAATGTTAGCAGGTTCTTATGGAAGTTTTCCTACCGACATGCGGCATGCTGGACTACTTCCGCAGCCTTCTCCTCCTGTGAATTTACCACCTCCATATGGAAGTTTTCCTAATGTACAGCAGCATCCTGGAAATTATCCTCCGCTCCCACGTGGCTCCTAATCATCTAGCTAGTGATTACGGGTGTATAAAAATTGTAGTCTCTAATGAATAGATGATTTTACATTAACATCACTTTACAAATCTTCATTTGTTGTATGTATGGTGTTAGTGAGTTGTGAATTTCAGTTGATGTGAAAATAGTGTGGTGGTAACTCGTAAGTTTAGGTCGAGTCTTTTTTTAGTTATGGTCCTTAATTGAGTATTTCCTAGCATTAGGATTTTTACACATATATGTTCTCCCTTTGATTTTCTCCATTGCTTTAGACTTTAGTTGTTCTCCTAAAGTGTGTAGTGCTTAGGTTTTCTTAGTTGGGGGATCTCATATCGAGTCTTTCAATGTGACCTTTTTTTTTTGTTTTAGAAAAATGAATTTGTTTTAGGACAATTTTTGACAATGAATGTGTAAAAGTATACTGGAACGTGTTCTTTCCCCCATCTTAGAAGGCGAGGAACATGAGAATATAATATACCCCTCCAACAACCAAAGTTAAGTTGCCACTTCACTTGCATGAGCCGTCACGTTATTGTTTTAAGAAAGTACAATTAAAATTTATATTAATTCTTGAGCAGTAAGGCATGTTCGCGAGCTTCTCAAACTCAAAGTCACTGAGATTAGATCTATGTATGAAATTATAGAAAAATCAGTCACGAGGCCTGGCCTATAAACAGGTAAACTCCCCTGAAAATATATTGGCTCCGTAAATTTCTCATGGTGTTAATGTGTGTCAAATTTCACTATGTGTGGACTTAATGAGAATTAAATGTATAACTGAACCCAGTAGAAGGAAGGAATGTATGAGAATTCAGTGTAATAATTATAGAGTGAGAATGTGGTGGAAATAGAGTGTGAACTGTAAACACATCATAAATATAATACTAAACATTTGGTACTTAAAAGTGTCTTAAATAAAGAATTTTCTATAAAAGACTGCATCTTTATTTTCCCCAATTAATTATGTTTAATTAAACTGTTGAATTGTTACAATGAATTGTAGATAACTATTTTTTAACACTATTTTTTTTAACACTATTTTTCACATCAAACCTGCATAAAAATAACTTAATTTTACAACTTTATATATAATTCAGGCTCAGCCGTGCGCCACAATCCTATTCCTCGCTATAATATTCTACACTTTCCAAAGCAAAGTTGTGCACCGCCAGTAGTGTGTGCAACCTACGTTCTCATTTTGGTCAGCGAATTAGTTCGCACATGGCCCACGAATCAAGCGCGTGTCCTGATACGGCGTCGACGCCTCCGAAGGACACGTGTCGTATTCTTGTGCGCCAAGTCAGACAAAAATTGACGGAGAGTTCCTGTCAATATCGGGGTAATACGAGAACAGTTCAGGTACAGCGCAGGGCCTCACGTTCCCCTGCACCCTCCTCCAACCTTTTTGGGCAAATTTAACTTTATAACTTGCTTCGCTTTCATTTGCTCTTAATCACAAGTCATCATTTTAGAACATCTCACCGAATTTCTCTCTGCTTTTTCTTTCTCTCTCTTTACAAGTAAAGTAAAGGTAAACTAAACTTCTCCTCTCTCTGCTGTTGTTGCAGTTTTATTTTATGTGTAGCAGCTTGTTTGACGATTATTTTCCCCTGTTTTATTTTTTGTTTTCAGGTGATCTGCAGTTGAAGTTCGAGACGGGTGGAAATGAAGGTGTTTCGGAGGTTTTCTAGAACTTTTCGTGACAATCCTTCGCTTGGTAAAATGCTGATCGTTTTCACCGTCAGGTACTGTTTCCCGTGTTTTTGCCTTTGTGGTTCGAGTAATGATTTATTTGTTGGTACTCTGTTGTGTGCTGTTAGAGCTCCTTAGATTTGCGTTTTGCGGTATTGTTCGATTGCGGAATTGTGGTTGGAATAGAAGTTCAGTTTATTCGCGTTTTGAGATGCTACGTTAATGTTTTCGTTGATTGGAGCGTGGTTGGTTAATGATATCGTTAGTATTGCAAGGAAAAAAAGACGAGATAATGATATCGTGGTTATTTATGCTAAGGCGCTTAAGCTTTTCCATTTATATCGGAGGTGAAAATGCTGAATGTTTTGCTTGCGAAATATACGTGATTGCAGCTATTTATTCTCCTATTTGTTTGATATGGAAGGCTTCCGTATGAAAACGATAGAGTCGTTGTTAGTTTTCCATAAGGTTGAATTGTTGATCTACATGACCACTGAAGGCTTAGGGCTAAAATTTAGTTAATTACCCGAGACTTTGTGAAGGTTAGACTTAAACAAGATAGAAACAGAGGCAATTTGAGTTGTTGCTTGGACTGCTTCAAATGTATGAATTAGTTTGCATTTGCACCATAATTTTACTTGATTTTGTGTTCATATTTGCCTTGTAATAATTATAGTATGCTGTCTGATAGATTTTAGTTCATATTTCTAAATAGTGAGGAGATAATAAGATCTTATCCCGGGGGGACAGATCCGTTTGTTTGAAGTGATTCTTATCTTATTTGCTGTGTGCTATACATGCAAATTTTGATTCAGATTGCCTTTTATGTTTTGTGGCAGTGGTGGTGGCCTTGTGGCGTTGACTGAGGCTAAGGCAGAGGAGGGAATGAATATTGCAAACTCAACTGAAGCTGATGGGAAGAAGAAGAAGAGAGTTGTGGTACTTGGAACTGGTTGGGCTGGAACAAGTTTCTTGAAAAACCTGAAAAATCCATCATATGATGTCCAGGTGATATCACCGCGTAACTTTTTCACATTCACTCCATTACTACCAAGTGTGACGTGTGGTACAGTGGAGCCTCGCAGCATAGTAGAACCAATCCGCAACATCGTCAGAAGAGTGAGTATTTCAGTGAGGCTGTTTAAACTTTAAACTCCATGCTCTATTTCAAGACTTTGATTCTTATTCCTCATTGAATCCAGCAATCATGCTGTAAGGTTTCTTTTCACTTACTCAGTTGGCTCTCTATTCTGCAGAAAAACGTAAATGTTTACTATTCAGAGGCAGAGTGCTTCAAAATTGACAGGGAAAATAAGAAAGTGTACTGTCGGTCTAGTCTGGCTGGCAACGTGAATGAGGAAATTGTTGTAGACTATGACTACCTTGTGATTTCTATTGGAGCTCGTTCAAATACATTCAACATCCCAGGCGTGGCAGAAAATTGTCATTTCTTAAAGGTAACATTCACTGACTTTAGCTTACCACATGCGGTGACATCCTCAATGTTTGGTTTAGTTTGCTTAAACATGGGGTTAGATTTGAATCTTGATTAATGAAACTGCATGAAATGCAGGAATTGGAAGATGCTCAGAGGATCCGTAAGACTGTTATTGATTGTTTTGAAAAAGCTGACTTGCCTAATATAAGTGATGAAGAAAGAAAGAAAATTCTTCATTTTGTTGTTGTTGGTGGAGGTCCAACCGGTGTGGAGTTTGCAGCAGAGCTTCATGATTATGTGAATGAAGATTTAGTCAAGTTATACCCCAAGGTTAAAGATGCAGTTAAAATAACACTTCTGGAAGCAACTGACCATATCCTGAACATGTAAGTTTCTACTCGCTCGAAGTAAAACGAGCTTCTATGTTTTAAAGACATATTAAAGTGTTGCTAATAATATCCAAATAAGCCAGCATATAGATCTTGCCACATAGTCCTTATGTTGGTCCCCTTGAATTATCGTCATTGCAGGTTTGACAAAAGAATTACAGCTTTTGCTGAAGAGAAATTTCAGAGAGACGGAATTGATGTAAAAACTGGATCAATGGTTGTGAATGTATCAGATAAAGAAATTTCCACAAAAGCACTTAAGAATGGTGGCCATGTCTCCACTATGCCATATGGCATGGTTGTCTGGTCAACTGGTATCGGAACTCGCCCTGTTATAATGGATTTTATGAAGCAAATCGGTCAGGTAATATGGCTCTGAGACATATAAAAGCTCTCTTTAGACTTTGTGGATTTAAAGTTTGATGACCATGTTTCATTTTCCTGAATTTATTCCAAATGAGATATCAGAATTGCTGAAACTCACTCATTTTTATTGCTCAGGGTAATAGACGCGCACTAGCAACTGATGAGTGGATGAGAGTTGAAGGATGTGACAGCATATATGCATTAGGAGATTGTGCCACGATTAATCAGCGCAAAGTCATGGTATCAAATATACTTCAATGTTACGAATATGTGCCATTTGTAATCTAGAATCACTCAAATTACCCGTTTTTTCCATAATTCTAGGAGGATATTTGGGCTATATTTGGTAAAGCAGATAAAGACAACTCCGGGACACTTACTGTTAAAGAATTTCAAGAAGTGCTTAGAGATATATGTGAAAGATATCCTCAAGTAGAACTCTACCTGAAAAATAGACAGATGAAAAGTCTCGTAGATCTGTTGAAAGATTCGAAGGGGGATTCTGTTAAGGAATCAGTGGAAGTGAATCTTGAGGAATTCAAGTCAGCCCTTTCCCAGGTCGATTCTCAGATGAAGAACCTTCCAGCAACTGCCCAGGTTTCTTATCAAACAATACATCAAGCTGGATTTACCCTTCTTTGTTTTTTATTAGAAAAAATATATGATGACATGGTTTCTTAATGGCATTTCAGGTTGCTGCACAGCAAGGTTCCTATTTAGCTGACTGTTTCAACCGAATGGAAGAGTGTGAGAGAAATCCAGAAGGTCCTCTGCGCTTCAGGGGTGAAGGACGTCATCGATTCCGCCCTTTCAGGTTTGAGATTCTTTCTTCTCTCTAAGAAGGAGGCAAACTTGTTGAAGCAAAAATTTAAAAAGCTCCTTCTCTAGCATTGGGTTGGAATTTTATGCAAGATAGTTATTACAAAATTTCAATGAGTTGGGATAATATATAAAGTACATGCCAGTTTAACAATCTAGCAACAATAGCTACTAAGGGGTGTTTGGCTAAGCTTATAAGATGTTAATAACTAATAATTTTTTATTTCATATGGTTTATTATAAAAGCTCACTACTTTTTCTATAAGCGGTTATTAGCACCTAGTATCTTATTTACAAGCTTACAAGAGAACGTATCTTATTTTACAAGCTTACAAGTTCGTTCTCGGAATTTTTTACCAAACACTTGATCACATTTTAGAAGCTCTCAAACATGTCATGAGATCTTTTGAAGTGCTAATAAGCTCCAATTAAGGCTGATCGGCGGAAAGTTGACTTATTGACTTATTGATTATGCAATTCGTTTGATCTATTAAAGGTACAAGCATTTTGGACAATTTGCTCCTTTAGGAGGCGAGCAAACGGCTGCCCAGCTTCCTGGAGATTGGGTGTCAATTGGCCAGAGCACTCAATGGCTTTGGTATTCTGTATATGCCAGGTGGGTTCATCTTATTTTACTATAGGGATAATTATGCAAATATACCCTAAGTTTTGGGAAATTACAGAAATATATCCTATCAAAGAATTTTTACTACATTGGTTAAGTGGTTGGACGGATCTCGGGGATATCCATTGAATGAAATTTGATTTTATTTTTAATTTTTAGCAGAAAAACTAAGAACATAATATGGAAGTATTCTTTTCTGTTAGGGTTATCTAACAGCAGTTAGAATTCAGGGTATGTTTCTGTAATTTTTCAAATCTCAGGGAGTACTTGCGTAATTAGACCAAATCTCAGGATATGTGATTGTAATTATCCATTCACTATAAAATCAATATTCTTTCTTCTTTGCTTTTCAAATTGTGTATAATTCTTTGAATTCTGTATTTTATCTCTTCAGTAAGCTAGTCAGTTGGCGCACAAGAGCACTTGTGATATCAGACTGGGCAAGACGTTTCATTTTTGGAAGGGACTCAAGTGGAATTTAAGGAGAGTCGTCAAATGGCCTATTTTTCTGAATAATACTCTATATGCTTATGTCTATAGTTATTCTCTGACATTAAGCTTAAGAGAGAATTGCTACATTTTGTCGCATTTTGTTTTGTTCATAATTTCGAAGTTGTTGGGTTGAATTGGCCCAGATGTTTCACATGAGACTACAGAATCTACAGAAATCTCCGAGCAGGCAAACACCAATTTTGCAGCTAGAATTGAGCGTGAGATATATGATGCTATGTAGTTTTTTGTATGAAAAAGGATTGGAATATTAATTCCCTGTATTATATAAATTTCCAGAACTAGCTCCTTTCTTTTCTTTTGACATTTCTTAAGTATATTATAAAATATTAATTATTAAATAATTTCTAGATAAAAGGTTGCTATTTCAAAAATCAATATTAATAATTCTATTCTTGATACTAATTAATTTCGCAACATGATTTGTACATTTTTGTACCATCTAATGAAACAATATCAACTGCCAGTGCTCAGATTTATGCTCTTTTTTAACAGGTTTATTAATTGTGACTAATCTTCCCCAGGATATGAAATAGTACAAATAAAGCTGAAAGAATATATTCTTATATCACGTAGAAGAGCATTAATTAACAGAAACCTTGTAATAATTTGTTCCCAAACCCCCCACATATAGCATGCATGGCTAAGTCATATATAAGTGGTGGATAATAAAAACGAGAACACCATTATTTTTGGGATTGTCATTTAGCAACAAGAAAAAAGTAGAAACAATCTTATCCTAAGAAATGTTGAATATGAGTGATCAAGTACCATATAACGATAGTGGTGGCAGTGGAGGTGGTGCTGGCAGTAGTGGTGGTGCCGGTGGTGGAAATGGGATAACGTGGCCAATGCTTCCTGCCTTCTTGACCAAGATTTTCAATATAGTGAGCGATCCAAACACGAACTCACTTATTTCCTGGAGCGTTAATGGCAATAGCTTTATTATTTGGGATTATATCAAATTCTCTGTGGAAATACTTCCCAAACATTTCAAGCATGACCACTTCTCCAGCTTTGTCTACCAGCTCAACAACTATGTAAGCATTTATACTTTTGGTTAGTAGTTTAATTTTTGTAAATTTATTCACAATAAGTTTCTTTCTTTTTAGTTTATTTAAGATATCAGTGGTCACAAAAAAATAATTTTTATGGGCAAATTGAGTTTTTAGAAAATATTAAAGTTGAAATAATGTTTGGTTTTATTTCGTTTTGAGAGAATATATATGTTTTGACATAGTATTGGACGATTATCTGAAGTTCAATTAAGTTCGTTCATTTTTATACAAGTGTTTGTCTTGATTAGTTTTTTTTCGGTGTAAAAAAGAGAAATAAGTAAACAAAGCTATCAAGCAACAGTAGAGGTAAAATCTATAAACCCAGGAGGGTCGTCCCAAATCTTCACTTCCGGGCCAAGAGCGTGACTGACTTCGCCAACTGATCTGCCAAGTGTTTGTCTTGATTAGTGACTTATTATATATTATAGTATTGCAAATATATGCTTCTATTAGAAGGTGAGATTTAATTAATAAAGTGTAAATTTTTCAAAAATACCTACAACGCCAATTGAAACTTTACGACACTTTTGAATGTTTGCACATTTATTGAAAAACCCGAGTGACTGTGTGATTGATAGTTTTACTCAAATGTAATTCGCTCTAAACCAAATGATGATTAATTGTTTGAATTTATCTGTTTTTTGTTCGGACAGCAGAAAAAAATCTTAAAATTTTTATTTTTTTGATAGAAACCGTTATATGTTGTTAATAACATGTTTGTAGGGTTTTCGCAAAATCGGAGTGGAACATAAGTGGGAGTATGCAAATCCATATTTCCAAGAAGGTAAGGCGTGTTTGCTCCCAAACATCAAGAGGCGTAATCAAAACCGGTCTGAATGTGTAACCCGAAAGCGACGCCTCCAAACGGAGCCTAACAACCAAATATCAGATGAACTAATTCTGGAAATTCAGAAGCTGAAAAGTAAACAAGAAGAAATGGAATATCGCGTTTCGGTCTTCGAATCTGATGTTGAAAAAATTGAGAAGAACACACAGAGATTGATCGTGTGTTGGGCTAAAGCTTGTGATGAAATATTGAGCCATAAAATGAGATGTGATAATGGGAAAGTTCATAACATTGATGTTGCTGTTGCTGATGATGATGGAAAAAGACGAAAGTTGGGAAAGAATGTTATTCTGATTGAGGATGATGAAAAGACTGATGATCAGGATGAAGAAGAAGACAGTGAAATCCAGATTATTGAGGATAGTGAGAAGGATAAAAATAATCCAGGGTTCAAGGATTATGAAGGAGAGATTAATCAAGATTACACGTGTTGGAAGAACATACTAATGGAGGATGATCAAATCTTTGCCAAGGAAATGGCAGAAGTAACTAAAGGGAGTTATCCAGGGCTTAAGGATTATGAAGGGGAAAATAATCAGGATCAAGAAAACTGTGGAATCAAGATGAAGGATAATGAGAAGATGATTGAAGCTAATCCAGCGGTTGAGGATTGTGATGGGCAAAATAATCAAGTGTCCGAAACAAACCAGTCGGTTAACTCTCAATTGGACCCGATAAAAGAGTGTGAGGATTATGTGTTTTGGAGCAAGATACTAACGGAAGAAAGTGATGAAATCTGTGATAATGGTTCAGGAACTGAGATTGAAAACAGGAGTGCCAAGATTGCCCTGGATTTGGAGGCTGTGATTGCAAAGCTGGATGATCATCACAAATAATTCATCAATGGTAATTTAATAATTTTTTTTTTTTTTTTGTGTCAAAAGTCAAAACGCAACATTTGGCGAGTATCTGCAATCCCTGCATTTTCTTTTTCTAAATCAGAAAAAAGCTAACAGCTGAAGAAATCAAGGCTTTTAGCCATTTCTTTTGATAGACTTTTGCAACTTGAAGTATTTAAATTTTTGTAAAAACAAAAATTTTCTTACAATTGGGCAGAAACGAAGGTTATGTACCTGCTATTCTTTGAATCCTTTAGGAGGTTCAATGATTCTCAATTCTGATCCATCTCAGCAGGTTCATCATGACTTTTAATTGTTATTTGTGATTATATGTTTTATCATTCTGACCAAAAAAAAAAAATGTTTTATCATTGCAGATTTGCAGGCTAATGTTGGTTGCAGGGAGGCTAAGAGAGGGCTATTTAAAATTTCAATGTTAGGTTTTTTATTATTGTGTTTAAGTAAAAGTTAGGACTCTAAAAAAAAAAAGTTAGGACTAATTATGTATTAAAGTTTTGACTAATTATTATGTTAGGTTTTAAGATATTTGTTTTAATTCTATGATGTATAACGTTATGAACATCTGAATTTTTAATGGGAATTAATTTAAATTTAGCTTAGGCATTTGAGTCATTTCGTGTTTTACGGTTATATGTAATCCACAATCAAGATTCATTTATATAAGTATTTTATTACAAATTAAATTCCATATTATATGCATGATATGAAAATTATGAGATAGAAGATCAAAGTATTGTTCCTTGAAAATTGAAATAGCAAATTTTTAGCTGATTTTTCTGGATTAAGTGTAATAAGTCTGCATGGTAGCATGTTTCACCATCAATTTCATTGAGTTACCAGCTGGGAGAGCGTACTCAATCCCATTTTTGCAGATTTTTTGAGAAATGGTGCCCTTACCAGAATTACAGAGAAGCACAGGGGCTAAAATGTAATATTGGCAAGCAAAAGCAATTTTCTCAGCACTGAAAGTCATGTGTTTTGAATTCTTGCACTACAAAAAATCTTTTGGCAGCATGATTAAGGATCTAGTGAACTCCATAGGCCAGAAACTGGAAAAGAGCTTCAGAGAAGCTGATAACCAGCTTTTATAATCCTCCAGCCTGCAAAATTGAAGAAAAGCATTTAGAATTTGTTTATTGTCAAGTAATTGACTTACACGAGTTTCCAAAGATGTCTTCAAATTGTTGGGAGGGGGAGTCTCTCTTGGCTCACCATTTTTCTACCAGAAGCTGTCCCAAAAGCAGTCTGCGAAGCTGTTTCCACTACAAGATGCACCTAAGCCAGCAAAAGCAATGAGACTTCCGTAATTTCCATCATGGAAGGTCCCAAAACACCTGATGAACTGATGTGATGGGTGGGACCAGCCAATGTGATAGAAAATCCAGAAATCAGCCAATAAGTACTTCTTTTGCTGGGGGAAACAGCTTTTAAAGTCCTGAAACCTGAAAATCCATGGAAAACTTGGCTCAGCTTTTGAATTATCATGAAAGGGATCAAGACAATTATAAATATAGAGAAGGGTCTGAGCAAACTCCCTGTTAGTGCAGAAATTTCCAGCAGAAGCAGTGAAAAAGCTGATGAAGAAACTGTTTTGGGACAAACCACTCCTAAAGCCTCCAAAGCCACTGAAATTGCAGGAAAAGCTACCAGAATCAATGTCGGAGTAAATTCTGAGCTCAGTCACCATATAAAGTCTCCAAACTGCAAGATAGTCCTTCCAGAAGTGCCAAAATGCTGTTTTGGCCTGCAGCAGCTCAGGCTCACTAATAATCTTCCAAACTTGGATTGGCCAGTTCCAGCAAGTTCCATATGTCCCAAAAGACCTGTGCATACACATTGAGTGTCTCAAAAGCTCCCAATTATTGCTCTCCATATTTAACACGAAGGTAAGGTATATTCCACGCATCGCATCTCGTGATTCCTCACAAATTGCCGCCGATTCCCTGCTGCCCGAAGGATTGACTATCCTTCTTCTCACAGGCAACGTTTGCCAGATAATTCGCGCACAATTACCCTCACGAAAGATATGTGTGAACGAAACATTGGCTTGTTGGGTAATTTTCCTGATCTTGATCAAGACATGGATCATCTTCCACGAACAGTTCCGGTCGCCCATGATCAAGTCAATTGCCCACTTCGAATCACATTCCACCAGATATTAGTGTAATCTTTAGGCATGGAAATGTTTAACCCTTCGTAGATGGCCCACAATTCAGCAAAATTATTAGACCGAATCCCTAAGAATCTATAAATATCCTCCAATAATCTGGCCATTATGATCTCTCAAGATTCCCGCAGCACCGGCGATACCTGGGTTTCCTAGATGCTCCGTCCGTGGTGAGGGATTGAGATTACTAAGTTGAACTTAGTAGGGATTGAGATCACTCTCTCAGATTCTAACTTGAAAAAATTGATGGATTCTTTTGTACATGATGTCAGTTTGTTGGTGAGGAAAATAAGAGCCAAACCTGGAAAAGACACTCACAATCAAAAGTCAGGCCAAGAAGAGGGAAAGCTGGAAAATCACTCACCTTAGATCAATATGTGTGATTAAACAATACAAGGTTCTACGGTTAGCTTAGCTCAAATTGTTAGGTTAGTTGATATTGATACGTTCTCTTTGTTAGGTTAGTTGATATTGATAGATTACATCATAATGTTTAGATAGTTGATCTAGGGGAAAATTCCATATTTGGTCCCATTTGTTTGGATCGAGGTAAAATTTAGTTCTATTGTGTTCAATTTTTTTCATTTAGTCCCGTAAGATTCAAAAAGTGGACACTTTTGGTCCTTCCGTTAAGTTTTATACGGAAAATTGCACGTGTCAGTCACGTGTCCATTAGTTAATTACAATCCAATATTTTATTTTTTATTTTTTTTACAAAACGAGTTTTAATTAGAAATTACACCTCTAAACCCATACTCACGCCTAAATCTAAAATCTGAAGAAACCCTAATATTAAAACTGTATTTAATTTATATTTAAATTAAAAGAAAAAAGAAAATAATAGAAAATAATTCATTTTTTTCAGATCTACGAATTAATTTGCAAATTCGCAGATCTACAACCAGCAATTTCTTCCTTTTCCCGGCCGCTGCCCTCCCCCCACTCCACCCCAACTCTTACACCCCCCAAATTTGTGCATCAGAGCATTAGTGGTGGTTTGTAGCGCACCCTGAAGAAGGAACGCCACATCCGCACCGAAATGGATTCCCGAGCTTCAGCGAGTGGCCTCAACTCAAAAACCCACTCCGGCGAACAGCATGCAAGCAATAACTACCGGCAACAGCAACGACATCCCAACAACAACCACAATAATACAGAGTAATGCGGAAGCGATTTAAAAGGTAAACAGTAAATTCCATAAAAGCCTACTAGGCTGACAAGATATCATTTAAACATTTGCAGTTCAAGATACAAAAGGATCATAAACACGTAGTGTAATCCATGGCTCAAATAGCCTATCCTGTGCAATCCTAGATATCTTCAACTATCCCACATCAGGGGCACATAGAGTACGTAAAGTAAACAAAGCAGTAAATGGTACGAAAGTAATTAAATACAATAAATCAAGACTCAACGGTTGTTGGGACCACTGACAGGACAAACCAAACTACATGACTGAGCCTATCTAGACCTGCTGATGCCAACTGACAAGATAGGTGACGCCGCCACCTATCTACCTGAAGCAAGAACCAAAATAGAAGGGGTGAGTATAAATGATACTCAGTAAGGGGGTTTTGATCACAGTTCGTCGTTTATCTTTAAAATCAAAAGTAGTGAATATTGCCCGTTTTGAGAAAGAATACAATTAAAGATATAAGTTGCAAAACAATAACACAAAGCAACACTCGGGTTTTGCTTGCTTGGAAAATACAAAAGGTTGACGAACCGGATCCTTTAAAATTATTTGCACATAATGTCAAGCCGATCAATTGAAAGGATGTTAGTTGAGTCACGAGGCCGTTACAAGTTTGAAAGACATGATGTATACAAGTTGTAAATGATAAGTAACACGGCTCGTAATTCAACTAAGTAGTTTGAACAATAAAGAAGACTTAAGTTGGGCAAATTTGAGCCACGCTTCCGGGTTTTATATATATATAGGGAAATACATATGCTAAATGAAGAAAACCGGAATGTGCTTCGACTTGTAACGAAAGCCGTAATTCAATTAGACAAGCAAGTAATGCAATGAGTCATGCAATAATGTGTCCCGGCGAGAACGGGCCCTCTCCTTATAACTCTCAACCATGAAAATCATGAAAGCATGTAGTCAAGTACTCCACCACTAACAAGAATGATCCTGTAGTGCCCCTTTCCGTAGGCGGAGAAAGGACACCACATCCGCACCGAGACGAACTCCCAAACGAGGTAGATGTACCCCATTTAAAAATCCATCCCGGCGAACGGCAAGCAGTCAATCTATACCGGCAACAACATACCTAGTCCAACAACAACAACCAACAGAGATAACAGAGTGCGGAAGCTATAAAATATATATATCAATTAAACATTCAAAGCCACACGGGACATCAATTAACATAATTCAATATTCCAACAAATACATAATTAACAATTCAATGTTCAACGAATATCCATCACATCATCGAATATCAATCATCATTAATATATCCATTTCTACTGACAAAACGATTTAATAATAAAAGACAGACTGTTGTTGGACACTACCGACAATTACCAAAGGACACGAAGACCAAGACCTACGACCCGCTGTTGCCAACCGACATGAGAGGTGACAACGCCACCTGTCGACCTGAAGTAAGAATTAAAACAGCGAGGGGGTGAGTATAAATGATACTCAGTGAAGGTAAAGAGGGAACAAGTACGAGCCACGATTCCGGGTTTTATATATATATATATATATATAGAAAATACATGTGCAGAATTTAAGAAAATCCGGAATGTGCTTCGACTTGCATAACAATAATTAATGAGCATTAATAATAAAGCATAAATAGAAGCAAATAATATCCCAGCGAGAATGGGCCTGTTCCTCCTTATAACCCCTTCATGTCATTATAAAACTCCATCTCCGATGTCTGACCCCATAGTGCGACCATGGGCGACTAATTGAATTTTAGGAAAATGTGCAACACATGCAACGCCCACCATCGCTCCCAACCGTGGCTATCAACTCCTAACGGGCCACGATTGACGCTTAATTTTGGGAAAAGTACCTCGGGCAATACCCTAGACGCTCGTCCCCAAGTGAGACCCTCGAATACCCTCCCGGGCCCCAAGTAAAAGAAAAGTACATGAAGTTGCTCGCATTTCAAGCTGCATTATAAGTTGAATGCCAAACGGGCATTTAGGCAAGTGTGTGACGACAGAGGGGGTGAATATAAGTTTCATACGTGTCGGGAAGCACTGGCGCCCTCCCCTAACGACTTCCCTCATAGACCCAACCAAAGTCAAAGTATCACGTTGAAAAGAAAGAGTTTACTTGCCTCTGGAAACCAAAACGATTTAGATATACTAATAGGTAGGAGTTAATATCAAAACATTTGTTATTAAAATCATGAAAATATATTTAAATATTTAATAGATATACAAGGAGGAAATCAAATCAATATGAGCACGTAAGGGTAGTTCGCAATAAATAAAAGAAATCCTTACTCCAATTGAAAGCATTTTAAAACCCTCACCTGGGAGCACGGGAACGACAAGACACTTAAGCTATTCCTTGAAAGACGACCTCAAACTGTCAAACGACAAACTAAATAAGACAAGACACGACGTACGACTCTCAAAGACTACAACGCATGAAAAACCAAATAATTAATCATGTAGTAATTGAGATTACAAGTAACATACATTTAATTCCATTAAATGAAAGATACGCAATTAAAGATGCTAAACATGCTCAATTGAAATTATAATTGTACATTCATGCATAACATATTATAAAGAAACACTCATGAAATTTTCGGATCATTCGGACAACATTCAAAAATTAGGGAAAAAGCCCTAAACTAAAAAGGCTCGATTCAAGGTCCGAACGAGGTCGGAATTTTGAAAACTTTACGAAATATTCATCCTTGAATCATATGGAAGCTATAGGTGAAAACGGCTCGATTTTAGGGGGTCGTATGCAAAAAGTCAACTTTTATTTTTGGCCAATTGACCCCATTACCGTGAACAACTAAGGAAAAAGGCTGAAAATTTGGTTAAGGCATTCGCACGGGCTAACGCACGGCCTTGTGCACGGTCTTGAGCACGCACTCAAGACCGTGCAAGCTAAAACAATTGCGCAGGCCGGTGCAGGCTCAAGGTGGTGCACACGGTCTGGTGCACGGTCTTGCCAAGACCGTGCGTTGGACCGTGTGGTTCATCTTCCAGGTGCAGAAAACGTGATTTCAAGGTTTCTCACCACCGTTCGCATCAACTTAAGCTAGCCAACCTCCTAGCCAACCTAAGTTGACACGCATAGAAGTATACATCGGGATTTGCCCTAGACGCTCGTCTCTAGGCTCACCTCCTGTATACTCCGGGCCCAAGTCATGATCCAGTTCATGGCTCGCTTTTAAAATCAATAACAGTTTGGGTAGCTAAAAGGGCTAGTTCGAAAAGATGATGCAAGTAGTTATCTATGAGTGGCCAAAGGGGCCTTTGAGACAAGTTGATGTAACGATCTAAGAAATACTCATAAGCGTCGTACGCTTCGGGAGCATGCTAACGGATGTCCCTAACGACGTTACTTATAAGTGCCTCAGAGATCAAATAGTTACTTTGAAAACAAATAAGTTACTTGTCTCTAATTGAAAGCATTTCAAATCATTTTGGTAGATACATAAGTTTTGCTATCAAAACGTTTGACTAAGCATATAAGGAAATAGTAAAAGCAGTACAACAAGCAATAAGAAAAGCGGGATAGTAAGTTATTTCGCAAACCTAAGTAACTATGTCCTTGCCCCAGTTGAAAGAAATTTAAACCCTTACCTAGCTCGACAAGACAGTATGAAAGCAAGCGGTAGTCGAGTTTCTCCCTCGTTGGTCTCATCTGTAATACACAGGGCCTAGAGGATGAAAACGAGACCGACAATAATAAAAGCAAGACACGAGACGACGAACGACGAACGACGAACGACAATTCATATAGAACTTCAAATCATGCAATAAACGTAATATAGAAAGCTAATCAATTAAACATGTGGAGATGTGTAAAATACGAACAACAATTAAAGAAATATTAATGCAATTCTAAATAATGGAAGAACATTAAAGTAAATATTAAAGTCATGCTTAAACACAATTAGGGCACGTAGATATGCTTAAAATAATATAAGGACGCTCTCTCGTGAATATGGGATCAAACGGGTAACAAACGAGAAAAGTGGATAAAAGTTCCTAAACGAGAAAGGTGTCAAATGACGGTCAAATAAGGTCGGATAAATAATAACTTTGCAAAAATATTAGATCTCAAAGCTCAAGGAAGCTATAGGTGAAATCAGATTGATTTTAGGAGGTCGTTTGCAAAAGTCAACATTTATTTTTTGGCCATTTGACCAAAATCCCGAAGCTAGCTAAGAAAGAGGGCTGAAAAATACACTAAGGCATTTGCACCGGCTTGAAGGGGACGCACCGGCCTGCTCACCGGCTCGCGCACAGGCTTGAAGGAGACGCATCGGCCTGTGCACCGGCCTGCGCACAGGCTTGAAGGAGACGCACCGGCGTGCGCAAGCCCGTGTGGATCATAAATTTTCAGCAGAAAACGCGATTTCGACGGGAATCGAACCAAAAATCACTAAATCTCAATTGCTAGCAAGAATCAACAAGTAAAACTTTAAACGAACAACAAACAAATCATAAGAAGCATTTTGATCCAAGTAGCATGCAAAATGACCAAGAAATAAGCTCAAAATCATCAAATTTCAAAAAAACACCATGAAGTAATAAATGTGATTAAAAGCTCATAAATTCGGGGAGAGAGGCGGTGAAATTGGTACCTAAAGAAAGATTTCGTCGAGAGGATCGTGTAGGTACCAAGGGCGCGGAAATCGGTGAAGAAACGAGCTCGGTAGGATGTCGGGAAGATCTCTCTCTTTTTCTCCTTCTCCTTCTTTTCTTCTTCCTCTTCTCTTGTTGTTACGTGAAGTGAGGGTGAGAGAGAGAGATGGGGTCTAAGTCAAAGTTCGACCTAGGGCTTAGAAATGAAGGGGCATTTTTGTAATTTAATAAAACTCACTCAAAAATAAATGTTGTTCAAATGAGTCAATATTACAGTTAAAGTTCATCTTTTTAAGCGCACATTGACATAGAATAATTTAAATTTACCGATTAGCACATTTACAAAATTCATAATAAAACATAACAAATAACCACATAATTCGAGAATGGAGGAAAGAAGCAAGATACGAAGGTGCGAAGCTTACCGAACTCATCTTGAAAAGTCGGGGCGTTATAGTGTACAAGGTGGCGGGAGATTCGAGGGGTGAAAAGGTAATTCATGGTGAAATAAAGGATGTGAGATGGGTAAATGTGGGAAAATGATATCAAAGAGGGTCGGGGATAAAATAGATAGTTTTGGGTAAAAGGTGGCTTCTCGGATAAAACTTATTCGTGATACTAAGTATTCTCACGAAAAGCCTTCGGCGCAAATAAAATATTATTTCGGAATAAATTCAAAATTTCGGGTCGTTACATAATTTGTCATCGTAAAGGTGGTGGAGGTTGTTGAAGATGGTGGTGAACATGTCTAGACTCTGGCGATGGTGGGAGGTTGAAGATGGTGGCGATTTGTGTGCAGCGGTAAGGGATAGGGGGTTGAACATGGTGGTAGTTAGTGTGTGATGGTGGGTTGCAGTCTGTAGGTGGGGCTCTAGGCTGCGGGGGAGTGCTTCGTGAAGATGGTAAAGGTTAAGGTGAAGGTGAATGTAAGGTAAGGTGGGGTTGGAGTGAGGTGGGGTGGGGGTGGGTAGGGTGGAAAATGAGGATGGATTTGTTTTTAAAATTAAAATTATTGTTAAGTATGTTGAATATTTAAAATTAAAAGTAAATAATGGTAAGTCTATAAATAATAAATAATTGTAAGTATACAAATGCATTATTTTTATTTTATTTTGTTAATTAAATGTAATAATTGTAAGTCTATAGATGCATAATAATTTATTTATAAATAATATAAATCTTAAATGATTATTAAATATAAAGTTTTTAAAATATTATTAAATCATGAGTTATAGGATAAAATTAAGAAATTAGAAAATTGAAGGATCAAAATTTGCAATAGGCCTAGAGTAAAAAGACAAAAGATACAAATAAATCTAACAGACTTTTGGAAAAAAAAATTAAGAAAAAAATGCTTAAAAGTAACATACTATAACGGTTTACATACAAAAACTAACGGAAGGATGTAATATGTCCACTTTTTAAATCTTACGGGACTAAATGAAAAAATTTGAACACAATGAGACCAAATTTTACCTCGGTCCAAACAAATGGGACCAAATATGGAATTTTTCCGTTGATCTAGTTAGGATAGAAAACTTTGCATATAATGACTTACTTTGCTGGTTTGGAAATTGTAATGGAGAAAATGGTGCTAAGCACTATTTTTCGAAATTAAGTTCTACACCCCTGCAAATTTTCTTGTTACTGAAGTTGAAGTTGGAATAGCACAATGAGCCTATTACTTGCTGCAATTACTGTAAACACCGGACAATATTGAATGGTCCAGCTGGGAAGAAATTGAATATTAAGATGGAGCTACATGGTACAATCCGGGAGATTACACATAAGGATCACTTTGTTACAAATTCTTACAAAAATCACCCCTACACTATTTCTATGTCTACAGTCATAACTGGGCCGGGAGTTTGCAGCATAATCTGTTTAGTTGCTGCTGCACAACCTCAGAGAATCTATCAGCAACTGGAGCTTTCATTGGGACTGCTTTGCTGGTAAAAACATTGCTGAAACTGCTGCTGGAACTGAACAACATTACATCACCTGTTACACTTGTTTTGAGGAACTTAATTGGCTTGGGCACATTCTGGAAATTGGAACCGATTTTGCACCTGTGGAAGAACAACATTGATGAGATGATCAGAGACGATTTGAAGAACAACTTTGATGAAAAGTTGAAGAACTTGTTCAATTTTAATGCTTGGTTTAGGAAATTTATACTTATTGAGTTTAGGCTTAAAAATTATTGCATTATCCTGTATAGCCTTAGCATTTTTTATCTCGTTAGATTAGATGGTTAGGTTTTACCATTCTTTTGATATACTTTGAGAATTTTCTCATTTGATTTTAGTTATTAATATGAGATGGGACCTCCCTAAAAACAATGCGGCCCGATTTCCGCCGCTTTTTTTTCAAAAAAAAAAAAAAAAGAAAGAAAGTCTGCATGGTAGCAGGCTAGGGCTAGCAGCCCAATAGGCTAGAATTTAGTAAAGTAGAGATGGCAACAATTTGGGCCTAATTGTGTGAGAATACGAAGATCCCTTGAATTAGACCCAACTGGTGTCTTAAGTGTTTGTTTTTCCTGATTCTGCTTACAATAAAAAAGCTAGAAGCTAAAGTACCTTCAGGGTGTTCTTTTATCAGCTTCTAGGTTATTTCTAGCATGTAAAAGCAGAAGTTTTTCCGAAAGAAGAGGGCGGAGTTCCATCTAATGCAATAAAAAGTGCCACGTGTCTAGTCCCCACTCTACCCCCTCCCACCCAACCGGTGTAGGCCTAACTGAAAAAATGGACAAAAAGGGTACAGGGATTTGGATAATGATGGAGACAAAAGAGGATTGTTGGTAACATGGGCTTCTTATTTCTTGGGAGACAACAATTTAGGTCGCATTTCTAATCAAAATCGACTTCTACAATCTACACACACAATATTATTATTATTGATATGTATCATACAATAAAGTTGCATGTACAAATCCTCAATTCTTTCTTTGTGTTGGTGATGTCAAGTCCCCGCCGTGTTTCCTGAAATTTTTCGGCTTTTTTCCTTTGATCTTATCTTCCTAGCAAGAGTACGTTTGCCAAATTCTCTCAGCTTATCTGAAAATTCGTACACATCTATTGAAGAATTTCGAATAGATGAATAATTACATAAGTTAGATGAATATATTGAAGAATAACACAACCCTCCACAAAAAAAAAAAAAAAGGGTTTGGATTGGGAAATGACACCTACTTTGATATTTTTTCTGTGTCCGTTTCCGGTACAGTTCAATTTCTCATACCTAAAAGCAAAAGCTTTTTCAAAATCACTTTATGTGATTGCCCACCTATATTTGAATATAGGGGTCAAAATAGGATGTTGATCTTTTTATATTTTCTGACAAATAAAGTAAGATGTCGAGCTAGTATTATCTTTTCATTTGTTATGTAAATATATCATATTTTCATAAATTAGAGAAATGCATTACCATTTTTAACAAATAGATGTATATAGATTAAAGATTTTATATTTGATTTTTTCAACCAATTATGGCATTTGACAATAATTTTATAGTATTTTGTTTGACAAAAAGAAATCTTATTAGAAGTTATATTTCACTAATATGTCGTTGAAAATGATGTGATAAGGATGGAAAATACGTTTTTCCTCTCATTTTAATTGTCTCGAATGATTTGAACTAATATGAAATGGAATTGAGAGATGAGAATGATGCGATGTCGTATTCAAATGCTACGAATTAAATAATAAAATAATATTTTCGTGCCAAAAGAGCATGGAACTCATTAATATTCCCTATTTCAATTAAGTCTCTAATTAAATATCTTAGTTTAGCTTATGTAATTATTGCATGAATATTCAGTGCAGTTTGCACGAGGAGGAAGTATTAGGCCATCACGTTATTGACATATATCTAACAACATAAGTAAGTATACATTTAATAATCTTAGTAATAATAAAGTGAGTTTGTGAGAAGAACTTTAGGTTCGATTCCCATTAAACACATTTGCTGGAAGGGATGAGAAGTTTTAATTGTGACTAAGTCCCGAACTACATTAAGGGTCATCAATGTAGGATTACCCGAGCCGATTCACACAAAAAAAAATTAAATTAATAATTTAGTCACGATCTTTTTTAATCTTTAAGCATAAGACAGAAGGTTGGGTGTATTAATTCAATTTTTCAGGTTAATATAAGATTTAAAGTGGAGAAAATACGATATACTCAAAGGTAGATACTAAATTTAAATATTAATATTCAAATATCATAAGCTCTTGCACTTGAAGGATAGCTGGTAAATGTGCCTAAAATCAATGATGAGATATTGGAATATATTGCATTCAACGCTACAAAATTAAAACATGGTCACTAATTATGAACTCTATTTGTCCAATAAGTTTCTCCAAAGTCAAAGTGGACCACTTGCATGAGATGATGATATTAGAAAACCTCGAAGTTAAAATCTCGTATGAGATTTTACTGCTTAAACAAACGGCTTTTATCCTTGGTCTCGTAGAATGCGAGCGAAAGAAAGAAGGAAGAATATGTGTAATTAATGTTTGGTGTTTAACTATTTCATATTGTAATTAATGTTTGTCTAAATATGTAAATATATTATACATTTTAAAAAATTATTATAAAAACATACCTCAAGCAAATTATACCATGATATTTTACGTAATTAGATCAAATTTAGTATTTTAAATTTGATATGAGTATAATTTTTCCAATTTTGTGAGTTTGGACACTTTGTACGAAACAATGAAGTGTAATGCTATTGGAAAATTATAGTTAATAGTCTTTGATTATTTGTTTTAGAGATGATCGAAAAAAATTGTTCTATATATCAAAAGTTAATTTGTGAAAATTATAGTTAATAGTCTTTGATTCTTTATTTTAAAGATAATCGAGAAAAAATATTCTATATTTCAAAAGTTAACTTGTGAGTGAGAATTGTCCAACTATTCTCTTAATTTCCCACATACCCTCATAATTTGTTTTTTTATTATAAATTACTGATGTATAAATTATAAGTTAATAATTACCTTCTAGAGTATGGACTCTTCAACACAATAAAAAGCAATACATATTTTAGTACATAAATAATGTGGGATAGTTTTTTTTTTTGGTAAGGATTGTGGAATAGTTAAACACCCAACATTAATTACATATATTCTTCTTTCTTTGTTTCTTTCTTTCGCTCGCATTCTACGGGACTAAGGATGAGAAAACCTCGAAGTTTCTCCAAAAATTACCGCGAAGTTAAAACCTCGTACGAGATTTTACTGCTTAAATTAAATCAACCGGGATGAAGTCTAACATGCGCTTGGTGACAGCTACGCACTATCATGGACCCGTCACACGTGTCGAAAAAGGAGACGGGGTGCGCATACCACTCCATGGTGGAGGTTAGTTGCTTCCCCTACCATTATCTGTCAACTTCAGCTAAGATGAACAGCTTAATCATTAAAATAAAAGCTTTACGTACTTGTACTACACAGTAAAATAAAATAACAGTAGACAGTAAAATAAAATAATAATATTGTATATCTGACTAACTATTCATACATTATTTTCTATGATAAATAAAGAAATATTTATCTTTCGGCTTTTTTCCTAAAATATAATTCTTCCATTTATATGATATATAATAATACGCAAGTGGCTTGGCTTAAGATTTGTTTGGATCTTCGATTCCTCCAATCCAAGCATTCATCGCGCAGGTAAAAGCCTCTGAGTAATTCGTTTTTCTTCCTTTTTGCTTTAATTTGTTTCAATTATTGGCTAATCCAATAGCTTATGAAAATAGGTATGTATTTATATTTCGTGTTTTATGTATAATTGGTATTAATGTTTGTGATGTTTTTGTCTTTGCATTTAATAATAATTTCTGTTAAGAAGTCAATTTCAACTCTGAAGCAGTTTACAGCTGAAGGTGAAGTGATGAATTATTGAGTTTTCCATTGTTAGAACTGATTCACAGAATTTGTTTTTTCTGCAATAGTGTTAAAATTGCTGGGGTAATTTGGTTTATTTAGAGGAGGAATCTCTCAAACACCTTAATTTCTATATTTCCTCAAAGGTTTGGACTGAAAGATTAGATTCGCCTACATTCATTTAAATGAAATGAGTTCTGAATTTTTCTGCAGGGAGTCTATCAACAGTATTATGTCCATTACTCCATTTATTTTCTGTATGGTTTTTCATTCTCTTTCTTTCTGTAAATGTGAATTACAGACAGGCTAATGGGATTGTGAATATGTGAATGAAGTGGTTTCTGATATTTTGCTTCATTTATGTATGTATTTGCAGTTTCTGAGCTTTGAGTGAACTGAAAAATGGATCTAGATTCCAAGAAATCCAAACACCCGGCATCAAACTCAGCTTTCCCAGATGAAGTGTTGGAGAAAGTTCTCTCGTTCATAGATTCACACAAGGACAGAAGCTCAGTGTCACTTGTGTGCAAAGATTGGTTCAATGCTGAGAGATGGACAAGATCTAAGCTGTTTATAGGAAATTGCTATTCAGTTTCTCCTGAAATTGTGGCCAGAAGGTTTCCAAGAATTAGTAGTGTTACACTCAAAGGAAAACCGAGATTTTCTGATTTTAATATGCTGCCTCAAGATTGGGGTGCTAATGTGCATGCTTGGATGCTTATGTTTGCCAAAGTTTACCCGTTTCTGGAGGAAATCAGGCTTAAGAGGATGTTTGTCAATGATGAAAGCTTGCAGCTTTTAGCCAAGTCATTTTCGTGCTTCAAGGCTTTATCTTTGTGGAGTTGTGATGGTTTCACCGATGATGGGCTCAAAGCCATTACCAGTCATTGCAGGTAAGGATCTGCCCTTTTTTATTTGATTTTTCTTTCCCCCGGTTCTTTTAGTAATTTTTGTGTTCTTTTTGTTATATGTTTTCTACCAATTGTGAAATATGGAGCTTGGAGCTTTTTTTTGTGAACAAAATCGTTGACTTTGTGGAATTTGCAAATTTATTTATCCAACTGCACTTTTGGGTGACTTCTAGGATTCCATGTTTTTTTTTCTTCTTGAACGAAAACTCCTTTTATTTTACTTTTCAGTTTTTATTGAGTACAGCCCATCTTATCTCTAGTCTCCACTGTATCTTTCTAGGGTTAGTGAACATTTCAGTTATTTGTTTATGTTCAGACAATTCTTGAACTAATATCCTCGGGTAAAACTCTAGCAGTTTCATCCCAACTCAGGGATTGCTTGTGTTCGACTTTGATTTTCAGCTTTCATTGTTAACATTGTTTTTCCAAAGTAGGTGTTTGCAAGATCTTTTACTTTTGGAGAAGCTAAAGTTGTAAAAAGTTGGAGTAGTAAAAGTGGGAGTGTTTTGGAAAATAACCTAGAGGCTAGAAGTTGTAATTAAAAGTTGGTCATTGGGTGCTTCCAGCTTCTACATCATTTTATTTAAAATAATCAGACGTTTTCCAAAGCCCTCCGAAAGTGCTGAAAAAAAATAGAAAAAACCAAAGTGCATTTTTTCAAAGTGTGCAAACACCACCTTAGTGGCCTTTGTAGTCTATGACTCTATTTTGATATATTGTGTGATATTGTACATGGAAACTGAGTGTTTCTACTTTATGGTTTGAATGGTGAACTTTTTGCATTTTCCAGAACAATGTTTCACATTAATGTGTATATTTGGCTTCCAGGAATTTGATTGAGCTCGACATACAAGACAGTGTAACAGTGGATGTTGGTGGAAATTGGCTGAGTTGCTTCCCAGAAAACTTTACCTCACTTGAGATACTAAACTTTTCCAGCCTAAACAGTGAAGTTGCTTTCGATGCCCTTGAAAAACTTGTAAGTCGGTGCAAATCTTTAAGGGTTCTGAAAGTCAATGAGAGCATTACTTTGGACCAACTGCAAAGGCTTCTTGTGCATTCTCCTCAGTTAGTGGAGCTTGGTACTGGCTCCTTCATGCAAGAACTTACAACTAGCCAATTAATTGACATCTCATGTGCATTCAAAAAATGTAGAAATCTTAAAGTTCTTTCAGGTTTATGGGATGCCACAATGCTCTATCTCAATGTTATTTACGAAGCTTGTGAGGGTTTGACTTTCTTGAACTTGAGCGGTGTGGTCCTTCAAAGTGGTGGACTTAAAAAGCTCGTCTCTTTCTGCCCTAATTTACGACGCCTTTGGGTAAGAAATTGATTAAATTCTAAAACAATGTGATTCTTTGCTTTTTGATTAAAACAAAGCAGATTGAGGTGTTTTTGTTTTGCTGCTTTTGCTTAAAATAAGCTATGAAGCTAGAAGTACCTCTTGGGTTGTCTTTTAAATTGCACAATACACTTTCTTATTTAGAAAAATAGAAAATGCAGTTGAAAATATGTAAACTCTACTTATTCTGCCTTTTCTGATATATATAAACTTTAATGGATTCTTCTCTAATAATAGGTAATTGATACAGTTGAAGATAACGGGCATGCAGCTGTTCGCACAAAATACTTTCTTAGTTAAAAATGAAATAAAAAATACAGCTGAAGATATATAAACTTTACTTATTCTGCCTTTTCTGATATCTATGAAGTATGGACTTTTATAAATTCGTTTCCAATAATAGGTAATTGATACAGTTGAAGATAACGGGCTTGCATCTGTTGGCGAGAGCTGTCCTTTTATCGAAGAACTCCGAGTCTTCCCAGTTGACCCATATGACCTTGGCCATCACCACGGCGTTACTGAACTAGGCTTATTAGCCATTTCCCGTTTATGCCTAAAACTCCGTTACGTCCTCTATTTCTGCAGAAGAATGACAAATGCTGCTGTTATTTCCATAGTCCAAAACTGCCCAAATTTCACCCATTTCCGTATCTGCATAATGAATCCAGGCCAACCAGATTACCTAACAAATCAGCCCATGGACGAGGCCTTTGCTGCTGTGGCTAAAACCTGCACTAAACTTAAACGCCTTTCAGTTTCTGGCCTTCTCACTGATACGGCTTTTGAAAATATTGGAAAATATGCCAAAAATCTTGAGACTCTTTCTGTGGCTTTTGCTGGGAGCAGTGATAAGGCAATGCAGTATGTTCTAGAAGGTTGTGTGAAGCTGAGGAAGCTCGAGATTAGAGATTGTCCGTTTGGAAATAGTGCTCTGCTTTCTGGGATAGGGAAATATGAAAAGATGAGATCCTTGTGGATGTCGTCTTGTAAGGTGACGATGAAGGGTTGTGAGATGCTTGCGAAGGAGAGGCCGAGATTGAATGTTGAAGTAATTAAAGATGATGATGATGATGAGGGAAGTCATGGAAGTCAAGCTGAGAAGATTTATGTTTATCGGACTGTTGCAGGGCCGAGAAGGGATGCCCCGTCTTTTGTTCTCACCCTATGATGGAAGAGAGAAGAATTGTTGGTTAGTGATTTCTGCCATTCTATAAGCTTCTTATGAGATGTTAAAGAGATTATAAAGTTGTTTTTTATGGAAATGGTGTTTTGGAAGAGTAAGGAGTTGATGACTCATTTTTAAAATACTAATATTTTCAATTATATTAATCACAAAATTGTTTGACCAAAAAAAAATAAAAATTAATCACAAAATTGCCATTTCGTAAGATCTTATAAAGCCCTAAGGAGTTTTCTATGCAAGAGTGAATAGATAGGGATAATTACAAAAAAAAACTTTGAGGTTAGATCTTTTATTGAAAACACCTTGAAACATTACAAATACCCCCTTGGTCAGCTGAAACCTTACAGATACCTCCCTTGAAACATAAAAATGTATACATAATACCCCCTGAAAAACCTTACAAATATGCCCCCTGGGGGGTAAGTGTAAGGTTATAAGGTTTCGGGGTGTTCTCCGTAAATGGCGTAAATGGGGTGTAACTTGCCCTGAATAGATATTCAAACACAAATTCTATTTGATATCCATATTGAAAGCCAACTCTGTCCTTGCAGGATATGCTGCAGACAAGGATCCTAATATTCTTTGTTAGAGACATGTAATATAGTTTGGACTTCGGTAAAAGGCAAGTGTAATAAAAGATGTGAGCTGTATTCTTATGTAGATTATTAAGCCTGTCTGATTTGAATCTGCAATCAAAGCCTTTAAACATGTTGTGGCTCGAATTGTAAATCTTAGCTCATTTTCTTAAATTATTTATAAGTTTACTTAAATCGATTGATCAGTAATTTAGGGAGTGGAGATTTATTTGATAAATTCGTTTGATTACCATTTCAAGATACGAAATAACTTAAAACGAAAAAGAATTTGTCGTATGGGCTGTACGGCCCATTTTAAAGTAAGAAAAGGGCTTTAAGATATGGGTTTCCGTGGGGCCCACAGCTGCAGTCAAAGTTCGGTTACGAACTTAAAATTTGAACAAAAAATTCTCTCAGGGAAAGGTAATGCTAATTAGGGATGTTGATTTTTTCTCCTCCGAATTATGAGCGTTTTTTGAGTTTGCCATCTAAATTAATTTTTCGTACATTTTATCATTTATACTACATGAAATTTATATTTTACAATTTCCGTCCAAATATAGGGTTATTTTTCCGTCTAGTTTCTCACACGTGACTGTCCAAAAAGATGGAAATGTTCTTAAGAAAATCACGCGAGTGGCATGTGTGAGAATCTAGACGGAATATTCCGCTTAAAATTGGACGGAGATGGTAACATGTGTTAGTTTCGTGTAGTTCAGATGGTAAAGTATACAGAAAATTAGTTTAGATAGCAAACCAGTGGCGGAGCCAGAAAATTTCTTCAGGGGGGTCATTCCAGTATAAATTTTTAGTCTCTTATTTTATAAGGATAATACGTAAAAGACCTAAAATTTTTGAGATTAGGTATGTTTTCTTGAAAACACCCTGTCTTGAAACATTACAAATACCAGCCTGGTTAGCTGAAATCTACAAATATCCGCTCGAAGCATAAAAAATATATACATAATACCCCTTGGGGATATGTGTAAAATTATAATGTTTTGGTATTTTTCGTAAACAACATAAATCTTAGAGAAATTTTCATAACTAACCCTATTTTATAATGACTCAATTACTTATATTCAATTTAATATTAAATAAAAATCTTTGATTTTGTAATATATTTTTTAATATACATGACCCCATTCTATATAAATTTATGACTTTGTGAGAGAGTCAACTGAACAATTATCACATTAAAACCAAATATAATACCTAATTAATATATTTTATATACATATATTTGTGAGATTTTCAAAAGTTGAGGGGGGTCAATTGCATCCCTCAACTGTATGTGGCTATGCCACTGTAGCAAACTCAAAAAACATTGATAGTTCGGATGGAAAAAAATCAATAGAAAATTCTGGTCTGAACCCGGCTCGGCCAAACCGACTAATAAAATAGTGCCATTTGAAAATTAATATTTTAATAAAAATTAAATACATATTCTAACTAAACCAAACCATGGTTAGTAATCACTCCAAATTAAACGTAATCTTGCACCCCAAAAATAGGAAAATATCTTTACAAAATTTTCAATTTGCTCACAATCTTTATGTTGCGCGTCTTTGATTCTGTTTCTTTCTTTCTACTGCACCAACCGGAATCATTGACAACATCTCGCCGAAGACCTTCAACACACAATCAAACTCTACTTCGGCCTTCGATGAGTTGCAGTCAAAAGATCTGTGACGGCTAAAATATGGTTACTTGCCAACAACTGAGCCCATAACGGGACATTGATTGGCAAATCCCGTTCAAAAATTCTAGATTTTTCCATTGATTGTGCCTTGAATGGTGGAGGTACAAGCTCATTTTTGAAAGCAAATTTAGCACTTTTCTCTACGTCAGGAACTTGTGCTGAAAAAGGTTCCAAGGCTGTGTATTTCTTCCCATTTGTATTTTTCATCTTTGTTTTTTTCCCGAAATAAAATCTCATGTTAGCCTTTCTTGAAGTGATGGCGGATGTAGCATCAGTTCTACACTTTTTGTAATTGTAC
Organism: Verbena officinalis; assembly: GCA_958496215.1. Taxonomy (NCBI): domain Eukaryota; kingdom Viridiplantae; phylum Streptophyta; class Magnoliopsida; order Lamiales; family Verbenaceae; genus Verbena; species Verbena officinalis. Next base: position 1,701,329 of record OY292386.1, read on the forward strand.
TTTCTTCTGGGTATTTTGTCCATTTCTAATTAAGTTAAGCATTTAATTAATTAAAAATAAGTAAATTAACGATACAGAATATTGATTTTGCATCTCAACTCTTGATTTTTTAACACAGCCAATGGACATATTAGATGTCCAATACCATCAAGAACCCATTGTAGCATTCTCCTTCACTATCTTAATTTGTGCTAAATTTATTGTAGCTAGTATGATTAATTCACCACAAATTAAAAACAAATCGAATGGAAATTTAACAAAATCGCCGCAAATTAAAACAAATGGAATGGAAAATGCTTGAACAGTGTATTCCATTTTGAGGGACAAAATTGAACTCTACTTTGAGAAGAAATTAAACTTAGAACAATAGTATTCTCAATGCATTCTAATTCAAAGTTTCATTTGAATCATTTCTTAGATAAGTTCCAAGAATAACAGCGTCTCCACCAGAACACAAACCAAGGAACAAATATAATTGAGCAGGAAAAATATGACACTGAGTTAAATCCATAGGATAAAGCTAAAGTAAAAGTGTAGAAGTAAAACTCCTGTCCAGCATGCCAAACGAAATAAAATAAAATTGTATATAATTTTATTCTCATAGAAGTTGTAGATTACAAAATCTGTAAAGCAAAAACTCTGCAAAATTATGAAATTTGTAGTTCTAATTCTTCAAATAAGCGGAGGCTTAAAGAGACGTCGCAGAGAAAAAGAGACAGAACAAAAGACACGCAGCAAAGAGATTGTGAGCAGATTAAAGATTTTCTGAAGATACTTTCCTATTTTTGGGCTGCAAAATTAGGGTTAATTTGGAGTGAGAATTAACCATGGTTTGGTTTAGTTAAAATGTGTGCTTAATTTCCATTAAGATATTAATTTTCCAAGTGGCACTATCTTATTAGTGGGTTCGGCCGAGTTTAGGTTCGGACTAGAATTTTCCAAAATGAATATCCCTACTAATTAATACCACTTCAATTAAATAACGATAGCTATAATCAAATAGAGGCCGAGTTTACTAGAATCTAATCTACAGATAAAAATTAATGAGCTTAGCTATGTTTACGTTTAGCCATTTAGCCTTAGCCTTTCTTTCTTTCGTCTTATATAATTTTGGTCTACTAAGGTAGTACTAACATTCTTAATTAAGCTAAGCTAGCTAACTCCAAACTGGCCTTAATATTTAAATAATAATTCCTTCATTATTCACCAGGCAATATGAAAAGGCAATTTAACATTCGACCTGTTTGCGTAACTAGTTCACCAAAAATTGTACACCACTTAGGCTAATAATAAGCCTATAGCTTTATGTAACAGTAGCAATAGGTTATACTTATCGAATAATTATAATCCATTGACAAAAAAATATATATATAATTATAATTACACATCTTGAAGTTTTGACGGATTATATTGCTGGTACATAATAACATGGCTTTGGCTAGCAGTGACTATTGATATTTGATGATTATCCTTGTACAAAATGACATATTATCCTTGAAACGCGAACGTAACAACTCTATAGCTAAGTATGACTAAGAGAAAAGAGCCATAGTATTTCTCGCCTATTTGATGGTTTTGGTTCGAGAACGAGGTCCAGCTTAGTGAAACTCATGTCCCCGCAGAGGACAACCCGATTTCCATCGCTGTGGAAGAAGGATGTGATTAATTTGTATTTCCTTTCATTGTATTTCTTTGTTGCATTCATACTTTCGAAGGGAGTTTTTACCATGCATCATCCTGATATACTTTACGAATTTTCCCATTTGAGGTGATTATATATGAGATTGGGTCCTACTATAACCCTACGGTCCTTCTGGCCGATTCTTGATAAAAAAAATAAAAATAAAATAAAAACATTTTGAGGTTTTATTTCAATTGTAAAGTGAGAAACTGCTAGGGCTTGATTAGTACAAAAAGTTACAGTAGGCTTTGGGCTTTAACTCTATTATTTGAACATCAATTTAATTGCCGATTAAAGTAGAGTTAGCTGTATTATCAGACAATCAATTTACTTATTATTATTATTAAAATAATAATCCACTACTTTAAAACTTCCATAGAATATATATTCGATATAACGAGTAGGTCATCCGTCTTAATCAATTTCCTTCTTATAAATTCCTTATGAGAACGTACTAAAAATACGCATATATATACACGTAAAACAACTTAATTCAGCATAACATATCGTATTTTTCTTTTTACGTTACCACCAAAAATAGGACATATTTTAACAATTAAAAGAAATGTGTATAGCCTTAGTACTGGAAAAATTGGATCGCATTATTGCATATATGATATATACGAGATGATGATCTTGTTACATGTTCCTTATTATTCTCTTGGAAGCAAAGTCTAATTAGTTTTTATTTATTGGATTTCACTTGTTACATACTCAAAGCTGCTATCGAAATAATGAATGACCTTTCTACCAAACAAATTAAACATTGGAAAATCTTCAAATATTAACAACGTAACACCGCATCGATCACCTATATATCCTATCCTATGTTTCTTTTGTTTTTTGTCTTTTCATTCTTTTCAAGTCCCACAATGATCTCGATTGTTGAGCTACATAAATTATTGATATATATTAATACAAGTTAGTTTCTTACACGGAAATTCAACAATGATAGTTATAGGAAATACGGATACGGACATAACACGATACGAATACGGCAATATGTATTTATTTCGATATTTTATACTAGAAAAATATCTGACACGATATTGGATACGATACGATACGGTAGAATATGATTTTTGAGAGTATCATAAAATTTATAGCATATGATAAATCTATGTCGTCACTTCCCATTAAGTACTTTCTTTTTTTGGTCAAATCCAATTAAGTACTGGATATATTTGGCGGATAGAAAAAATTACCAGATAATCCATGAGGATTGAGTCTCAACAAATGTGTAGATTTCCGAAAATATTCTTGAACAAATATCAGTTGAAATCCTATGTAGGAGTATTTTAAGGATATTTTCATATATATTAATTGTGTATAATATTAGGGTGTTAATTAATTTAGTTTTTAAAGAAGCATAAAATGAAGTTTGATGAACATATATAAAAAACACACCACTATTTTAGTGAATTATTGACGTTGATAGATCAAGAGAAACAAATGATTGGAGTACAAGTACTGATTCCCATATATACTTTTATTTATTTATTATTATTATTTTCTATATTCTGGTAGAGAAATACGTACCAATAATATAATATGGTTGAAAAGGGGGTGGAATTTGTATGCTGCTTGCCAACTCAATCATCTGATCTCTGAGTGATCAAGTCGAAATGTTTTTGGAAGAAGCAAACAATTTCAGTTTAGTTTACTTAGCTTGTTTAAATAAAAGGGGTATATGCTAAAGTTCAAAATTAAATAGAGCCAACAAAACAGTGAAGAAATGGAATTTCATCCAACTCAAACTATTCACATAGTTAGTTTAAAAAGAAAAAAATTGTCATGTTATTATATATTATATATTGAATGACATATATTTTTTTATTTGATATGAGATGATTTAATAAGATTAAAAGATGCAGTATATCAAAATTATGAGTCACCGCACTACTTAATTTTCTTTTAATTAAATTAGTGCATTAATTAACAGAAGTTCTTGAGCGTCGAAAGGTACTTATTCTAAAGCACACTCCATCAGTCATTACAACAAAGATGAAATAAAATAAGAATATATCCGTGACAAACAAAATTATGGCATTTTTGTCATGTTATGAAACTATGGATTAATTGGACTTAAATAAGAGTACCATTAGCTTACTTTAATCGTGCTCCATATATTATTATTATTATTATTATTATTATTATTTTTAAAATCTTCTCAACAAATCCTTAGGCTTGTGAATTGTGATGCCCATGTTTCCCGTTTCCCGTGAGCTAGCCTATGCCTACCACACCCTATATTTTTCATTTTCTTCAATTCCTATGAGTTTTCAATATATATATATATATGTCTTCTGGAGAGTATTATTATATACTTGTGACTTTCTGAGTTTACCTACAGAGTAACGATATCGGCTGGAATTATAATAGTACTTCATCATATTGTATTTCATTTTATTTTAAAATGTATATATAATGCAGGGATAGAGAGAGGCACATGAAGATCTTGGAGAGGATATATGATTGCCTGCCTCTCATACAAATAGAAATCATTAATTCATATATATGTATGGAGAGATTAGATATTACTTTTCATATATATATGGAAATGATCATTAATACACGAAGATATTACTTTTTGGTAATAAATACACTTATACCACACGATATAAAAGGTCTTGTTGTATTTTTTCTGAAGTCGAGAAGTGCAAATGTAATTATCCCATAAAGTTCAAACCCCTTCTACAAAAGACAATTTCATCTATAAAAACTCGAATACAAGGCTTGTAACTTAGTAGGGGAAAAAATTATTTATAATTAATTAATGCCTTATTTTTAAGGGTAAGACATAGACACCATTCTTATGTAATAAACAAAAAGTTGAATGAAGGTTCACCTAAATTGTTTTGCAGTAGAAAAGCTGATATTCAAAAGCAACGTATCACATTCACATGGCCACTACCACACAATTGAAAGCTACTCTTTTCTCTTTTATCCTTTTCACCTAATTAAAACGGCTTGTCTTTATTACCACTGCTCCATTATCAACATAGCCCTCTTAATCACACTTTATTAACTCACTTAGCAGTCACTAATCATACTCTAATCACCAAATTACAGCTTATTACCTATGCTTATAAAAAGCCTGCAGTAGGATATCCCCTACACACACTCGGAGAGAGAAAGTCAAAAGAGCATACATTTTTTTATTACATAAAATTTGACCCTTATTATTATAAGGAAATCGAATCCAAATCTCCACACTAGAGATGAATACTTGGTAGTCATTGGGGCAAAAGAGCCCACTTGTAACAATATTCATGTATAAAATAATAAAATTAAATATTAAATACTTAATTTGATCTTATAAAATTAAGAAAAAGACAATTTTGCCCCGGACCAAGCTCCAACAATGTACTTGGGTTGTTCCTAGGACAACTAATCCTACATTAAATTGTACACAAAAGTCAAGAAATGAATACGAAAGCACATTAAATTAATTTTCCTATATCATTTATTGAAATTCCAATTAAAACAAAAAATTATCTATATTTAATATTTTTCAACGTCTCAACTGACGAACCCCACAATTGCATGTCCTATTACCGAAATATCCCTATTGTGCAATCCGAGTTCAACTTGACTGATGCTCATCTCCAGGGTCATCTTAGTAAATGAAACAATTTGCCGTTCTGTTACTAACCGCAGAAGATAAGTTAGCATATTACACACACCCAGTCTTGAAGGCGGGCGGATAAGATCCTGACTTAATCTATGTTTCGCTCTCAAAACCATAACCCTCACTTCTCGCCGGAATCCTGAATCTCCGGTAGCCGGTAACTCTGAATCCTGCCGGAAATGGTTTTTCTTCAGAACCATTAAAAATTTTAAACTCCCTCGAAATGGATGAAGAAGGAAACATCACACTTACTCAATCACCCACTAAAAAGCCTAGACTACACCAAGCAATTGTGCTGATTTCTTCTTTAATTTCTCTTTCCCATTCAATCAGAGTTTTCACGGCGAAATGGCAGTGCGTCAGAAACAAACTCGAAGAGCTTTTCTCCAACCTCACCGCAATTGAGAATTGCGAATCGAGCGAGAACTTGTCGCTTACAATCGCCGTCGACTCGATTTTAGCCACGCTCAAGAACTGCGATGAGCTGGCGAGGCGGTGTTTGGAGTCTTCGTATAGTGGGAAGCTTCTCATGCAGAGCGATCTTGATATGTTGTCTGCGAAATTGGATACCCATATATCGAATTTGTCTGATATCTACGCTGTGGGATTGCTCACGCAGAGCTACGCTATAGTGGTGCCGAGGCCCAGCGTTTCGGCTACGCGAGATGATATCAAATTCTACATCAATGATTTGCTATCGCGGCTGAAAATCGGCAGCAGCGAGATGAAGAAACAAGCCCTTTTCGCGTTTAACGAAGTAATTCAAGAGGAAGAAAGATATGTCAAGATTGCTGTGGAAATTGACGGGTTCATCGGTCTTCTTGTGAATTTTCTCGATTTTCAGGAAAGTGAAATTCAAGAAGAGGCTGTGAAATCTGTGTCGTTGATTGCGGGTTTTGAGTCTCACAAGAGTGTTCTGATTGGTGCCGGGATAATTGCTCCTTTAATTAGGGTTCTTGAGTCGGGGAGTGAACTGAGTAAAGAATTTGCCGCCAGGTGTTTGATGAAGGTCACAGAGAACTCCGACAATGCATGGTCTGTTTCTGCGCATGGTGGAGCAACGGCCCTTTTGAAGATTTGTAGTCATGAAAGCGATTCTGGGCGTGAATTGATTGCTTTAGCTTGTGAAGTGTTGAAAAATCTTGTTGGTGTCGAAGAAATCAAGAGATTCATGGTTGAAGAAGGTGTAATTTCTGAGCTTGTTGAGCTAGCAAGGTCTAAAGATGAAGTCTTGCAAATATCTTCCCTTGATTTACTGCAAACTATGGCTTATAGAGATGAAACAATTCGAGAAGCAATAATCGAAGAAGGTGGAATTCGTGCATTAGTGCGAATTTTAGATCCTAAATCATCGGTTTCGATGAAAACCCGAGAAGTTGCATTTAGAGGAATCACAAATATATGTTTTTCATCAGAGTATTCAATAAGTATATTGATTAATCATCATTTTGTTGATCATATACTATATTTTCTCAAATTTGGTGAAGTTTCTGTCCAAGAATTGGCTCTAAAAGCAGCTTTTTGGCTATGTGGGACTTCTGAGGAAGCTAAGAAGGTAATGGGAGAAGCAGGGTTTATGCCAGTTCTTGTTAAGTTTCTTGACTCGAAATCATTTGAAATTCGCGAAATGGCAGCAGAAACGCTTTCTAGCATGCTGATTATTCCTAAAAACAGGAAGAAATTTGTCCAAACTGATCAAAATGTTGGTGTTCTTCTGCAAATGCTTGATCCCGAAGAGGTAAATTGTGGAAATAAAAAGCTTCTGTTATCTATATTGATGTCTTTGACAAGCAGCAATAGTGCAAGAAAGAAGATTGTCAGCTCAGGATACCTAAAGAACATTGAAAAGTTAGCAGAATCTGAGGTTTCTGATGCTAAAAAGATTGTCAGAAAGCTGTCCTCGAACAGATTTAGAAACATTTTGAATGGTTTCTGGCATTCTTGAATATGTTTTATGTTGCTTAACAAGAATTTTGTCTTTCTTTGTGTAAATCTACATTAACTTTTCTAGTTTCTTTTGGGTAATTAGATTTGTTTTCATAATGCAAAAAAAGGGATATAAATTGAATTTCCTATATTTTTTTCAGTTTTGCTCGTGATCATAGTTAATTTACTGCGGCGATTCTTCTTGTGTTTTTTTATGGGGATTTGCACATGGGAATGACATGAATTGTTGGTGGACATGTGAGCGGTAGGCGCCCATGTTTTTGGTATAAATAAAATTTGTATGCAAAAAAAGAATGTGATTTAAATCGTTTAATGATCAGCCTCCTTTCTGTCTTTGTTTGTCTTTTTCTCTTCTATCTCTGTCATGCAATGCTTGTATTGTTTTTTCTCTTGTCCTTAATAATGATAATATCTGGGGAATTACATTGTGAAAATTACAAAATAGTCCATCAAGTATCATAACTAATGACGAGATCCATGATATTTCATCCCGTTTGTAATTTAACCATTTCCTTAGGGTTTTGTTACTTTTTCCTTTGTGAATACCTAAAATCGTGGTCATTTTATTTCTATCTTTTTATACATAATCGAAGAATGGAAAAGATTCTTCCGGTGGATCTTGGGTCCCAGAAGTGAAAAAATTGATTATTCGAAAATACTCTCACTTATTTCACGTCTGAATACAGGTTAATGAGAGTAAAATACGATTAGGGATTATTGTGTTATGTTAATAAAACAGTAGGGGTTGTTTTGTAATTATACAAAAAGATGAAGGTCTTCTTTTTATAATTTTATTATCTTTTCTAAAAATCGTCTGGGACATCTATGATATTTATGATATCTGGTATACTATTTTATATACCACCCTTTAATATTTTGTGAAATCTTTAGTCACCTACCAAACTTATATCTTATTCGTGCAGATATGGAATGCAAGTAAAGATGTGAAATTAATTAAAAAGGTCAATAGAGATTAAAATCATGAATCTCAACTTAAATTCTTGAGATTCTATTTGTAAATGAAGAAGGGTGAATTGAATGAAGGGAAACATTATGGACCTTTGGCATTCCACCTTTTAAATGACAAATTGGCCCTATGATGCGCATAAGCAATTCTCTATCAGCTTGGGTATTTATAATGAACAGACACTTCTAAAAATCTTATCTTGTCGTGTTTGATATCGTATTTGACACTTGTGTCGGACACTTGTCTAATGTAAAATGTTAAAAAAAAATTGGTATCGTCATGTCCGTATCCGTATCTCATAAGTGGGGTATGCATTTCTCTTGATGAACTGTATATTTTTTTCATTTCAAAAAAAAAAGTGTTTACTTTTTTTTGTCCCTTTTCCACTAGGTTTAAGGTCATATCTTGGAATTATTTCATTATTATCGTAATAACTGAACAGTTTTTTAAATTTTATAACACTGACATAGGATTGTCCTATGTGGACGATTCTTCTTTTCCTTTTTTTTTTTTTTTTTTTTTTGGTGGGGGGGGCGGGGGGGTCGTGGTCGTTGTGGGGGCCGGAAGTCGGAGTAGATGAGTAATTAAGTTCACAATGTAAAAAGACAAAATTTGTGGAATATTGAGTCAACAATTCAGCCCAGCCCAACTCTAGGCCCATAAATAAATGGGACTCAAATTTTGAAAATGAGCTACTTCTGGGCCAAGGCCTTAGAGCTCACATTTCTTACATATACTAATAACTAGCTAACTGCATGCCTGCCCAGGAAAAACATAGGAATTTTAAGGTAGGCTGACAAGAGGCAATCTGTCATGGATCCAAGAAAACTATTATATATGTTCATGGGCTTGCACAGAGTGAGAGAGAGAGAGCTAGACTTACCTTCAAAATGAATTTTATAATTACTTTATTCTGAAAATTAGTAATAAAAGGCATGCCAGAATAGGAATCCATAAATATCCAGCCTGCCTTTATGGTGATTGCAACAATCCACCATATAAATATAAAAAAAACAATTAAGAAAAACAAAACTAAACCTAGACTAGAATGGCAAAGAGTTGACATTACATAATCAATACAATATGGTTTCAGATATTAATTAATCCCAGCATTAATTTGCAGTATATATACGTACCTGTAATCGATCGACGTATATGATATGCATGAAGAAGAAGAATAGATGATCTGATATATCTGTCTTCCTAGCCCATTCATCTTTAAGTCTAAGATAATTATATAATCGATCGAATCATTGCCTTTTTTTGTAATATATATATATATATATATATATATATATATATATATATATATATATATGTGAACTAGGTGGAAAGTGCAGGTCAGCGCTGTGGCGTGCAAAAGAATAAGCTCGGTACGAAATTCAAAAAGTATATATATCCGTTGTCACTTTCATGCTAGCTAGCGAGTTAATTACAGCTAGCCAAATATCTTGATTTGTAGTCGTCCTTAATTAACTATGTATTCTGCACATGCATGCATGCATAATTAATTAATGAATATGCATCCTCTGTTTTCTGTAACGGCATGCAGCTATAATATAGGTACCATGCAAGTTTCGAGTATTATTTCCTCAACTTGGGGACATAATATTAAATGAACCTTACAATTATATTACAAACCTTATGCTTAGCGATGATGGGGACAAACTCATAACCTTTTTAATTTCATGAAAATTGTATTTAATTGGTCCACTAATTATTTGTACTAATTAATACTATTTTGGTTAAATTTAATTATAAAAATATATATGTAAGTTTTATGTTGGGTAAACCAATTTTTGTGGATAATTTATGAGATATATATTTTGTTTAAAAAATCAAAATATAAAATTAATCAAATGATTAGAATTAACGCTTGCTTGGTAAGAGAGATGATCAGAGAGGTTGTCAATTCCCATATATCATTTTAATTCATTATATATATATAGTCGATCGTATCTTTTTTCCTATTTTATTAATTTCTACCTTGACGTGAACGAACGTCCATTGGTCCGGACGATAGATGCATCATGATATATTCATATTCATCTGACATTGATATTGAGAAGTCAAGAGCATATTTGGAGCCATCTGTTGACTTTGTTTTTTTCTTTTTGTTCTGATTAATTCTTCTTGTTCATTAATATATGTAATCGTAAATATTAAAATTCCTAGATAACTTTTTCCTAAGAAAACAAAGAGATTCTGAAAACCTAATCATATCCCTGACCAAAAATAGACCTGATCATTAATATAAAAATTATATATGCAGATATATATCAAACATCAATCATCTAGTTTAATAAAATTATTGATTATATCTTTTGTCCGATAATTCACACTAATTAGATATTAAGATTTAGGGATAATTACATTTACATCCCTCGATTTAGAGATAAATACAGCAAGATTTCCTATACTATTGAAAATTACTGAGATATCCCCTCGACTATGGCTCTATCTAACACTTAGGTCCTGCCATTAATCATTTTCTTGTTTCTAAGTAGATGCTAACGTTTTGTTAACCCCCAACAACTTAATAACTTCGCTCATGTATATATAGCAAACACTATAACAAATATATTATGGGTAATTTAGGCATTTTATAATTTTTTGTTAAATTTTTTAGATTTCCGTTAGGGTAAGAAGATTTATTTGCAATTTTCAATAGTACATGAGATTTTGCTGTATTTACTTTTAAGTCGAGGAATGTGAGTGTAATTATCCTTAAGATTTAAGATGTTATGTAAATAATCCAAACATAGCTTGAGACATCAAAACAAACAAAACCAGCTAACATTCGTGTCTAATGAACTAATCAACTACAATTCACACCCGATTAATCCAACTTTTTTATTTATTATTTTTAAAATCTTCATTCAAGTGGAAGGCATAACTTGCAAATAAATAAATAAAATCACAATTTACAACAAAACATTTCCGTTCAAAAGGTTAACCGCACATGCATTATGCATGGGATGGACCATTTCAACGGTCCAAGATTGGGCATAGTAAACTCTAAGGTAATCTCATTCACTCAATTGCGTAATTTATGAAATTTAATTAATTTTATTTATTCATGCATATATGGTACAAACTTAGTATGGTATTTTATTTTGTTATATTAATTATATTATAAAATAAGGCTATATTTATGGGGGAAAGTAATAATTAAGGATGGTCAACCTTACCTTGATACACATTAAATATGCCCAAATTCATAGTTGACTTTTGGTGCATGATTGTTAGACCGCGTTGACTTGCTATTGTAGCCAACTGGGTTCTTCACAACCTTATCTGGTAGAATATTATTATTTTGGTTGGTTTGTAGAGGTGAAACTATATTGTGTTAAATCTAATTAAGTAAATATTCTAACAAGCTGAAATCAGTTGGAAAAAAGCAGTAACAGGAAGAAGGCAAGAAAGAAATTGAAAAAAAAAAGCTATACATGATTTAAAAGTGATTAGCGATATATTTCCCCTTAATCTTTATTTATTTAGTTTTGTTTAAAGAATGTTTAAGGAGATAACGTCATGTAGTTGGTGTGTGAACTAACAATTTTCCAAGTGGGATGAGGATGACAGAATTTCACAGTCTTGATATGGGCCCGAAAAGCTGTAGTGGTTTCCTTTATGCCGCTTCTTCAATTCCAAGCCCTCGTGTTTGAATTTTGGGTTCATTGTCTCCGACTATGAAAAACAAATACAATATAACTAAATAATTCATATTTTCAAATTTTTAATATTCTTTATTTAGTAAAATAGACTTACATAGTATGAAGGGCTTTATTTTTGTACTAAGAACCACATTATACTGATTAGGCAAGGAATCAACTTTCTTTCTTTTTTTTTCTCTTATTATTTTGTTTTATTTTCTCTCTCTCTCTTCAACGACTTTTAGTGTTCCTCATTTATCATTTTACTAAATATTTGAAAATTTTAATTTATAAATGTAATTAAATAACTTTTTATTTTTAATTTACATATGTATTGAGTGTGTCATAATGCTAGTACTAATTATTATTATATATCTTTTAAGTGTGAGAGGTGAAGCGTGTTTGGAGCGGGTGAATGGGGTACAAAACACTTCAAAATCACGTTTCTTCAACCGTATTACTTATTATGGTGCCGACGAATACCCAATCAATTGCACTGGGTAAATGGTTGTATTGTATATATGAATTATGACTCAGCAATATCCCTTATCTTTTCAAAAAATAATCAAGTTTTGAGTCGAATTTACTCTATTATTTCAGCTCCACACCATTATTGATTTTCATTAAAAAAAGAAAAAAAAAAACTATTACATACGACAGGGCTTTTTGAAAAATTATCATTTAATTCCTGAAATTTTAAATATGTAAATATTATGAGAATACCCTGGTCCACTATAGGATTCTAAATGTGAATTGTTTGGTGGTATTTTTAGAAAATTTACCCATCAATTTAAACTTTAAGAACTATACGATAATCCTTAAAAATAAAAAAGAGGGATTGGTTTGTAAATAAATCAAAATTATTTCATAAGACACTAAACGAACCTAAAACTCTTTCTAACTTAATTATCAAAAAATAATGGGACTTGCGCCCGTTAATCAAATCTTATGAAGAAAAGATAAATTAAATGACTTGGAGCTGACGTGTACAGTCCCAATTTTACGACTTTTGAGCTTCTTTAAGTTGACTATTATCAAACTACTTGGAAAGATTGATCCAATTCCCACTGTATTTGATCAAAAACCGTTATTGAATCATAAAATCAAACCATTGGTCATAACTTACAACATCTTTATCCCTACTTTTTATCCATAAAACTTGGATAATTTAAATCCATCTAAAAACATACTTTCCTATTATGTTCTTAATATTTTTTTTAAAAGAATAAAAATAAGATCAGACTTTATCGAATAGATGTCTCTGAAATTCGTCGAACCATCAACCACTTAACATATATAATAAAAATTCTGATAAGTATGTTATTGTAATTTACCAAACCTCAAAGAATGTTGTATAATTAGGTCAAAGCCGATGTTAACCGAAATTACATAATTTAATTTCTACTCATTATATGATAGTGTATAATAAAGTTAGGTCATTTTTGTTTTTATAATTTTTAATTTGGGTAATAATGTTAGATCAAATTTGACAGCTAAGGTCTTGTGAGGGTCGGGTACATCCTAAGTCAACTTTTCTCTATATATACTCTTCCCATACGCCTACAAGTCTATACAATATACACTTCTTTTTCTTACTTGTTTCCTATTCAATTTCCCAGTCTACCAGATACAGAGCTCTCTACATACTCTGATATTTTCATCTTATTTAACCCCCATCCAATAAGTCTTCTCCATCATTCTCTAGTTATCTACTCTCTCTCTCTCTCTCTCTCTCCGCATAGTGATTCCTTGAATAAGAAAAACGATGGCGGGTGGTGGTTTTGGTGCCGGCCCCGGCGCCGGGAAAGAATATCCCGGCAACTTAACGCCGTATGTTATTGTCACCTGTGTTATCGCCGCCATGGGTGGCCTTATCTTCGGTTATGATATTGGAATTTCAGGTATGTGTGTGTGAGAGAGTTTGGTACAGATTTATACGATTAATTATGTACAGAAACTCAAACTGCAGACGCTTTTTGAGCTAGTTTGTGCTGTTTAATAATGATTTTGAGTTTTTAGGGCTTGGATTTTGATTTAACGACTTGTTTGGCTGCAGGTGGGGTGACGGCAATGGATTCGTTTCTGGAGAAATTTTTCCCGTCCGTCTTCAAGAAGCAGCAGGCTGATGATTCCACGAATCAGTACTGCAAATTTGACAGCCAAACACTGACTATGTTCACATCGTCGTTGTACTTGGCAGCACTCATATCGTCGATCTTCGCCTCCACGGTGACGAGGAGGTTCGGCAGGAAACTGTCAATGCTCTTCGGCGGAGTGCTATTCTGCGCCGGTGCGTTGATTAACGGTTTTGCTCAGGGTGTTTGGATGCTGATCGTTGGCCGTATTCTTCTCGGTTTTGGGATAGGATTCGCCAATCAGGTTCGTAATCATCTCTGCATGACACAAAAATCTTTAATCCGATTTTATCTCTGTTTTTTAGTTAATTAATTATAATTTGTCTTGGGTTTTGCATCGGGAATTAAGAGATTCGCATGTTTTTAGTTTTATTAATATTCTCAAGTTGCTAGTACAAAACAAAAATCAGTGTTTTCTAAAATCCCAACATGGTGTTTGTTTTTTGTTTTTGTTTCTTTTTTCGAGTGTTTTTTCGTTTTTATGCTCGTCTCTGCAATCCCCTGTTTTTGCGCTTTGTGTTTCTGGGTTTTGCTTTGAACTTTTTCCTTTTTCCTTTTGGGCAAGTTCATAAAAGAATAGCAAGTTGTGGGTCAACGGTTGGTAGTAGTTCAGATCTGATCCGTAATTAAATGAAGAGTTGGAGAAACTATGTTCAAAAACGACAAAGGGAGCTTTTTTAACAATATGATTTGCTCCTGTATTTTTACTATTTCTTACTCAAAACAAATTCATTCAAATATCTTTAAAAGATTCTTGCAATTTTCTTGTTCCAAAAAATACCCAAATTTGTCATAACTTGGACATAATTCAAGGAACCGACATTATTTTAAAGTTTAGGAATCCAAATAATTAACTCCCAATTGTTCTTTGCGCGTGACGTTTTTGTATGCATGTCTCTTTTTCAAACTAACGTTTACTCCAAATGCAACGGCGTTGAATGCAAACAAAATTCCACAAATTGACTAGAAAGTGGCCCTATTTTCCTATTATTTTTCTCATTGATTAATTTATACTTTTAAGCTGAAATTGACATTATTCCCCGTCCCCAGTTTGGTGACAAACACAGTGGTCCCGAATAAGCTACACTTTCACACTTTTGACCCCATTTTTCTTCTTATTTTCATTTAATTCCCCTAAACTATGGGACCAAAAGTAAATACATGTGTTGATATTATTATTATTATTAATTAATTAATTAATGATTTGGAAAATTATTATTTTAAATCAATCAACTAATTACCTTGCTATGTTTTTCTACAGTCTGTGCCACTCTACCTATCCGAAATGGCTCCCTACAAATTCAGAGGAGCACTCAACATCGGCTTTCAGTTATCCATCACAATAGGCATCTTAGCCGCCAATGTCCTCAACTACGGGTTTTCCAAAATCAAGGGCGGCTGGGGATGGCGGTTGAGCTTGGGTGGCGCGATGGTCCCAGCCCTAATCATCACCGTCGGATCCCTAGTCCTCCCCGAAACTCCCAACTCGATGATCGAGCGCGGCAAGCAAGATGAAGCCAGAACGAAACTCAAGAGAATCAGAGGCTTAGACAACGTCGATGAGGAATTCGACGATCTAGTTGCCGCCAGCAGGGCATCCCAACAAGTCGCACATCCATGGAGAAATCTCCTCCAGAGGAAGTACAGGCCTCAGCTCACAATGGCGATTGCTATTCCATTTTTCCAGCAGCTTACCGGAATTAATGTGATTATGTTCTACGCGCCGGTTTTGTTCAAGACGATCGGATTTGGAGGCGATGCGGCGTTGATGTCCGCCGTGATTACTGGCGGCGTCAATGTTTTGGCCACGGTGGTGTCGATTTATTATGTTGATAAGGTGGGGAGAAGGTTCCTGTTTCTGGAAGGCGGTATTCAGATGCTTATCTGTCAGGTAACAAGAATTACATGCTTTATCATTACTACGTACATTTTTGTTGTTAATTATATATTAGGAGTCAATTACACAACCCCTGAATTTGCCAGAAAATGTTCTACATGATACTTTTTTTATCAGATAATTTTCTATGCTGATTAGTCATATAATACGGGAAGTTTGGTGTAATTAACTAGGCATAATTACACCTAAAACCCCTTTAATTTCAAATTTACACTTCCACCCCCTAACACAATTCTACATTTTCTCCACAGATTGTGGTAGCAATTTGCATAGGATTGAAATTCGGCGTCGACGGCGAGCCAGGCACACTTCCCAAGTGGTATGCCATAGTCGTCGTTCTCTTCATCTGCATTTACGTTGCCGGTTTCGCGTGGTCATGGGGCCCGCTCGGGTGGCTCGTACCTAGTGAAATCTTCCCACTTGAAATCCGTTCAGCTGCTCAGAGTCTCAACGTTTCGGTCAACATGATTTTCACATTTCTCGTTGCTCAAGTGTTCATGATGATGCTCTGCCACTTGAAATTCGGACTGTTCTTGTTCTTCGGGTTCTTCGTGTGTGTGATGACGGTGTTCGTGTACTTCTTCTTGCCGGAGACGAAGAATATTCCGATTGAGGAAATGGTTCAGGTGTGGAAGGGGCATTGGTTCTGGAAGAGGTTTATGAGTGATGTTGATTATCCTAACGGGATTGAGATGAAGAAAGATGCCTATCACAAAGTATGAGGAATCAATTAAAGGGATGGAGTTCTATAATAATATTGGATTTTTAGTTTACTCTTTTTTATGATAAATATTAGTGCGATTTCAAGGGTAACTGTCCCCCATTCTATGTCCAGTTTCTTTTTTTTTTTTTTAAAAAAGATGCTTTAGCTAGTAGATATGGTTGATTTATATTTTAATACAAGGAAAATTCTATGGAAATGTCTGCATTGTTATCATCATTAATTGATTTTCTTAAATTGTTTATGAGTTTGCGTTTGGTGTCGTTTGTGTTTTATCATTTATGACTTGAAGAAGTTAACTTCTCCTATGCTCGTAAAATTGGGTTATTATGTTGAAAATAAGCATTTATCATCAAACCAAATAATACAATTTCCACACAAATAATCACATTGGTAGTCAATTATCCAACAATATTTTCCTTCAGTAAAGTAGACTGCCATGAAAAACTACAGTGTCGAATATCGTATCCAATAGTTTTAAAGTTAATCACGCAGCCAGAAAATTTATTAGGGGTCATTTCAATATAAATTTTTAGTCTCTTATTTTATAAGGATAATTACAAAAAACTCTTGAAGTTAAATCTTTTTCTGAAAATACCTGAAATCTTGAAATATTATAAATTTTCCCAATAAATTGAAACCTTACAAATACCCGTTTGAAACATAAAAATATATACATAATAACTCCTAAAAAACCGTACAAATACCTCATTAGGATGTATGTGTAAGGTTACAAGGTTTTAGGGTGTTCTTCGTAAACCACATAAATTTTAGAGGAATTTTCATAACTGATCTATTTTATGACTCAATTACTTATATTCAATTTAATATTAAATGAAAATCTCTGATTTTGTAATATATTTTTGATATACTTGACCCCATCCTATATAAATTTACGACGTTGTCAGAAGGATCAATTGAGCAATTATTACATAAAAATTAATCACAATATCTAATTAATATATTTTATATACATATATACGTAAAAATTTTAAAAATTGAGGGTGGTGCATGCACCCCCTCAACAACATGTGGCTCCGCCACTATCTAAAGTGATACATATCAGAAAAAATTCATATCGCGCCGTGTCGTATTCATATCACCGTATCTATATCTATACATAACAGATTCCAACACAATCTAATGACAAACTATTCTCAACAGATAAAAGAAAATCCAAATCACAAAAAAATCACATTTTGTATATATAAAATTCTGAGTCACTGATAGTTTGTTTGCGTCACTAAAAATGGATAATGGCAATTGATTTGATGTCTTTTCTTTTAAAAAGAAAAGAAAGAGTGGATAATGGCAAAAAGAAAAGCTAGATTTCCTACTAACCTTAACATTCACTCCTCTAAAAATGTAAAAGTGGGAATCAGATTCACATGTCCTCCACGACGAATCAAAACTTTATTTCTGTCACAAAATAATGAGACGAACAAACCTTTTTTGTGACAAAGAAACATTGTCCAATCTCAACATATTTTAAAAAGGGATTATTAATAAATTTAGTCACGGTCTATCAAGAGGTGGCCATAACATATGGATTAACATGGATATATCACCTTTTTATTTAATGTTTTGCATCTACCAACGTAGGAAGAAATTTGGTCACGGAAATTAGAACACGGAATCACATGATTCGTGACCGAATTTCAAGAACTGAAATTTGCTCTTTCTCTAGTCTCTCAATTGGATAAGTGGTTCGACCAAAAAAAAATTGGATAAGTCATAAGTGGTACCTGATAGGGGACTTGTTGGTTTTCTGGTCACTAATTTAATGTGTACTGATTTTGATTAGTGAAAATCTATAGAATTCTCACGGATAGTTGCTTTTTTTTTTGAGGAAAAAGTAGAGCATCTTATCCAGTATTCTTCAATGTTGTTTAGCTTTTGAGAGATTTGGATAATACCTCGAAAAGTTATTTTTTGACATGACCTGGTTTAAAAGAAATTATTAAATAAATAATAGAAATATTATATAGTTTGTCGGATAAGGCATTATGGTTGGACATTCAATACAAAAACCTGAGTCGAAGTTATGATCAATTAATAAAATATATGTTGTTGTCGATGCATCATGCATGTAAAGATTGACAGGAACTGGGATGTAACATCTTTTATTTAAATTTAAGATTGACAGGATGTGGTGATTCTAATAATATTTTGGTAGGCATTTCCATCCCTTCAACTTTACAAAATGTTACATAATACACCTTATGAAGACATTTTAGTTATAAAAAATCTACTACATTAGGACTCACGACTTTTTTGTCTATGGAGGAATGATTTGGAAAACTTACATAGACTAAAATTGTAAGGAACCCTAATCAAAGCATACGGAAAAGACAATTTTATTAGACAGAGTCAAAATTCATTGAGAATAGTCTGAATAGGTGTAATTTCTCATAGTACCGGGGTCTATGTGTAAATAAATCAAATGTCAGGGGATTTAGATGTAATTTCATCCTAATTTTGAAAATGAATAATGGGTTTTCAATTATATTTTAAATGTTTTGAACAACAGGCATGTGTTTCTTGTAAAACTGATTCCCCAAAATTTCAATCTTTAAAAGGGAAAATATGTGCAACTCTTTTGTCATTCACAAAATAAGCTGCAACTATTGGCCCAAAAGTAGATATTTTGTAAAGTGGTTTAGTCCATAGTTGAAATGGGAATCAGCTGCTTTTTTTCTCCTTTTGTGAGGCTAAGGAGGATCTATTCCGAAGAAGTGTTTAATTAACGCAAAACAAAAAAAACGAAAACCTAACCTTTTGGAGTCCAATTTTTTTGGGCTTAGAAATGAGGCCCAAAATGAGATGAATCAACTTGTGGGCTTAGGTAGAAATACATAAACGGCCCAAAGACCCAAGACTGTCTAGTTGACCCATCTTGATCAATTTGAGGAATGTTTTCTGAATATTGAATAATAGTACATTTAAAGAAGAAGATTACATAGGGAAAAAACAATCAATCGTTGAGCTTAATACATTTGCGCTTAGCTCCTTATTTCATGGAAAGGATCATAAGAGAAAAAAAAAGACACAAATTTAAATAGATTTTTTTTCATAAGTTTTGAGTAGTTAAGTAATAAAGCCATCGATGCAAACCCACTGGCCGATGAAGAGTGCAGTGCAATTGAGGTTAGGATTGAGTGCTTCGAATGTTGTAGTTGTGACGTTGAACGTATCAGCAATTCCAAAACAAGTATCACCAGCATCCACACCAACTACACTCTCACATAACACCTTTGACCCTGAATAAATTGCAATTTTCCCAGCAAAATTAAAGCAGATCATCAAAAGAAAATTTCAATTTATGACAAGATCAAACAATATTTTCAATACCCCTATTCTTGACTTGATATTTAGAGTTTAAAAACTAACCTCCAAGAAACGGTTTGCTTTGTGCCATGGTAACAATCATGAGAAGAAGAGTGAGGACCAAAGCTAAATTGAAAAAGATAGAAAAATTACTTCTCTCCTTGGCCATGTTTTGGTTTGTTTATCTGCTGATTTGATGTGCTCCCTTCGTCAAAGACTGCTATTTATAGCAGAATTTTGTATGAAACTGTGATATGTAGAAGAAATGTATTGCTAGCTAATATTTTGACAGGGCGCGGCAGGGAAATATGGAGTTTAGCAAGTGAAATATACGAGATAACACATAGAACTAAGAGCATATTCTCGTATAGATTGGATTAAGAAAGTTACTCAAAACTAATAATAATGCAATTTTCATTTTCTGACTTAAAGATTGTAGGAATAATTTGGGCTAAAATAGGTTAAATTTTTAGCAAGAAAAACGAATGGATAATTACACTCGCATACTCTAAAGTTTGACCTAATTACACAAACATATCCTGAGGTTTGAAGAATTATAGAAACATACCTTGAACTATAACTGTCATTAGAAAACTTTAATATAAAAGAGCACTTTCACGTTATGTTCCTAAGTTTTCAGTTATAAAAAAAAAAATTAATCAGACTTTACAGAATAGATGTCCACGAAATCCATCCAACTAATTAACAGGATGTAATGAAATTATTTAATTAGGTATACTTCTATAATTTTTCAAAATTTTGGGATATATTTATATAATTAGACCTAGACAAGTTATAAACTTAATAAAAGTGAAATTGACAGCACTTAGACAATTTGGTAAATAATTAACTTGAGTCTAACTCACTTTCAAAAGCTAGCTGATTTTTCGATTCTTATATTAATAACCACATATTTAAATTTATAATATTTGATACATCATTATTGAAATTTGATATATTTGGAGATAAATAGATAATGGCACTTCAAACATAAAAAGGATCGTCTTATTTTGGCATTAAGAGTCTTGCCATAATTGGGTGGTACAGACAGAATCAGACCAAACAATACTTTCAGACAACAATAACAAACAAGAGATTTTGATTGGACGTCTAATTCAAGGGTTATTGAATGGAACACTCTTGCTTAAACCGCTCAAATAAGAACTTAAATCCTTACTAATACTTCAAAGGAGAAAATCAGAACTGAAAATTAAACCTGTAGAAAATAAAGTAATGATTTCTTTCATTCGAAGTAGCAAAATCAAAATCACATATCTACAGCTATTTATATATATATATATATATATATTATATTTATGGCAAAAACCCGAATAATAAATTAGCAAATCAAGTTACATATACGGCCTAAAACTGCCATATTGACAGAGTAGTCCACCATTTCCTACAAAACATAGCTAAATACAACCATCAAAAAGTACCAACACCCAAAACAAAAAGAAAAGAAGAAAATTTGGACAAATGATAGGAAACAGAAACTCCATTCATATAGAATCTGTTCCCTCCACTTGTTGACGAGCTAGGTATCTTTCCCTTCTTTCTTTCTGCACAAAAAACATCAAGACAGAGAATAAAGATCAAATAAAATGATTACGATCGTCTATAAAAATAAATTATAAGATTAAATGGCTTTACCCATTCATCAATAACGAGTCCTTCTCCAATAAACTTCGGGCCCGTGTCTTCTGTAGGCTTCTTGCGAGCCTCGGTTTCCGCTTCAGCTTCTGCCAGCTGGCGGTTTAATTTCTCTAGTGCCTTTAAACACAAATGGATAAGGATCAGAATTTTAATTTTTAACATTGTCTATAAGAAATTTGTGCGGAGAGCATCAATAATTGGTATAGGTTTTTTTGCAAGAGCTTTTGCTTTTGGAGAAGCTAAATTGTAAGAGTGAGCGTGTCTAGCAAGACCAAATTGAGAAGCACTTTAATTACGCCAAGCAAATTTCCACTTATTTTACGAAAATAACCTAGAAGCTAGAAGTTGAAGCTAAAGTTTGTCCTTGGGTGCTTTTTTTAGAGTTTGCAAACACTACCTAAGGAGATAGTAAATGCTTGACTTACAGGGGTAGGGCGTTCAACATCTAGAAAGACAACTCTAAGTATCTGTTCCACAGCAACTTCTTCCTTATGCTCATCAAACTGATCCAAGAAAACATGAAACTTATTAGAATACAATAGTATTTTATATGTATTTTGCTCAATTCAAAATTTTATAGCTCCCCAAACAAATTGTCTCCGCTCCAACATGAAAAAGTGAAATCTTGAAATTCCGAAACAAATTTTAAACTATTTTCTCTGGATGATATGTTTGAACTAAACAATCAGTTTATATTTGAGTTAGGATTATAATCAAGACAAAGTGGATAATACTATTCAAATACAATGAGCATTGAAAGGATGCTTATGCATATAAGCAGAAATTAGACAAACCAGTTCGGGTATGTAGTCCATTGGTCCTTTGACTTTTAGGCTCATGATTTTGAACTTCACCCTGCTTTTCTGATCCATTGGCTTTTCATTGTTCTCTGGAGGCTCTACGAACTTGAATACTACAGGAGGGAAACCAAGACAATGAAAAAGATGGTCAATTTTTAGCCCCATAAAGGAAAGCATGGCAATTATGTTAAAGAATTCATATTTTTATTGCTTTCTTAAATACACAGATCAAAATTTTCCAACTAGAAAAAAGGTGAAACAATTCCCACGGCAAAATATTACCAGTTGCTATTATACTCTCGCCAGGAGAAAGAATGGCACCAGGAGGACGCATGAAACAGCTTTTAGGTGCAGTTGTTTGGAACTAGATAAGGACAATAGTAATTAATAAGTATCTATCAGGAGAAAAAACATCAAGTCCAAAACAAGCATATTTGAACCTATAAATGGTGATGAGATTCTATATTGGTCTAAAGAGATATGAACAGAGTGACAGACAGAAAATAAAGAAAAATCTGATATGTTGGACATACCTTGAAAGCTACATGAGACTTGCTAGTATTTTTTATTTTGATTGCACTTCGGACTTGCTTACCTGGTTCATCTGCAGGTAATTAAGGTGGAGAAAAGGGCAAATTAGTGCCCAAAGCCAAAAATAAACACATGAACCACCAAACTATATATTCCAGTATGTGCAGAACCACCAATTAAATGATACAACGGAGTTACAAATTAATCCACATTCGAGAAAAAGGCACATGCATGAATGTCTGAGGGTTGTCCCAAAAAAAAAAAATGAATGTCTTAGGGTGTAATAGAGGATCTTGACAAATTTGACATGAAACCAGAAAAGAAGAAAGAGAACTAAGGAGTACTTGTAAATTGTAAGCAAAATTTATTTTGCACTAATCGAAAGTGTGCAAATGGTAGTTTTGTCTATAGTTCCCAAGGTTATGAACTAAAGATGATCTCCTTCCTGAACAAGAAAATTGTTGTACATAAGCATTTGGCATACAAGATACCCTTCCCTGTTAGGCTCATCTTTACCATACTGCTATTAAGCAATCAATGATCCCTTTTCAGCAGCATCTTTCCCCTTTAGACTACTATAAGGTGAAAACTCCAATTTCCAGCTTCACATTCGACAGGAACAGAGTCTGATATAATTCACTTGCTTCTGTAATTCTCACTGTTTCCCAATTTGAAGTTTTTAAAAGCAAACATAAAGGAAATGTAGACTTCAAGTCATACACGATCATGTATTTTTTATTTTTTATTTTCTCAATTTTCTGAAGGCTCGAGATTAACAGCGAATAAATTGTTGAGTTTAACTATGATGAACTTACCCGAACATATCACATCGTCCACCTAACTTAATAAGATCACAAATTTCAAATCATTCGTCAAAAGGAAACACAGATCAAGCTTAATTAGACTAAGAAGAAGTAATCTTCACAATAAATAAAATTACCATGAACAAGCAAGTAAACGGAACACTAAAACATATCGAAAAGGCATCATCCAACCAAACAATCAAAAAGAGAGGAGCAAAGGAGTGACACAAGCTGGTCCATACAAGGAAAATAGAGCTTATTAGAGGGATCGAGCTTCAATCGCCGCCGCGTGGGGAGCAGAGATCTAGCAACTGAGGAAACCGAGGCTCCAGTGTTGCCTTGCGCCGATCCATCCACCGGCAAATGATTTCCGTGACCGTAATTCTGCTGATAATGAATGAAATTTGAAGAAGAAGAAGACGGCGTCGACTGCGAATTGCGGAAGGGAAGCTTGAATAGCCCCCAGACCTTGCCGTCCGACGACGACGGTAACTTCTCCTCGACGACTGCCATGTCGGAGTAACTAATATCAGCCGCCGGAGCTCAAAACGACGTCGATTTGGAAGGATTTCGGTTTTACTCTGCTTTTGAGAGAGCGACTTTTGTCGAAGAGGTTATTATGGTGGTGCCGGTGCGTGGTGGGCTACTTAAGTGCGGGACTGCAGGTATTGGAAAGTAAAAGTTTACAACGGGCAAATCTTTTTCCCTGATCCGGGTCGGGTTTTATTCAATAGGACAAGGTTGACTTCAAAGTTTGACTCTAGGTGACAACGTTTTCCTTTTTTCTGTTATTCCTTCCCTTTTTCAAGTTATTCAATATTGTTAAATTTACTTTTAGAGTTTTTTTTTTTTTTAAACAAAACTTTTTTGTTGTAATTTCGATTTTCAATATCTAATTTCTTTTGTTCCCACCCTATTCCAGCTGATTAGCCAATTGATTTGGACTCAAAAATTTAAAGGAGGTGGATTGGTTCAAGCGTGTGATATCGGAAAGATATGAAACTCAATAACAAACTGAAGTATTGGCCCATTTCGATTGTAAAAAATACAAATCAGATGAGTTAAAGTTAATCCACTACGTAATTAATTGATTTGGTAATATTCACCAATTTTAAACCAAAAAGGTTTTAATAATGTGAAGGTCAGTCAAATTAAATATTGAGATTAATAAAGTTTAGAGTTAGTTTAATTATGTATTAATCGTACTTAGGGTGGAGTGGTTGAACATACAATACGCGTTGACATAAGCATGTTGATTGTGTGTTTTGGCTGACTGGATTTTCAACTATTGAGATCATTACAACTTATGGCAGCCTAATCCAGTCCTCATCCGGATTGATTGATTAATTGATAATCAATCACTAAATTAGTTGTCCAGGAGCAAAGCATAGCATAGAGCGAATGGAATATAATCCTGTTCAAATTCAGCAGCCAAATTATTACACGCTTTCCTTTATTCAAGTCAAATTACATTAATATTTCATGTGACAAAGGTGTAATTTGTAAATGAGTAAAATGACTTTTTTACCTACAAAAGCATTATGTGCATCACATGACCTTGTGTATTGAACGTTTATTATTATAGCTATAGTTTGAATCTTAAATTAGTTCTATCACGTATCTTTACTTTTTTTTGCCAGTTTTTTCAAATGAAATATGTGTGGGAGAGGCAGAGGAGCATATTTTTAAATTAGAGGCGTAAATGAATCGAGTTTCTAAAAATATGTATAAGAATTTCAGGAATTTAAAATTAATAACTTTAAATTATTATTTTGTATATGTAATTCAACTACCTTAAGTTAGCTAAATTATAGAATTTCTAAATGTCGAATATGAATTTATATATCAAAAGACTCCTTAAGAAACAGCGAAATTGATCAGTTTCTTGGGAAATTATCAACAACAAAATAATTCTGAATTTTATTAGCTGATATATAAGCATAAAATTAGGTAACAAGCTGCAGAAACAGTAGGAAGGCTTTAATTAGTTACATCATGAAGTCAGAATCGTCCCATTGGAGAACAGCATCCAAATTTTGTTCTCTTTTCAGCTTATCCTTTAAGAACCAATCACATACCTTTCCTGCATTCAGCTCCTCAATTGCACAACCTTCCTGCTCCGATATCACTCTCAGCAGGTTCAATGATGATATCTAAATCCATCTCAACAAAATAAAAACAATTGAATTTCGAGGGATCGATTGAATAAAATATAAACTGGAGTATATGTTTGTAGAAGATTCTATCATTCTATGGTTTAAATCGGTGTATAATTCCCCTACAATTTAAAGCAGGATTACAGCAAATTCATTTGAACAGTAATGCTTTAATTTGTACCGTTAATCGGCAGAGAAAGCGCTCGTGAGAGCTCAGACCGGCCATTTCGACCAAACCGGCTTCTTCAAGCGTCAGAAAACTCCGCCTTTCGGTTTTCTTCTCGCCGCCATCGCTGCCTGCTTTTACCCCAAGCTTTCTTCTCCGGCTAGCAGAAACGTTTTGCCGTGTTTTTATCCGATAAGTGCTGGTGCAAATGCTTGATTCGGAGATGAATGCTGATCGATAGTTTGCCGCGTGGAGTTTGATTGCATTCATAGTTTTCTTAAACTTCTTCTTTGTTTGAAGACAGAAGAAGCTTTGTGGAGGTTTATCTGGAGGCTGTTTTTGTGCGTGTGGTTCAAAATTGAAGCTAGAGCTGGATTAGCTTGAAGTTATTGGA
Organism: Verbena officinalis; assembly: GCA_958496215.1. NCBI lineage: Eukaryota > Viridiplantae > Streptophyta > Magnoliopsida > Lamiales > Verbenaceae > Verbena > Verbena officinalis. Next base: position 1,727,797 of record OY292386.1, read on the forward strand.
TACGGCGTTGTGATATGAAGATTGAAGCCCGTTGGGCTTATCTATTAAGCCCATTGGGCACATATCCTGATCCATAACTTGCTCTCAAATATGTAATTTAAGAAAAATATCTTGAGATAATTACGAAAACTCCCCTAATTTGCTTCAATTATACAAAGACACCCTCTTTAGTAATTTTAAAAAATTGTAGTTATTACTATTACTCCCCCAATTGCTAATTATTAGGATTACTCCATTGAAGATTTGGCAACTAATGACTGGTACAAATAAGGAATGCAAATTATTGAAAAGATAACCTTATGTCAGGTACAACCTGACCTTAAGATCCTGTCCTCTATTTTAGTTTATATGGAGAGAGAGAGAGAGAGAGTATATTTCCTTATTAATATTTCTTGTTAGTAGAGTTCTATAAAACTAATGGTGAATTATATCTGTTACCCAAATAGTTAGGTGAATTGGTGAGTTTACAAATCCATCTCTATAATTTTAGAAATTACAGAATAGTCCATTTAGTTTCAATTAGTTGAACTATGTTGTAGCTTCTGGAATAATAATGAGGATGGATTTGTAAATTGAACTAATTATACTACGTAATTCACCCGAAAATTAATGTGAAAGACTATTTAAAATAGAAAATAAAACTAATTACGTATACTGAAAAGGGAAATAGAAGTCCATGAAGCAACAAAAGAGAGGCAAATCGGAAAGAACAAACTTCATTTCTTTTCGATTGCATAATAATTAAATATATACAGTACATTAATCCATATTTATTCTCTCTAAAAAAAAACCAACCAAAACATCAAAATACAAATTGCTAGAATTAATCTAGAGAGATTTAAAAAAAAAAAAAAAAGAAGTCTCAATTGGGACCCCAACAGCTCAAGTACATGACTGTCCTGAGAGACTCTTCAGCCTGTTTTAAGTTGCCGTTGCTATTGTCGGAACCTTTCAACGCCGTGAACTCGACAGCACCGGATAGTTTCCTCGCCTGCAGCCTTGAAGACGAAGCACAGTTGTTAGAATCCTTGAAAGAATAATTAACGGTGGAATCGATGTTCAAGGTGTGGTCTTTAATCCCCTGCATCACCCTCATCCCCGTCTGGTACACCCCCCTACACATGATTTTATTTTTACAAAGATGAAATTCAATTGGCAGATGTGAGATATATTTGGAACGTTGAGGGTTTAGGGTTATATATATAGTAAGAGGAAAAGTCATATGGTGGGCTGAATAGCTGACGGATTCTTGGAAAACAACCGGCTGCGAAAGTGAGAGGTGAAAGTTTGTCAAGGAAAACCAGGGGCCTGTGTCAGGATAGATCGACACGTGTCGGTTTTTATTCATTTCAATAAGAGATAGATAATGTTACATTTTATCGATCGGAAGTCCCGAATTTTTATTAAGGATTCATATTTAATAATGTTAATTCAACTGTGTCAATTAAGGAAGTTTCTTAAGTATATCATTTGCACGTGGTGTGTACTTAAAGAAGGATATCAAAGTCAAATTGCCACATCGAGACTCGGGAGTTTCTAGTTTATCTCATGAATCAATGCTAACGTTATCCAATCCCAGATAGATATTTGATTGGTTGGTTTATCCATTCTAATTACATGTTTATCTTAAGGGATCATATGCATGTGACATGGGTAACTGCACTAAGGGGTCAAGGCCTAATATATCCATCAAGTGAAGGAAAACCCACCCCAAACTTAGGTGATTTCAATTGTCTACATTAAGTTGATCTGAAAGCTTAAATCGATCCAAGTGTTCCTAGCATGCTGGAAAAATACTATAAATAGCACTCTTCCTACCTTGGGAAAGGGTAACTTATTCTTAAGAAAATTATTATACTTTTAGTTTTATATTCTACAAGGCATTTAATATTATCCAATTGAATTTATTTTATCTTTTAGTAAGTTGGTGAACCTAGGATTTGTTAGGTCTAAGGCTCTGATCGTGCAACGCCCACACGATCCCCTAAAGTCCGATCTTATTCGATCCCCCTAAATTTATCACTTGTTGCAGCATATAAGTATACAACTCTAAAAAAATAGGCAAGGTTTGATTCAGCTCTAGTCATTTTTGGATGTGTGGTCCGTGTTGATGAAGTTTTATGTTTTAACGTGGGATGATTTTGTTTTGGTCTTGAACTTTTCACCAACTAAAATAATGGAAACAATTTGGGCCTAAAACCAAACCCAACTTAGAATGGGAAATGGATCCAAATCAAGCTTGTCATGATTAGGCCCATCGACACTTACAACTCAAGCCCGTCATGATTAAACCCAATTATTGACTGGCTTCATATTGTTAGTGACCAATTTTGTCGTCACAAAAGCCCACCTTTCTTTTTTTGTTTATTAATTTTAAACTTATATGTACAAGAATATTTCGAAGCAGATAATTTGAGCTCATAATCATCGGAGGCCAATGGAACTTGCAGCAATTCATTCCTATACGTTATGATGTCGTTAATTCTCGTTATGATCAAATAACTAAGATTCGTTCTATCATGAGAAACGACAGAAATAAGATTAAATATACAACGTCGATACATGCTTACGTTGATTATGTAATAATTGCATGTTTAGGTAGTATATACAATATATTTTTCGTGGAAGTATCCCGAGTTTCTATATATAGACAGGTGTTCCACTTCTTATCTTCAATATAATTATATATATCACCAAATTATATTAATATTCATATATATAATTGCTTAGAATAGTAAGCATGGCTTAGCTAGCCACAAATTTCTTGGATCACGTAGCCAGATATAGCTATAATTATCATAAACTATGTTATCCATGCACGTACAAATTACTAATAAAAATGTGATTTGATTATTTCTAATATTCAAACCCTTGCTAACAGATCTAACGACATTGTTAACGTATGATTACTCTATCTAATTAAAATTATATATATGCTTAAGCTAGGCACCTAAGCAGCTTCACATCAGTTCTGGCAACTAATACTAATTAAAGCAAACCTGATAAGATTTTGGACAAGTGACTAATTATTTATTCCAGTATAAATCGTGCTGTAAGAGTATGTTAATTATATTATTAACCTAGTTACTTTATCAATGTATAATCTTCTACGTTGGGCGTGAATTTTGCAACCATAACAAGTCAAGTTTGAGGTAAGTTTGTCACGACTAGGCATGTAAACGACATATCGATCGAGTAGATTCCTAACAAAGTAGGGCTAGAGTTCGGCTTGAGATCGATCAAGCTCGAACTCGATCAGCTCAGCTCGTTTTCGAGCTCGAATTTCATTTTTAATTAGTATATATATATAATCCATTAATTATATTGGAAAATCTTAATTAAATACGTACTTCAGAATTATATGATAAAGCATTCTTATCCTGAGCTGATTTAGTAATTGACGAGTCAATAGTAGATAGATAACAACACTAATCATGTGGAAGTCGCGAAATTGTCAATGTTCCTATAAGAGTGAAACCTATTATTAGGAAGAGGAATTTGTTTAGCGAAAATTGGAAATTTGAGAAGACGCATTTAACTAAAAGCAAAGAAGGGAATACAAGAAACCTCAAACGCGTGTTTTAATGGTTCATCAACTTTCCAAAACCTAGCTAGGTCGTCTACAATAGCTAGAAAATGGTGCATATATAGGGTTTATCTATATTTATGTAACGTCAAATAGAAAAGAAAAGTATATATGAATAAAGTTTTATAATATCAAACAATCAAGATTTAGATCAATTATTAACAGTGTAATTTGCATTTTGATTTGGACAAGATTTTCTGGAAAAAATCATGTCATGATCATATATTGGTTGACCAAAATCTAACATGTACCTAGCTTATTTATTTAATTAAGATATATAATAAAAGCTGGAGAAGAAAGGAGAGCGCCCTTTTCACATGATTTTCAACGTCGATGTATATAAATTATTTATTCACACTTAAAAATAAGGTAATAATGCATGCAGTGTGGTCCATAAAAGTGACAGTAATATATATGTAAACTACGCGTACGTACGTGTCGTAATGTTACTTGCATTAGAAACAAAATAACATATGAATATTGTCTTAATTAATATATATATTGTGATCATATATCCAATAATCTCACAGTAATGTGTAATCTAGCTTCATCTATAGTTTAATTTGGTCCCCACGAATTTGTGTGCTAAGACATGGAAACATTAAGCCACGTATAAGGTCTCATAGGTGCTATCACCTTATTATTAATATTTACTGTGTTTATAATAACATAAAATCAATTATAAAGTAAAGACTATGGCAAAGACTTCATGTAAGATCTTTCTGGAAAATTAGAAATTCAAAACATATATACTTATTTTAAATAGTTGGTACATAAAACCAAATAAAAAACAATATTTCTAAGGTATTATTTTGAATGTATAGTTTTTTTAAGTGTACGTACTTCTAGCTGTATATGTAAGTTGAGTTTCTGTTATATTTTAATATATTTGTATTGCAGCCTTAGCTTGCAGGCATTTTTTGTTAATTACTGAAGGTACCATTGAAATTATAAGAAGTAAACAGTTTAGAAATTAAATAAAGTGGAGTTTCTAAACAAAATTTGGTTCATTAATGTATAATATGATAAGATGGATCGTTGATAGTGTAGCTAGCGTATACAATTTGTAAAAATTAATAATGATCAACAGGAAATATTCAAAGAGATATTGTATTAGAAGCTTATAATTGGAGTTTAAAGTCAATAAACTTGATTTCTGCGCACTGCTTCATAGCGAACCAAGTAAGGTTCTATTTTTACAGAAATTAAGGAAAATGAGTACTGCTTCGTCGTACTCGTTCCCACAAAAAGTAACTCAAAATAGTACTGCATATATAGTAATGTAGACACGATGGCCCGGCCCCTATATATATAATTCTGATCACGACTTTTACACAATTATCTTAATTAATCTTTATCAAATTAATTAGAAGTAATGATCATATCATTTATCCTTCAATTGCTTAGAATGGTACTTAAAAAAATGTATACATATATATATATATATATTATTTTTTTTTTCTTTTTGAATTAAACCATTCCTAGTAGTCTCGTAGATAGGTAATGTGGCAAATTAAAATTGGAGGTGGGACTATTGATGTGAACTTGTTTCCTAATTAATGCAAATTACATTAATATGCAAAGTCTCTAGCTAGCTGCCCTTTATGGATCGAATTGCAATATACATGATATTAGGAGCTAGCTAGCTTATTGAAAGTCCTTTTCCTTGTTTTATTGTATTGGTTTGACCAAATTATTGAAACATGCATATGTCCTTATTTCCCTTAATTGGTACTGCAAGTATACGTTCAATGTTATATCATGTCCTTGTTTTCACACTTATATAGAAAATGACATGCATGATGCACATTTCACAAACTAAATAATCTCCTAATTCTTAACTCATTGATCTTTTATACATACTGCTGGTCAATCTAGCTAGTATAATCAATCATTTCATTAGGTGATAATTTCTCTTTACAAACAGGCCGTAATTGTTGAGAAAGTTTAATTCAGGTTCTATTATAATTAATGTTTAGGTGTACATATATATGTATATATATGTAATTAAAAACTTAAGTATCTAGCTATTTAGAATATGTATTTTACAATTGTGTTGTAAAATTTAAAACAGATATATACATACTGAAAGATTTTAAACTATATATTATGATTATGCCAATATATATCTAGACAAACACCAACTAGATCTATTATTGTGGTCTCATGATATTAATTAGTGCTGAGTACTGACTTCAAGTTCTCGAGGAGTTTTAATATTCGAAATTATCAAAATTAATTCCATGAAGAAGCTTATTAGCCAGTAAAGAACGGACACCCGGCATATTTAATTCTAATGCGAAATCGTAAAAATCTCAACAACATCAAACTATGTTTTAAATGGGCAATCAGGGTGGGCATAATTGTCATTTCATCGCATTTGACGGCTTCATGGCTTGGGTTGATTTGAAGCCATGCAGGATTTCAAATTTACGTGGCATATATACCCGTATAAAATATGGAGATTCTTATAAATTATAATGAAAATTGAATTTAAAATTTTAACCCTTACATTATAACATGCATGCAAAACAAAACAAACTTGTTATTTAATTTCCGTAATTAAAGGGATAATTACAATTAGACCCCAAAAGAGTTTGTTAAATTACAATTCGTGACCCTCTTAGTCAAATAATTACAGTTATACCCTACACGAGATTGGATAATTACAAAAAATACCCATGAATTAGGGTTCCGCTAGGGTTTGACTAAGAGAGTCATGAGTTGTAATTTAGCAAACTTATTTGGGGTCTAAGTGTAATTATCTCGTAATTAAATGTAATTTAAACAAACTCTTCCTCTAAGTACATATTGAAATGGTAAATATATATTTGCAGCTGCCAAGATCAATAAACCCCATAAGGTGAATGAATTGACAATTTCTGAACGTGGCAAGGAGACACGTCGCCTTATCGGGTAACAAAGGGCGGCACCGAATTATTTTCAATTTTGACTTCTCTTTCTTCTCTAATTACGCCACAATATTTCCAACTATATATATATATAAGCTCATCATATATCACTTAAATCCATTAATTGCAGCTTTAGCTTTCCAAAAGCACCCACACAATTATATTTTCCTCTGCTTCCCAAACCTTAAAAGTTCATTTTCAACTCGAAAAACCTTAAAAAGTTCATTTTCAACTTCAAGCTAATTTAAAACAAAAGCTTATCAGTATAAGCTTAATTATCATGGGAAGAGCTCCTTGCTGTGAGAAAAATGGACTCAAGAAGGGACCATGGACCTCAGAAGAAGATCAAAAGCTCATTGATTATATAAACAAAAATGGTTATGGAAACTGGAGAAATCTTCCAAAAAATGCTGGTAATAATCTCTCCCTCTCTCTCTCACACACACACATACAAATTGAAGGTTTTAGTTTTTATGATTGATTTTGTTACTGTAGGTCTGCAAAGGTGTGGAAAGAGTTGCAGATTACGGTGGACGAATTATCTCCGTCCAGATATCAAGAGAGGAAAATTTTCATTTGAAGAAGAAGAAGCAATTATTCAACTGCACAGCGTTCTCGGAAACAAGTACGTAATTAATATGAACTCTTCATTTTCATTTCATGAAAGACGACGACGACATTCAATTTTCGGTTTTTCTGGGTTTTATTTCTCACAGTACTTTCGTTTGGCAATTTATCAAACAGGTGGTCCGCAATTGCTGCTCGTCTACCTGGAAGAACTGATAACGAGATTAAGAATTACTGGAACACGCACATTAGGAAAAAGCTTCTGCGAATGGGAATCGACCCCGTCACTCACACGCCTCGCTTGGATCTTCTCGATCTATCCACAATCCTGAATTCATCTCTCTACAATAATTCCCTATCCCAGATCAATTACAACTCCAAATTATTAGGGATACAGTCCTTGATTAATCCCGACTTGGTCAGATTTGCCTCCACTCTCTTCTCCTCCCAACGCCAAAACCAAGATTATCTCATCCAGAACCAGATAATCAACGAGAATCACCAAACCCATGATCAAACTATCCCAGTACCGTTAATCCAACCAAACTGTGGTTTGGATACCGCACCTTCTCAAACTCATCAATTCATGCAATACAACGACGTTCATCATTTCCCAGCACAAGCTGATCTTTCCGGGTTCGGGTCAGAAAACTGCAAGGAAAATGGGTGGACCGGATCGATGCTGCCTACAGTACCGGCGGCAGACTATGGGTATTACGGGTCGGGTCAAGCTGCGGTGGATCCGAATCCATTGTCGGAGACTTCAGCTTTCATGTCGAATAGCAGTAACAACATGAGCTTTCATGAATCTGTTTTGTCAAATATCTCAAGCTCTTCTACACCTTTGAATTCGAACTCGACTTACAATGTTAGTGGTGAAGATGACAGGGAAATTAGCTACTGCGGCAACAGCTTGTTGAAGTTCGAAATTCCAGATATTTTGGATGTAAACGATTTTTTATGTAATTAATTGTATTACCAGAAATTAATATTATTAAAGTGATGATGTAGAGAGATTTTTCCTGAACCTGGTTTTCTATATATCTCTAATATAATTGATTTTCAATTTTACCTCTAAATATTCAAAATGAAAATCATAATTAATTATATGATTCAATAATACTGATTGATTTGAAATTACTTATTACAATTTTTAAGTAGTGACCACCCTGACGAGACACCAGTACCATTGATTTTTAATTTGGCTTCATGATCAGTACTAGAAATTAATAATTTCCTTTCTTAGTATATAGTTAAATACTATATGAAGATTGAATTTGTGTGGATATGTTGTCTGACTATATATGTCTGGATTTGATTGATGTCAACGGACATACATATTAATAATGCAAAACTGTTCGATATAATAAAAGAATATAATATTGTACAAGTATATTTATATTATATATCGTTTTTAGCTAGCTGGCATGGTCCCAATTATAAGTAATATTATATTTTTATTTTATATATCTTAGAAAACATATTTGCATTGCAGCGAAAAGGGAAACCACAGCCACGTACCTCATCAACTATTACTATAAGTATGGGGGCATGCAGAAAGAAATAAATTAATAATTAGTACATTACATATAATAACATTTTAATTGGGTCTGATTAATTAGTTTGAGTGAACTTGACGCCTGTCTCATTATGTGTAAAGATGATCATGTCCTAATGTCTTGTTGACTTGCTAAAACGGGAAAAATAATTAACACTATTAATTAATTTATTACATTATTTGTCTAATTAGATATATGGCAGGATTAGTAAGTAACATTTTTAATTTGTCAATGATTCCTGTTTATTTAAAACGTAATATATATTTGTGTAAATTTGAGCTGAAAGATGGTCCATCATCACTGCTAAAGTGAAGTGCCAATGAAATGCTGTCATCTTTACGTAGTAATAAAGTGAGATATTAATAATATTATTCAATTATATTTGCAATGCTGTGATTGAATGGTACGTAGAGGTTTGACTAAAAGATGGGACACGCGTTTAATATTGTAAGGACTAAGGAAGAAGAACGTACGTCTAGTGGGGTGGGGACCACTTAAACAAATGGTCTCATAACTTTATTGAAAAACATGGCTTTTTTTTTTTGTCTTTTTCGTAGTTTCGTTCGTTCTCCTCCCATGCAAATTTTAATACGTCAGCAGTACTTGGTTTTTAATACGTTTCAAGTTTTTTTTTCCCACTCAAATTTGTTTAAATTCTGCAGAAATTTAATTGAAGATGTTATTCTCAATTTAGCTGCTTTATGTAAAAGTTAGGATTCGTAGATAAAAACTAAGTAAAGTTATGAGAAAAAAACTACAATTATAAAAAACATAATAAAATAATACTCAGAAGAGAGAGAGAGAGGGCAAGCTAGGTACATTTAATAGTCAAACTAGACCTTAGTTCAAAACTTCAAATGAAGTTGGAGCTTAGCTTTAGGCAATCATAATTAGTCACCAACACTAGGTGGAGTACTTAAATAAGGTCAAAGCCTTTTATTTGCTGCCACAGAATATATATATATATTAAACCTTCTACACAAATCTACAGTTGTTCTTTTCTTTCGTAACCACATCATGAAAATCAATGTAAAATCGACACATGCATGATTTATTGATTTACAACAAACTGAAGAACATCAAAAATTTTAGGAAATTAAATTTTCACCAGGATCGATGATATTCATTTTTCCACGTAATTAATCTGTCCCGATCGAGACCATAAATTTGTAACCAGTGCATGATTATGCAGCAAAAAACTGTGGGGAAATATAGGGATATATAATTACATTACTCATATATCATGAGATTTTATCTAAGGTATATATTAACGTAATTATTCCCGAAAACCCTCCAACTTTTAATATGTAATGAAAATTTAATTCTCTGACGACAGTGTATTTTCTTTAAGACATTTTTGTATAATTATGTTAAACCTCGTGTATATCATTTTAATTATTCTCCTAATTGAAAAATAAGTGACTGTGTATCTCTCTGTCTATCTTTTGCTCAACCGCCCAAAGAAAAAAACACTTTCCCAAATTTGAATAAATTGATTCCTAAAGTGGGTTTATGTCTTTGTTTCTTTCTTACCACTTTTTTCTATGTTTCTTCCTTTATAAGTCCTTCTAATTCTTCTTCTAATTTGACAATACATCACTCGGGAAGAAACTAAGCACAAAATTGTAGAAATTGTGCACAAAACAAACACGCAAATGGGACCTAGAGATTAAAATATTTACTTACTGTTAACCTTCTATTTTTGGCGTCGCGCGTTTCTATGCTTGTATGGTTGTCGATTTGATTTTGAATTTTCATTCATGGGGTAGCTAGTACTGTGTATTAAGATATTAATTAATTCACATGCGAGAATGCGATTGGTTTATTAATTAATTAATTAAGATAATCAATATTTTCCTATTGTGTGTGGACTTGAAGCTTTTGTGTGTTATTGGTTTGGTGGTCTTGTCTCGAGACAATGGGATTCATGTTTGGCAAGACCTAAAATTAGATCATCTGATTTATTTGGTAACTGTTGGTTCTAATTCGTCTTAAGTTAGGCTTGAAATTCATGAACTTAATTGTGTCGATTAATTAGTCCTCTAGGTTTCTTATAATTATAATGTTGTGGTTGTTGTTTCTATTTCAGGTACTGAAATATTGTGCTATACATTCTCTTTAGTATGAATACGATAATACGGTCAAGATAAAATATACTTTTATTTCAATATTTACTAGTAGATAGGTGCATGTTCTATATGACACTACACAACACGATATTACTTTACTACCCCAAGTTGTGTTCCACATCAAAATTCCAAGAAATAATATATAATAATTATATATCATTCACTTCTTATTTATGTTGTTTGCCTGATTTTTCTTCTATTAATAGTCAATCACCTTTAATTTTCTTGAATTAGTAGTAGTTCTGAAAATGACAGTAAAATATATAAATTTTTACTTTATTAAATAAGATAATGAAACCATAATGGTTTAAACAAAAATAAAAAGCACAATTAAGTCTTTTGAATTATGTCATAGCCGAAATACATATTTGACTCTCTGATTATGATAGCTTATGATTAGTACTAATAAATTCACCAAAAATTGATACTTGTCAATTTCTAAACATTTACCAATATTTTTTTATCAATGGGCCGGATCTTCCAATGTGAAAGCCTCGTTCGGGCCCATTGGTTATTGGGCCCAAAAAGGTGCCAATATTTATCCAACAAGTACTCTTCAAGTAGTAAAATAAGCATGTTAATGAATGAGTGGAAGTTCGAACCTCCACATATTGAGTCATTGCTGGCCAATTTTGGTTCTCTAGATCAATTTCTTTTTTCATTTTCATTTATTTCACCGCTTAGACAATAGCCACTTATTAGAAGCATTTGAGCTTCTCCATCTAATTCGTTCACAGTAATATCAATTTCGTTTTACATAGCTTAGTCTGAATATAATGATCTATCAAACACAGACACGGATATAGCGATATGGGCACAATACGATATAGATATAGCGAAATAATTTTTTTTTGATATTTTATATTAAAGAAGTGTTCGACACGACACGATACAGTAAAATAGAATTTTTAGAAGTATCCGTACATCATAAGTAACGATTAATTGGAATGAAAAGTTAGAGTTGAAAAGGGCATATCTCTCATTTTTCAATGGGAATTAAACCATATATATATATATGAAAATGAATGAATGAAATGTTTTAGGAAATATGTTTATGTGGCAATGAAGTGGATAAGTTAGAATTGATCCATTTTGCCATGTAGATTGTTTCTATAATTAATTATTATTTTTATAACTTACATATGTATTTATTGACTTTCCATACTTTTGTTTATATCAATTATCAAAAAATTTGTAACTCCTATTTAATTATAGAACTATATAACTACTTTATATAATATTAAAAATTGATTATTTTTTTTAAATATGGTTTTAAGTAAATTTTAACATGCTTTAGAGTTATCCATGCGGTATTGAATGTTCGTTAATAAAAATAAAGACAAAATAATGTATTCAATATATCCATTAAAAAATTATATTTAATATTTTAATTTCTAACAAATATTTTTGATATAGCAAATCCAAATGAAAATTTATCTAACTAAAGTAAATATTTTTTTTAAAATATAAGTTTAAATAAATTTTATTATTATTTTAATAATATAAAATAAATAAACAATTAATTTTCTTGAATTTTTTTTTTCCAAATACACTGTCTCATGTTCATTTTGTGGTAGAAAAGTTATATTTATTTCAATGTAAATAAATTTCTTAAATTATTATATTTGAGTATTAATATTTTTCATAATATAAAAGAAATTTCAATAATGAAATGAAAATTATTATGACTCAATAACGAAACAATAACAGATTATGTAATAAAAAATATAATAAACAACTATTTTTTCGACCAAAGAGACAAAGAGATTTCAATCATTATTTATATGCATTGTCTATTATTAATTTTTTTTAGTATTTTTAATTATCATTTTAATATTTCTATAACCGTCATGATATTCCTTCTCTATATATGTATAAATATATATTCTCTCTATTATAAATATAAAATCAGTACTTTTTCATCAAAATATCATATTACTATTTTTATATATTTAAAATGAGTTTTTTATATACAAAATTCCTAATTATTTTATAAAATAAATTACTTTGGTGTGTACGCTTCAAATTCTAAATTAATAATTTTTGACATATTATTAATAATCATATAAAAAATATAATATAATTTATTTAATAATATATATTTTATAAGTAAATTACCCCTGCGACGCAGAATTAAAAAGCTAGTTGTATATAATATGATATCTATAAAAACTAAGAAAATTTGACCAAAAACCAAATAAAGAAATAAGAAAAAATAAAATTAAAAGTCATAAAAACACATTTCAAACAATTATCACATCATACTTATTCTATTAATGCAAAAATCGTATTTACATCTATTGCCAATGGTCTGTACAATTATAAATTAATTCCGATTCATCGAATTCTCGTTATGTTAACACCTTAAAAACGTCTGGTCTCTTACCATCAAAAGAAGAAGTTTTTAGTTCAAAATTATATTTCTACTTTCTAGAAATTTTCCTATTTTGTATGCTTTCTTTTCAAGCAAGGTACTTCCTTCCACGGTCAGAAAATAAAAAAGTAAATATAAAAGAATTTTAGGAAAGGGGTTAAGTCCGACGTGGCAAATTTCGGAGCCAAATTACCAAACCGGAGAGTCCGAGTCCGACCCATAGTACAGAAGTCACCCAAACTTCCATAGGCTTTCATCTTTCGCCGCCTTCGCTTAGGTTTTATGAATCCTATTTGCAAAAAAACTTAATCTTCTTGTATGTTTTGTCTGAAATATCTCGCATCAATTTACCAACTCAACTACGATTACCCTGTCTTTGGTCGTGTCGGTGATTGCGGTAAACGAATCTGAGTGGAGAAGGAGCTATTGGCATTGAAATTTGTGCATTGTATGTGATCCATATGGTTGAATCCCCGTTAAATCGGTAGAAAATGCTCGTCGGTAATGCAATACGCCTCCTGCGCACTTTAGTATCTAGCTTTTTATCTCAGGCCCAGCTTTTGCCATGTCGAGGTCCGTGAAAGCGCTCTTCTCTGATTTTCTCCATCAATTGGTTAAGTTAATTGTTTATCGTTCAATGTTTTGATCCTTTTTTCAGGCTCTGTTTTGTCAGCTGCGTGTTTTAAATCTCTTCATCTGCTTAATTTTATTGAATTCGTAGTTTTCAAGTAGTTGAATCTTATTTGGTGTGTAATGGACCAGCTCTTTTGGAGGTATTTGTGCGATTAATCAACGGATTTTCCGAGTGCTTGAGCTTTTGAATTCCTGTATATGCAACCATTAATAAGGGAAAGCACTGGCATGTATCTTAGGGATTTAGAAGAAGATTTCCTTAGTTTCTAGGTTAAATATACTTACTGATTGCATGTCTGATCTCCTTAAGATTTTGCAGATTATTGACAATTGGAAACATCAGGAAACTATCACAATCTTTGCGGGGAAAACGAGTTAGCGTTTATTCAGAAGGGTCAAACAATGGAGCCATTGTCAGAACTAGGTTATATTCTCCTCAATACAGATTTCTATCCCAGTACTTGTTGTCTAGCAAGAAACATGCTTCAAACACAACATATGATACAAGAAAAGGCTTCTATAATAGTTGCCTCAGAAGATATTCAGCCATTCCCAGTAGTAATACTATAGCTCATCATGCCCAAGTTTCCTGGAAGAAAATGGCAGAAACATCTATACATAATGGATGGACTCGTCTCCCCATAAACCGTATAGCTCAAGCAGTTAGCTTGAGCTTGAGTCGTTCTTACATGATTGTTCCTGGAATATTCACTGTTATGTGTGGGACCCACGTAGCATGGGCACAAGCTGCTCCAGACACAGATATGTTCCAGCCAATGAAAAATTTTTACACACATGCTGAAAACAGCCATCTTTTTGTAACCAGATTAATAATCTCCACATTTGAATACCTTTTCATGTTGCTAAGAGCTTTGTATCTTGCTGTCCTGTTCACACCAAGCATTGCCATGGCTCCATTTGCAGACAGCTTTGGACCTGGGTTTAGGAAACTATGGCTTCAAGTTGTTCATCAAACACTTGAGAAAGCAGGGCCCGCTTTCATAAAATGGGGACAATGGGCTGCTACACGGCCCGATCTCTTTCCTAGAGATTTGTGCACCGAATTGTCGAAGCTTCACATGAAAGCTCCTCAACATAGCTTTGCTTACACCAAAAAGATCATCGAAAAATCTTTCGGTCGTAAAATTAATGAGATTTTTGATGACTTTGAGGAAGAGCCTGTTGCTTCCGGAAGTATTGCACAAGTTCATAGAGCTTCTTTGAGGTCTCGATACCGTGGTCGTCAGATGAAGCCGATCTTAGTTGCGGTTAAGGTTAGACATCCTGGAGCTGGGGAATCTATAAAACGGGATTTTGAGATCATAAATGTTGTTGCAAGAATTTCGAACCTCATTCCTGCATTGAAGTGGTTGAGATTGGACGAGAGTGTGCAGCAGTTTGCGGTTTTCATGATGTCTCAGGTTGATTTGGCCCGTGAAGCTGCTCATTTGAGCCGGTTTATTTATAATTTTCGTAGATGGAAAGATGTTTCTTTTCCGAAGCCTGTTTATCCTTTGGTTCATCCAGCTGTTTTGGTGGAAACTTTTGAGCATGGAGAAAGTGTTTCGCATTATGTAGAGGAGATGGAAGGGAATGATCGGATTAAAAGTGCTCTTGCCCATATTGGGACCCATGCACTGCTGAAAATGCTCCTGGTAAGATTCATGTCCTATTTTTCTCTTTCTGTTCTATCTTCGTCATGCATTTTAAGTTAATCTTGCAACATTGAGATGGAAGTTTTGCTTGTCCTTCTGTTTAACTTAATGTTGGTGGAGTTGACTCCCATGAGCACAAAGTTTAGACTACAGCACCCCTTTTTAATCCTTCCCTTTGTAGACCAGGGATATACAAAGTAACAAAAATTGAAGCACAATTATTATAACTAAAAATTGTCCTTATTTTTGTTACCACGGAACCTTTCTGATGCTCTTTCACGTGATGTCCAACCTTTTAAGAGTTGAAATAGGCTCAATTTACAGCGATTAGTTTATTCAGTTCTAATTTGATCTTATGTACCAGCCCTCAATGCCCATGCATACCCTTTCTAAATATTAGTTTATCTATGATTTTCTTTTCCCAATATGACTCTATATGCCGGACTCAGAAGTCAGAAAACTTGCATTAGTTACTACTATGATATATCTACATTTTCTAACTAGCTACATTGGGAAAAATAATGTAATTTTTCTCATTACAATTACATGGGAATTCATCTTACCTAGGTTTTTCTTTACCTTGTCAGGTAGACAATTTTGTTCACGCTGACATGCATCCTGGAAACATTCTTGTTCGGGGCAAGCCTTCTAGAAAGAAGCTCTTCAAAAACAAGCCTCATGTTATATTCATTGATGCTGGCATGACTGCTGAACTTTCTAAGAATGACCGTGTCAATTTACTCGAGTTCTTTAAGGCTGTTGCTCGTAGAGACGGACAAACTGCAGCAGAATGCACACTCAGATTGTCAAAGAAACAGAACTGCCCTAAGCCAGAGGAGTTCATTCAGGTTAATATTGTAAAATTTTTTGTTTCTTCTTTCTTTTATTGTTCAACTTTGTGGTTGTACCTTCTATTTTGTTGTTAACAATGTTATTTTTTTCCTTAATATTTATCACTTTGATTACTTTGTGTAACAGGAAGTGAGAGAGTCATTTGATTTCTGGGGTACTCCTGAAGGAGATATTGTCCATCCTGCAGAATGCATGCAACAATTACTTGAGCAAGTTCGCCGACATAAAGTAAATGTTGATGGCAATGTGTGCACTGTCATGGTGACATTTTTAGTCCTCGAGGTACTTTCTTTGCTTTATTTTCAGTTATTTGCACAAGAACCTTCGATTTGCCGTTAATAATATCCTTATTGTCATCTTTTTTATGCATTATTGACATGTAAATTTTACTTTACTGGTTTACAGGGCTGGCAGAGGAAGCTTGATCCAGATTATGATGTGATGCATACTCTACAAACACTGCTCCTCAAAGCTGATTGGGCAGAATCACTTTCTTATACAATTGAGGGACTAATGGCACCATAAGTGTGTTTTTGAATTTTTGATAAATTTAGGATACGTAATCTGTATATCAGTTCAGTTCCCATAATTATATACGATTGGCATAAAAAAAGGTTATTGAACAACTTCAGCTGACTTCACGTGGAGCAGTCACAAATTTTGTCACGGACACGTTATATCTTGTATTAATTCATTAATAGCTTTGGAAAACAGTGGCTGAGACGCAATACTCAGGCGGACATTGATAAAATAAACGAGCTTTTGTTAACGTTTTGAAACTGTACTGAGGTTGGTGCTCTGGAGGTTCTTGTTGGCCTTATTTTAAAGTAAAACGGTGGAGAACTTTTGATTCAACCATGCTTATAAATCGAGTTAATTGTATTTTTGGTACCATATTTTGTTCTAATTTTTAGTTTGGTCACATACTAACTGGCTTTTGTAATTTTAGTCCAACAAGTGAATTTAATTTTGGTCACATCTCCATTTGTCGTCCAATTCTTAGTAGATCCGTTATGGGGCCAAAACTGTAAAAAAATATTAACTTGTGGGATAAAAAACACAAGAAGAAAAATTATTTGCTGAACCATAATTGCAAAAGTTAATTAGTATTGGACCAAAATAAAAAATAGGTAAAATTATGGGACCAAAACTATATAAACATCAATTAGTATGGGTCCAAAATCAAAATTCAAAAACAGTTCAAGTTGTGGTACAAAAAATGCAATTAACTCCTCATAAACATCACTTATATAAGATGGGAAAAAGATCAATGATAATTCGTATCTAATACACCTTCATTTTTGCATGAGATGTTTTCTAATGTAAACAATGTCAATATTGTTCAAATCTGACTGGAGCAATCTATTTATATACATGACAAAGTTAGTTCTTTACATCATTCTTCAAAAATGTTTATTACAAATAAACCCATTGTATCTACATATAGTACATTTTTTCACTCTTAGACTTTCCTTCCAATTCTATTTATAAAGAATATTCTCACCATAGCAGCACAATCAGTTGAAGAGGCTCTCCTGAACAATCACCAATTTTCCGTCGCATTTATACGATAATGTAAGAAACAGTATGCAACAATTTCACACTATGAACCACATAAAACCTAGTTTGTGGTGAATGTGGTAAACAAGAGTCAGTAGCATACACAACCCCTTGGTTTTCTATCTATACAAAAAAAAACCTCTGGTTTTAATATTAGCATTGAAGATCTTGTGTTTTTCGAAAATCTTGTATGGTTTTTGAAAACACAAGGCTTTCGGTGCCAATTAAAAAACCATGAGGTTTTGGGGGTGTTGGGTGCAAAAAGCCACGGTAGTAACAAATGATGAAGGTGTGTGAATTTTGGTGATCGTTCATTTCCCAAGTTTCTAACCTAAACTATTGTAAATTTGTGATTGGCCCGAGGAAACACCATCGGAAGGTCATGTTTCTTAATCTGCGAGCAAACAGAATATATGTTAGCATTCGTGTCATGGACAGTCACAAACCGGTTTAAAACCACTGCTCGACTAATTGTTTTTACCTTTTAGTTGAGGCACAGACTTTCCTCGCTCAGACAGCAGAAATGGGAAGGGTACTAATATCAAATTGAACCGTCGTATAGTATATTTCTCTCTATAGAGCATTTAGTCTGTGTAAAATCACCGGAACAAGATCTGGAGCATTTCGTCTGTATAAAAAACCGGTGCTTCTGCGACAAATGATTAGAAAACAAATGTGGTTCTAGTTTAATAGGGTTAATGTCATTGGAGTCCTTCAAGTTTTATTTTAGAAGCACTTTGGTCCGTCAGGTTGCATATATCTTCAATTGCTGCACTGATTCCCTGGAGAGACATTTTCTCCACCTGTAAAAGTAAATTACAAAGTTAATGCCATTTTTTCGTTAGTGGCGGGTAAATTTCCTTTTGGGTCTTTTTGGTTTCGATTCTACCTCCATCACTTTCCTTTTGGCTTTGTGTTGCATAGGAAGACGACGAATTTCATCATTCAGCTGAATGCACTGAGCAGCGTTTTCAGGTGAGATGAAGTCCAAAACAACATTCACGCATGACTGGAAAAACGAGAAAAGAGCTCTGTCAGTAATGAAGCTCTACTCTTTCTAATCCTAGAAAAACAGTTTCAGTTGAAACATTTGCACAGCACTATTGAGCATTTAAAAACACTGCAACGAACAATGCTATTCAGATGTCGAGAAAACCATAACATTACACGATTGGGCCTGCCATGACATTCATTTTTATATGAAATGCTAGTTGGCAAGAAAAAGTGGGAAAGATCCATTGGCGCTAAAAAACTGCACAAAATTGGTGATGCAGCAAATTAAACATGCTTATAACATGATGAGACACAATTAAAATTCTAATGAAGTGATTGTGAGATTGTTGCATATAGCACCTTAATTTTTCTGATTTGGTATGGACATCCAGCAGGAATGAAGATGGCTTCTCCAGAACATTGCTCAAAAGTCCATGGTTCAATACCTGAAAGCAGTGACAACAATCAATACACTTAGCATATATTCCTAATTGCTGACAGAGATAGTAAGTAACCTGCAACACTACTTACCAAATTCCTCTTTAAGTCTCAATTTGTGATATGCATCAAGGAAAAGGGTTTGATCAAGAATGGGATGCATCTGCAACAGATACACACAAATCTAAAATTAGTTCTCTTAAATTGCAGTTTGTACACACACACACTGAAAAAAGAAAAAGCTTGTAAATTATTATACTTGTTTAGAGTAGGAGTAGCTGCTTCCCGAGCGGATCTCGTTCGAGTGTTTCCTAAGGTATTCTAGAAGCTTCGGTACATCTTGTCTGGAAAAAATGTCCCACTGGGCCCCACAAGAATCATTTCCTTGTTTTTCTTCTCTGGAACAAGAGCTTTCTAGAAAATGTTCATCGTCAGAGTCATCAGAGTTTTCCATACTTCCACAGCAAAGAATGGATTCACCGTCAGAATCACTGTCGTCAGACAAATTTCCATTTTCAATAGTCAGAGTTTGACCTTCTTTAAGAGGGTCGCTGGAGTAAAAAGGTACATTTTCTATTCCGTTTGGGAGATGCATCTTTTCTCCAATGTCATGTAACCCTGATTCACCAGTGTCTTCACTTTGCATAGATGATTTGCCTTTCTGATCACTAGAATTACTGAATGACTGCCCATGATGTTGGCCTCGAGCCTTGTATGTTTTCATTAATTGTTCAATTTTATCTATCTGTTCCGGTGAAATTAAAGCATCTGTAGCATAAGCGAGAATATTAACCTGAGATTAAAAGCCAATAGAGTAAGTTATATGCATTTTTCAAAAGCTTAAAACAGTACTCGAGAGATCTATAAAACAAAGTAGAAACAAATTCTTGAATCATGCATATTGAAAAATAGAATGATATCCTACATTATATTTTAGGGTAAATTACATCTAGACCCCCTGTGGTTACGCGATTTACACATGGACCCAACTTGGTTTCGGAAATTACAATAGCACCCCTTTTTCCCTCAAGATTTACCATCTAAAAATAGAATTGTCGAAACTACACATAGAAATTTCCACGGAAAACAATTAAAGCCCTAAGAGAACGTAACGGAAGGTGAGAGTTTGTAATTACTCGGCAAACCATGGGGGGTTTAATTGTAATTTCGGAAATTTGTAAATAAGCCTAATAACAGGGGGTCTACTGTAATTTACCCTATATTTTAACCGACTCTTACCGTATCATGGGATTCGTAACACAGTTTGGACAAATAATCAGCCTGCATAAGTTCCTCAGGACCTCTATATGAGAAATAGATACAGGGACCCAATTCAGGCTTTGGAAATTCCTTTGGCAACTTCAAACCGACATTCAAAAGGCCAGAAACAGGATCAATGTACTCTGGAAGCGGTAAGGAACTTAAGATCTCATTATAATGGGCTGGAAACTGCTTTTGAAATAAATGGGAAGAAAGCCAAGCTATGAATTTTATAACTTTTTTCCGTACACTTGCATGTGTTCTCTTCTCAATTGACCCCATGAATATCCTCTTCCGATCAATTTCTACCTGCAATACCGTATTGCATACATTTATAAGAAGATGGCATGCAATTAAATAAAGGGTGAATTGCATCTACTACCCCTGATGCTTTCCATAATTACAATTTAACCTCTCTGTTTATGAAATTACAATTAAACTCCCTGACATATCACTTTAATGCAAAATAGGCTGAATCATTTGCATTTTCTGGCTTCATGTTGTATATTTTCAGAGAGTACTATAGAAATAACGTGAAATGTTAAGTAAGTTTTTTGTATTTTCTGAAAAACACAAGGACTAAAATGTAATTAGGGCAAACTTCAGGGGCAGTCGATGTAATTCGCCCTAAAACAATTTTCATCAAAATGCTATCCCATGGGAGGAAAATTAGAAGAAAGACAAATGTACATTTCTCTCGAGACAGAGAAATGCAATGTTTACTATTTGAAACGAAATACACGCAGAGGAGCAACTTACAGACCTCACACCAATCCAAGCAGTTTGTTGTTTTCATGCCACTCTGAGTACAAGAATCAGAGCTCTTATTCTCCATATATGAACAGAACATGATAATTGGATCCCAACACAAATCTGTGGTGCTGCGAAGGACATTTCGAACTATAACAGGTTGACCCTTACGCCAGTGACTCTGGAAATGATCAATTGTCTCCTGATGAAGATCTTTTAGAGTTGGACAATACAGATAATTGTCATTAAAACCTATTCTTCTTGACAGAGGTTTAAATTCACCATATTTAGTACCAATGTCATTGCACAGTGAGCAGCATAAAGAAACATCTGCAGTTGTTTCTGGAAAGTGATAGCTACACAGTATTTCTTCGGCTTTAAATTCTAGATCTCTAGTCCATTTAAAGGGAAATATACATCTTAAATTTAGGAGGCTTTCTCCACAACCTCCAATATCTGTTGGTGGGCAAGGAATTCTACCATCTTCACTAGTTGGCCAGCTTTGAGAGGAGATCTTCTGTTTAAGTAGTAGCTCATCACCAGATGCATGGATTTTCCTTTTCTTGCAACTTTTGAGCCTCAAACTTCCATTTAAGCTAAGTTGAGAAAGCTCCCGGCAGCAACTTAAGCAAAGATTGTACGAACACCTTCTGCAGCTTCTGTGGTAGTCCACAATCGGAGTTTTGCATTTGTTGCTGCTCGAATAATTTAAATCACAAGTAACAGTCACAAAGAAAATCATATGATTATGCTATGGACGGAGATATATGATTGTGAAATATAACATACCAGCACCATGATGTATCAGGGCCTAATTTAGTCTGTATAATCTGGATTTCAGAATGTTCTTTTCCTATTGCAAGTAGCGAATCAGGAAAAGATGAGTAATCATCAGATAAAGAAACCAAGTCAGTGATTACAGGATAAGCTCAGGTTATCTCATACCTGAAACCTTAGATTCTATTTCAAGCTCAATGCTTTGATCACAGTTTACTTTTTTCAGCACAGGCAGAAGCATGTGGATTAGATAGTGAAGCAATTGTTTCCTATCCATCTTTCTTCCTCCCATATAACATTCCTGGTAATAAGGTTTGCAGAAAACAGACCAATCAATTATGCTTACACAGGAACTCCATAAATCAAAATTCAGCATTTCCCATCTCAGACCTTATTATTAATGGCCCTGATTCTCATGCAGAGCTTACAGCTGCAAGTTCCACGACAAGCAGGACACTTAACCTTCAACTCTTGCTTCTCAAAATGCCTAAATGAAATTCAAACATGTAAGTGCTAGTTTCCATTACAACCATAAAAATTAGCTGAGATAAATTATTGTCCAGTTCTAGCTGTGAATTCAAGTTCAGATGTTTTAGCAATCAGATCTGCCTTTTCTGTAACTTCATAGGTTCTATACAATGGTTTATGTTTACATGAAGTTACACGGTGCAGCTTTATAAGGACCTTTTGTTTGACTGTCTAAAATGCCTGAAGCTGATTGCACAGCCACATGTGACTTACCAATAAACTATTGACTTATTAACATGCTGCAAATGTGACCTCTGCTATATGAATGCTACTTATATCACTTTCCACTATGAAATTGAGAAAGAGTAGACATTTGAAGTTCCCAGTGGTACATCTGCAGAAACTATTGCCAGAGAAAGATAAGAAAACAGACCTCTCTTTAATACATTCAGTGCAAAAGAAGCGCTTCCGGCAACTCAAGCACTTAATCAAGCAACGACCTTTACTTTCCCTACACCAATGGCATTTCTTCATTTTCTTCTTCTTCACATTTTCCGCAAACGGAACAACCTAAGTCAATGCGAGAAACATTTATGTAAATTTCTTCTAATGACAAAACGTAATGACAGTTCAAACAATATCTCAATTTCAAAAGATGACATCTTATATCAAACGAATAAGGATGGGAAAGCAGGATAACCTGCACTGTACTAATTGGGAGTGGTTCAATATTTTTTGATCGAAAATGCCTCTGCAGACAAGAATCACCATTAGAATCTGCGCCTACTTTCACATCCAAACCATCATTTCCACGAATTTCCTGAAAACTCGAAGTTGATTGAGAAATAGCCATAACTCCGTAAGGCAACTGTCTCGTCTCATCACCAATTGCATTGTCCTCCAACACTTTCTCCTCCTCCTTTTTCTTCTTCTTCTCCACCTGCCTCTTCAGAAAAACTCTGATCAATTCCAGCTGCAAGTCACCACTTTTCAACTTCATCTTCTTCAGAGCCTCATCCAACGCCTCCGATACACGTCTCCGCCGCCTCCTCTCCACCACCGCCTGAGGCACTTTCTTAATTTTCGTAACCCTGCGACTACTTTCTCCATTACTATTACCCCTTTTCTTCGTCACATTCCTCTCGAGCTTCAAAGAATCCGGAACTTTCTGCTTGTTCTGACGGTGCTTACCTTGCAGGTAATGAATATCGCACAGCGTTTTCCCGTCCATAGCGCGACGCTTGCACCGCCATTGACGGCCGTCGGTGCGCTTGCAACGGAATTCCTCCGGCGGCAGATCCTTCTCTCGCATTTTTCCAGCAGTTATGAATGAAGCAACAAATTTCCCCTTTCTTCCGTCAAAAATCACAGTAGCAATAGCAAATTTAGGGTTTCAGAAAGTGTGTGTTCTCTGTGTGTGTGTGTGTATTTATTGAGAGACGAGAAATAGAGATAGGAAAAAGGAGTCCTACGCTCAATCGAACGCTTCAGCTTATATCACAGGTGGAATATAATTACACTGCCACTTAAATAAATTCTTTTTGACTCTCAATTTTTATGTATCTCTATCTGTATCTATTGATTTATACACACACTCAATGTGCAATCACACGCAATGTACCTTATACAGTTTCTGTTTCTGTTACATGTCTGAATGAGGTGAAGATATTCTGATATGTTGCATTGTTTTGTACTGCATCTCTGTTTTTCTGAATTTTTTTCCCCTTTATTTTGATGTTTATAAGGTTTATTTTGAACAGCAGTTGTTACAATGTTTTAAGGTAGCAAAGAGCGTGTAATAAGATGACAGAGTTTTAATTTGTTGATCTGTGTGTGTAATTGGAAAAAAAGTGATATTATTCCAATAAGCAATTTCTTTTTGGCAAAAATAAGAAATATAAGGGACAAAATCTTGTAATAAGTTATGTATTATGATTGATCAGAAATCAGTAAATGAGAGATTGTGCACAATTTGTTTCTGTTGTTTGATGGAATTAATGCTGTCATTTTTTTGAGAGTCTTAAGGTTTAACATATCTGTTCTGTTTATGTAAGGCTGGACGTTTGAGAAATGCATAAACATGATAAATGTAGGCTGTAATCTATGATTTGTGGATACAGAACTAAAAGTACAATCCTTCGTCGTGTCGTATTTGTATCCGCGCATCTTAGAATGTAATGTTGTATCAATCGTATTTGTATCCGTGCATCTTAGAATGTAATGTTGTATCAAGATATTAAACTGTAGAGTGATGTATTATAATCTGGAAAGCTAATATGAGAAATATAATATTCTGCTGATGTTTTGTAAATTGAAATTATTTATGTATATATTTTAGTAAGCGTATCGATGTTGAAAGTAGGAATATTTTGAGAAATAAAAATGCATTCTTATTTTTAATGATGTTTTCTGGTATTTATGTATCTATTGTTGTCAGCTTCACTGATGTCTCTTGTTAGTAATTTTTTGTTGTCCTGATGCTGCTTTTTATAGGCTTTTTCCGTGCTTTTATATATAATAATAATGAAGTGGTTTTGGTTGGCAGATTGTATTCATAAATAACAAGGTATCATAAGGGGGACTTGGTAATAATTCATAAGAATATCAAAGGTTTCCTATATGTCCAAGTTTCAATATCAGACCAAAATCTGTACAGTGCTTTTTATTAGTCTTTTTTGAAATATTTGATTTATTGTCATATTAAACTATTAACATCTCAATACTCTATAGTGAATCAAGAACAATCCTCAACAATTTTGGTTTTGGACAAGACTGTAATTTAATTATCTTTTCTCTTTCAAATCAAAAAAACAATTGTCCTAATCACTTATTAAATGAGAGAAAACAAAAGCAATAAACTATGAAACAATGTATCCTCTTGAAGGATTCCAACTGACCATCTATACAAACGCTCCAAAAGATTTAAAAAAAAAAAAAAAAAGGAAAACTACTAACAAGACGAAATACTCAAAGACGAACTAAGATGTGCTTAGAATGATCCATTTCCAATGAGCCACAACCAATCAAGAGCAACACCTGAAAATATACCGGCAAGAAGAAAAAATACTAGCAAGTTACCCAATGCATTTTGCTCCGGTGCCTACGAATTTAAAAATAAAACATGTTAGAATCATGCTTAAAAAACGACGGGTCAACTACGAATATCCCCTGAGGTTTATGTCCTTTATGAAAAATAACCTGAAACCTTGAAACATCACGAAAATTACTCTGAGATTTGAGAACCATAACGAATACCCCTAAAACTAACGGGAAAGTTTTTGACTCAGGACCACAATTTTGAATCAGAAGAGAGATTTCAAGAAATGGCAGAGTATTCATAATTTTCAAGGTTTTAGTGTGTTTTTTGTAAAACGAACAAACCTCGGGGGGATTTTTCGTAATTATCTGAAAACAAAATAATGATTGGGATTTCTATATTTTGATGGTTTTTGCTCGACTCACCTTATATCCTCGGGGAGCCACTGATAGTACACAGACAGTGAGGTAACCATTTGAGAGTCCTAGGAAAGATACTAGGAATATCATCCATCCTTGGGTTCCGTACTTTGCGGTGAAATAGAAACACGGGATGAGCAAGAAACGTGATAATGTTGCAATCATGATTCCCTTTCTACATTCCAGTCTAATGCAATTTATTAGAGGAACGTATCTTCCTATGAGATCCCACAGGTTGTACATTGCTATCAGGACAACCGCGTACCTTAACATGCAAAAAGTATAAATAGATAAATAAATTTAAAAAAGAATAACGAATTGGAAGGTAACTTTAAGAAAAGTTAAGGTATGTCTAATTACAAAATCCTCTATTGACCTTAGAAATTTGATAAGCTCTGATGAAATTAATCAATAAACTTGGATAGCATTGTCTAGATGTGTGAAAACAGTTTGAAAAGTGCACTAAGATTATCTAACAGCAACAAGGTTTGACTAAAGGTAATGAATAATACAAGAAAGGGAGGTATGTGTAATTTCGAAACTAAGAGGGGTACTTCGTGTAGTTAACATAGATACAAGGGAGGTATGTTAAACCCAAGAGGGGTGCATTGTGTAGTTAACATAGATACGACAGAGGTATGTGTAAGTTTTAAACCCAGAAGGGTACTTTTTGTAATTAACATAGATAAAAGGGAGGTTTAATATTGCTTAATATGAAAGACGGAAAAAGAACAATGATACTTACCAGTCACCAAGTTGATGTTTGCCAGTGTTTTCAAACAAGAATCCGGGGAATATTGATAATGTGAGAACATATATCAAGTAAAGGTCCAATGCATAATCAATATTCTTAATTAGCAATTGTTTATTGGTTAACCTGTCAAATTTGACTTCATCGACCTGTAATGATAACAAAAGCTGTTTCATAAAATTTGAAATAGCAAATTAATATGATTTGAAGTCACTAATATCATAATAAAAGTATTTACTTTTTCTTTGTCGGTGCTGATTCCTGCAGCGGCAAGATCAGATGAAACTGTTTTCGAACCTTCTGAAGCAGCCTTTTTACGAAAGTACATCACGATTGGAAGCTTGGCAAAGACGAATGCATATAGGAAAATACATAGGAATTCAAAGAATGTCGAGATTGCAAGAAACAACACTGCAAAAATATAATGAGATATTAATATGACCAATAATTATGCTTGACTATTTCCAATACAAAAAATATGAAGTCCCGCAATATGATCATTAGTGAAGAGAAAAAGAATCATAAAATTAAATTTCTGACTCCATCACGAATGATTATTTCCAGGAAAAATAATTTTGGGCTACTTACATGTTCCTTTACGAAGACCATGGTCGGTTTTATCAAAAGCTGCTTTTGTAATTAGCCTCAGTCCAGAAGTCAGAATTCCCGAAGCAGCCAAACCAGCAAAGAATGACTGCAATTTCAGCAAAAAATAATTTAATTACTAAAATTTTTAGAAAAATGAATTAAAATTGGGAAAATATATTACCTGCAAGAATTCAGGACACATGAAAGATAAATCTCCCACCATACCACCTTGAACATGAGCATCTGCAACTCCAAAAGCAGCAACAAAAACACATATGCCAAAATAATTTCCGACCCCTCCTTTGCCTGATGAGCCCAAATCAATCTGTTTAAGCAAGTATACGAATTATTAGTTGTTTATTTATTTTAAAAATAGTTTATCACAATATGTTGAATTCAGACTGTTACCAAAATAAGTCCGAGGGTACTTAAGCAGAAAAGGATGTATCCAAATATGTTTCGTTTCCTTGTATCAAGTTTTGCTTCATAATAAGCAAGAAATGCAATTGTTCCAACGGCAAATGGTTGATAAACCAGCGTAAGTACCCTTGAAGGATGATATTTCTGCAAAACAAAGGAAAAATACCATAAATTATTAACAGATTATATTGCAGGTTATAATATAAGAACTTAAATTCAATTTGAAGCAGTCTTATATTTCAGAAAATATATAAAATAAGATATGCTTACTGGAAACAAAGCATAGTAATAATCTCCAATTGTCAGCATGCTATTCCATGAGACGAGAGATCCGAGTCCAAGGAACCAACATACAACAATTGCCAGTCGTTTTCCCTGAAATTTGATCAAGCAATTAAAACGCATAATTATATATATATATACCAGCAAGCAACATTGAGGAGGAAAAACAATTAATCAAAACAAACCTCAAGCCTGGTAGGACTTGAGACAACGTTTGAATCACCTTCCATTGTTGCTCCCCTGCAAAAACAGGAATCGGTTTGAATATATTCAATTCAATAAGCAGAGTATAGTGACAAAACAAATATGATCATTAAAACTGGAAAATGACAAGTAGATATTCTAATAGAGTAGAACAACTTTTAATGGAAAATACCAGATTCTTACAGAAAAAGAACAACTTTCAATGAAATAAAAAGTGGGATATGTCAATCAAAATACCATAAAACAACGTAATCAATTCCTCAAAACATAAAAAGCCCACTCCTGAGTAACTTTCCAACTAAAAAGAATAATATCAATATCAATGCATAATATCAATTCATGAAAACCCAAAAATCAAGAAACAATACCGGAAAAGATGTGATCTTTAAACAACCCAGAATCACTAATGGGTTTGGATGAGAGAAAGGAAAATGGGTTTTACCTTTTTGGTTAAAGGAGTTTGAGTTTGACTGCGAGTCTGAACAGAAGAGATTCACAGCCCTTTTTGAAGGAGATTCTTTATAGATACACCCTCATCTCATCTCATCTCATCTCATCTCGTATATAAATACCACAATGTGAAAATATAACCAAATGCCTAATTAAATTTGACTTCTTTGTCGCAGAAAACGTGGTCAGGCTGTTGAAATAATGGCTGTGGGAAGAAATATCCTAAAAAGCGCATCCCGAGAATCTCCAAGTCTCCATGTGGAGAGCAACTTGTTCTTCGGAAATAAAAAATGAAAAAAAAAAAAAAAAAAAAAGTAAAATCTTTGTTAGTTAGATATGACTTATGAGGTTTATCTGAAAAGGAAGGAATTTGACTTCGTATGGAAAGATATGTTTTAGTTTTTGAACTTTGAAGAGTCCCTTCATTTGGAAATTTCAATGCGTTACATTCGGAGTTACTATTTGACTTTATCATAAATACTTAGCAAATAAGAGATAATAATAATAATTAATAACGATAATCATATGTATGCATTTCAAGGGTCTTTGGAGTTACTATTTAACTATATTATATATTACAAAAATTATATATTTGACTAAATTAATCGGTAAGTATACAATCGAAGGGTCTCAAAGTTGTCATTGGCTCCTAACTTTTGGATTTTTCTGAAATAAAGAAGTCAAAGGGTTGTTATCTTGGCATATATTTTATTAGGAAATCCAAATATATAAATACAAGAAGATATGAGGATCTGCAATTATTTATTATTTAATTAATGCAAGTAGAGCTGTAAAATGGGCCCATTAATCTAAAATTCCAAAACTTTGCACAGTTCGATTTGAATTTTTTAATTAAATGAGTTAAAGGTTATATTTGTGTTTAGCATGAGGCGAAATATTAAAACAAAAGGTGAGATAAGCATTATATATATATATATATATATATATATATATATATATTTTTTTTTTTTTTTTGTTAAGCATTATATTTTCTTGAGATTTGAGTATTAGTCAATTTAAGTAGACTAATGCATATAAAAAAGAAAAAGTTATCTGAAGAGAAACTCATGATTAAAGATATACCAAACATAATCATCTCGTTCCTAATATATACTCTTTGTGTTATTAATATTTTTATTTCATAAATAAAATCATTATAAGAATACACAATACAAGATAAGTGATCAAGTGATTTTTATTTTACAATAATTGCAAGTGAGGACCTGAGGTTTTAGGGATGTAAATGAGTTGAACCAGTTCACAAGTCTAGCGAGCCAAATCAATAAAGGTTGAGCTTTGCATTTAAAATTTTCGAACTCGAGCTGGGTATGTAATATTTTACTTCGAACTCGAACTTAACTAATCTTTTTCATCGATTCACGGGTCTTCTATATTAATTGCCGAGCTCGAGTTTTAGTCAAAATATTAAAATTTATGAAACCAAACTCAAACTTGAGGTTGAGGCTATGTTAACATGTAAACTCGAGCCGACCTTGAATATGGTCTCAAACAGAACTTTAGTCCTTTTTTTCTTGGCTCCCCAAGTTTGAGCTCGAGCCTAAAAAAAGACCGAAACTTCGCTTGACTCAACTTATTTATATGTTTACATATTTAGTTTCGACAACAACTTAATTCGAGTAATAATTATTTATTTAATAATACAAATAACTGATAAACATAAATATGTAATTTGAAAAGTATATAACTGATAGTTGTATTCTTCAGGATAATGATTCAAATTATAGAAAAGTTAGATTAACATTTAACTTTATAAAATTTGAGGGCACAACTTCACCTTTCAGCCCCTACTGCCATTCCTAACATCAAAGATTCAAGAAAGCTACTATATAAAAAAAATTCATTACATGTAAAAGTACTTTTTTCCTGGAAAATGAAAGAAAAAGTGGTGATAGTAAAGAAGATGTATTAATCATAAAAGTAACCATAAAAGAACCATTACAAATTATATATATTAGGTTTGTGGAAAATATAATATAATTTCTAGGGTTGAAAGAAGAAAAAGGGCCGAGGGGGTCATCAGGAAAATAACAACATAATTTAGATCAGGATTAATTAACAATATATATTTAAAGTGCATGTAAAAGCAATCAAAAAAATCATTGTAAGAAATTGTGTAAAAGACCTAACCTTAGTTACCCTCCATGCTGGTTGTTACCATTTGGGAGCAACAATGACAGAGAAAATAACTGAAAATGTATTATTGAGGTGATGATGATCAAGAAAATGATGGAATAATTTTCGGGGAACACGAGGACGAAATGGACTATTAATTCTTATGTTTACCAAATTTTAATAGCCAATCAAATACTTTACAGACAATAAAGAAAATAGCTAATTTATTAGAAACCTTTTTTTTTTTTAGGAAGAAACTATATTTTTGTTAGGTAAGACATTTTTTTCACTTTTTCGGCCTTTTTTCGTATGAGTTGCATCTTGCTGGAAATTCCGCCCCTTCAATTCATGGAAACCATATTGATTATAAAGTTGTAATGGTGAATTACATTTAGATTCTCTCACATTTGATTTAAATTACAACGACATGTTTAGCTTAGCTCATATTTGATTTAAATTACAACATATTTAGCTTAGCTGGTTTAGGTATTGGCGGTTTGACCCTGAGGTTTGCGGTTCAAGTCAAACCCTCTTGATTGCAATTACTAATGTGATGTGGTTCAGTTAATAAGTGGAATATAGTTATTTTTTGTAATGATAAATTAGGGGTTTCGGAAATTCTAACACATTAATAGAAAGTTATTAGTAGTGGGCCTAGTGGCAATTCAATATTGTTTTTGTTATTACTGTTTACTTTACAAGCAAACACAATGACTTATTATATGATATAACTTTACATATAGGGCCCAAACACAGACTCACACAATACTTTTGGGACTCGTATAAATCCTGACATGGAAACAACCATTAGCACACAATTTTTACTTATAAAAGTCCTTAAACGCAGACACGGTCCAATTATCAATTTTTGTTGGCTTAAATCACTACATAACATCTAACTTTCAAGATTTACGGTACTTTATTTAGACTATTAATCAATGCGGATTTTTTACT
Source organism: Verbena officinalis (assembly GCA_958496215.1). Classification (NCBI taxonomy): domain Eukaryota; kingdom Viridiplantae; phylum Streptophyta; class Magnoliopsida; order Lamiales; family Verbenaceae; genus Verbena; species Verbena officinalis. Next base: position 1,759,548 of record OY292386.1, read on the forward strand.
CTAATCAGAGGGATTCAAATCAAGAATAATTGCCTTGGAAAAAAATCCTTATTAAAACCTTGGCATTTTTGTCCAAATCAGATACTTGTTTTTTCAATATAAAGCAAAAAGGGGATCGGCCGGTTAGAGACAAAATATAATTGGACGGCACGTCGAGGAGAGACTATGACATTTGGGCCCCAATATAGCTTTAAAGTGTTGGGCTTAGCTTTCTTTAGTCTCACCACCACCAGGCCCACCAATATCTCTCTCTTCCCCAAGTTGCTCATGTATATATGAGGCAGAAATCAGAATATATTCCTTCTCTAATCAGATATTTTTCAAAATAATTAAATGGGCCGAATATTAAACACAGTTTATATATAATTTGCAGCATAATATAGCCCAAAAGTAATAGAAAAGAAAAGGACTTATCCAAATGAAGTAATGAATGGCGCTCAAGGTTCCCTTTTCCCCTGGTTACGGTCTATAATGAAAGTATTTTAAATTTTCTGGTGAGTTTTCGGTGCGGTTCGGATTTTCTAAGTTTCGAATCGGTCTAAATTTACATAAACTAAAAAGTCACTAGATGAATTATGAAAAACAAACTTAAATAGACTTACAGTGAAATAAGTATATGCATATCAAAAACAGGTAATTTTAATCTAAACCTAATTCGGTCAAACTAAATTAATCACGTGATGAGTATGTTTTATACGTGAGGTGAGATTGGATTAAAATTTAAAAAGCTTCACTAATAGAAAAGGTAGATAGTTGATGTAGAAAATGCTTACTTTCAAGACAATTATATAACTTATATATGCAGCTTTGATATGTCCTTTTCTATGAAGGCTTTTGCTTTTCTTCCTCTCATAAGTAATAATTGCATTGTTGACATAATCAAGCAATCAAATAAATATTATTGTAGTGCTATAATTTGCCGTCCAAAATTAAAATATATAATGGGGTAGGGATCATATATCACAGTTGCACAACTATATATTAGATGAGATGATGACTACAAACACTTTTTAATTAACTCAATGTTTTTATACCATTAAACTCTATAAACATCTAATCTAATTTATTAATGGATCGTTAATTATTGAATAAAGGGAAATTTTAACCCTAGCTCAGCTAGGATAATCTCCTTATCCTATCCAATTCTGTTCCGCTAGCTTTTTTCCAATTAGAGCCCTAATCTGATCAAAACTTTATAAACTAGTAAAAAAAATTTTACAAGTAAAAAACCTTATCCGTACAAGATCAGGGGTCATGCTTACTAATGACTTAAAATCCAGTGAACTGGATCCAAAATATAATATACCATCACTATATATATATATATATGTATTCCAACCCTATTTTTAGGTTACCATAGAAGACCATAAAATATGCTTATTTATAAAGTGATGTAGCTCAACTTGCTAGCAAAATGATAATATACCTCAACAACTTTCTTCATATGGTAAACTATGAAACCTCTTTCGTTAGGTATTTGTTAAATATTAGTCAATTATTGGACCACTTCATTATGTTCATTCTTCATCCACACAACAATTAATTACTATATATTGTTTTTTTCCTTCTTTTTCCTTCAAAATTATAATTCTAGCTTCACTATGTAATAGCGTTGACGTCGACTACCAATAATTTTTTAATTTTTCTATTTGTCCATCGAAAGAAGAAGAAGAATAATATCATAATATAACAAACAAAGTTAATTATAAATTTAAATGAATTATTTTTATTTCTGTCCACTAGTAAAGTAAAAACCCATTTTAGTTTTAGCATATGTAAATGAAAAAAATGAAATACTTGGTCTGTGATAATAAATGCATCACAGTCAAATCCACTTTAAAATTTCCCCCTCCGCTAAAAGACATTCTCCACAATTTCGTACGCTAACAGTCGGTCCTTTTTCATATATCGTCCTCCTCCACCACTTCAGCATATTCTTGAGCACGTTGTCGACATGAATATTGAATATTGATACACAATAAGGCTCCATAATCTCTCATTTCTCCTACGAAATTGCAGATAATTGTTGATTGATTATGGCCTCAACACACTCTGTTCCAGTCAGCGAGATGGACGCCGACTCGCTCGCGTCAACGCCACGCTCCGATCAACAACACCACCTCCATGACGACGGCACTCCCTCTCTGCAGCCGCGAATCCGGTTCATGTGCAGCTTCGGCGGCAAAATCCTACCCCGCCCACACGACAACCAGCTCCGCTACGTCGGCGGGGACACCCGCATCGTTGCCGTCCACCGCCACACAACCTACTTGGCCCTCCTCGCCAGACTATCCAAGCTCTATGGTACAACCACAACCAACATTAGCATAAAGTACCAGCTCCCCAACGAAGACCTCGACGCGCTAATTACCGTCACGGCTGACGAAGACGTCGAGAACATGATGGAGGAGTACGATCGGCTCAGTCTGGGCCACAAATCGGCTCGGCTCAGGCTCTTCCTCTTCCCCATTGAGAGCAACGACTCCAGAGCCAGTAGTATCAACTCACTCCTCGACGGCTCGGCTAAGCGCCAGAATTGGTTCGTCGACGCCCTCAACGGCGGACAGGGACCCGGTCCTCTTCTCGAGCGCGGCCGGTCAGAGGTATCGTCTATCGTCTCCGAAGTGCCGGATTATCTCTTCGGGCTGGATAATTCGGACGACCCGCTGAAAGAGAGCAACAAAATAAAAAACAAAAACCTCCTGAACGACAACGTATCGATGTCGGATCCGGGTTCCCCCGCCCCAATCGCTTCCTCACCGTTCTGCTCCACATCCTCCTCCCTAGCTCCGCCGCCTGATCTCCCGCCGGTAAAAACCAAACCCGTTAACCCCTCACCCCTTCTGGAACAAAAGGACACTGAAATGGTGAACGAAAGAATGGTTTCTCAACAGACCGGGTATTCAGGTAGCCCGATGTGGCATTACCCGAACCCGTCTGTCCAACCCATGCCCGCTGTATATTATGTGCCTGGAAGCCATGTTCAAGCTTCGACTGCTTCTGTTCAACCTGTTCAGATGAGGCCTCAGTTTGTTCAATCCTACCCGGTCGTTCCGGGGCAAGTACCGATTGGGTATTCGGGTCAGGTATATGGAGGGGGTATGAGACCTTATGAAATGCCTGCTAGAATTCTCACTGATAATGGAAGTCAAGCCATGTATTATGGAGCAAGAAACATGGCTGTTATGCCTGGTTCTTATCCGGGTATGGTGGTTCCGGGTGGGGAAGAAATCCAAGGATCAACTCCGGATATGATGTCGGGTCGGGTGTCTCAATGATTCTTGTTAAGAATTGTTTGATACGTCACATCACTTCTGCACCGCTTTCTTAATAGAGGTAATTGTGATATTTGATTGGATGATAAAGATTTTTTTCATGTAAAATTTTGTGATGTATGTATGTATGTATCTTTTATTTGGTTGTCACAATTTGTCACGAGATTATTGTTGTGGGAAAATTTACAGTTTGCTAATGCATTTTGTGTGGAGGTAAGTGTAAATAAGAAATACAATTGTATGGATATATAAGAGTTTTGGATTATTTACTGTTGGCTTGGCATGGACATTCTTGATTAACCTTTTTGTTTCTTGTTGATTCTTGGAAATTGGCAACCTAACACTTTGGTATTATGTTATCTTAATGGAAAGTTGAAATGTTATGTTTTGTTTTTTTGAATTACACCATAAAATGTGTAGAGATTTATCTTCTTTTGGTCTCACTTGATCAAAGAGGTGGTTGGAGATTCTTGTATTCATTGTCGTTTGAGACTTTGAGCCATATGCATGTACCAAAAAGACAGATTGTACCATATTTTTAATCCATTAAGAAAAAAAAAATTCTAATATAAATCTCATTTAATTTGAATCTTTGAACTCTTAAAATGGTCAAATATCTGACTTATACAAGAATTTTATCTCTAACTAAACGCGAGTATCACGTAAGTTGATTATAATGACTGTATCTGTAATTATAGTTTTAGTTGAATTTCATATTGTTAGTAGGTTTAATCGTTTTACTCCAAAAAAAGAAAAAAAAATAATAAAAGATCATTGGGGCTCAATTGGTTCACTTGATAAGAATGGATAGGAGTCATAGGATTGATGTAATTGAGGTGATTATAGTGTTCAACATTATATAATCGATGTTCTTGAATTGCAGGGAAAATATAGTCATCATACACAAATGACAACTATCAATTAACTTTAGACTCACAATCACTGCCCCACCTAAGTAAGGATAAATAAATAAATTATAATCTATAAATTGTATACCGGGACAGCAATCAATGCTCTAAGTAATAGGGTCTATCACAATCAATCAAACATGCCCTAGGGCTTCACGTTCTCAGTTAATTTGACCATCCATGTTATTATTTTTTACTGTATCATGAAATATTGCAACAAACATGATGATATGGTAACGGTACGAAATGAATACGACAATCAGATTTGTGTTAATATTTATTATTCGATAAGTGTTTGATATGAAGATTTGATCCCCTTTTATGTATTTTTTTTGAATAAAATTAAATTAATCAGATTATTAATAATATCAATCACAACAAGTTACAAAAAACACAAAAAAAGCAAATTAATACAATAGACTCGTACTCATATTACGTAGTGTCCAAATTAGTTTGTCAAATGGATATATATCACGGATAAATATTTAAGAATAATTGTTGATGGGCTGCTAAAGAAAATACATAATCCATATAAATTGGGCCATCTATGAATCTATCTGGGCCTTCCAAACACTAAATCACATAACTCTCTACCAAAGCCCATATTAAAATACCATAGGTATTAAATCTTACTAAAAGAACATATCAAAATTAATTGTTTTCAATAACGAATTATAGAATCATGTTCATGAAATATGCATGGTAATTTCGAGTCAACATTTTCATAATACGTGTTAGAAGATATTTTAGCAAATTTTACTTTAAAAACAAAATAAGTTTGAAGCTAAGTTTTCCAACATCTAACTTCTTTATTTATTTATATATTATATTCAATAGTGTTTTCGTGTTTTTTATGGTTAAATACTCCCTGGATTTTTCTAAGTTCATATAATATTGCTAGCTACAAATAAGATTTTTTTTTTTTTCAACATAAATACTTTTGCACACACTCCCTAAACAGTAAATCTTTTCCTAGAATAGTACAAATTTGCAAATAATTTAGTGCTAAAATTAATAAGAAGATAAAAAGCCTAAAATCCGAAATATATTTCCCCCGCAGCCAAACACGCCCTAATAAATCTCCCCCCACCTCTGTTTTCGTACATGTTGAGTGCCATTTACCATATTACATATACAGACATCATATATATTGCGATTGCGGTGCCCTCTGAGAAATCTTCTGACCCTTTCTACTTCAACTCCTCTGTTTCATTGCCCATTTGCGGCCTTCGCCCCCGCCACTAAACCGTCATTACTCTTTTCGAAACTTTTCATAATTCTCAGAAGGAAAAAAGGGGTATTTTCCTAGTGTTCATGCGGCGGTTTTGATGGCGGCGCCACCGGTGAAATCGCAACCATTGCACAACTTCTCTTTGCCCCATCTCAGATGGGCTCACAAGAACTCCTCCTCGTCGGGGGGCTCCGGCCGCTTCCGCCGCCGCGACTCCCCTGATCAGCACCAGCACCGCTGCCTCGAGCAACAGTCGGACCCCGAGACCCGACCCAACAAACCCAAGCCACAACCGCCGCGGAACGAGCCCGCCGCGGCCATGATGGAGGAGGAGGAGGAGGAGAATGGGGAGGCCAAGCCGTGGAAGTTGCGGCCGAGGAAGGAGATCATCAAGACACCGGCGTCGGTGGCGGCTACTTCCAGGAAAGACACGGGCGTTGAGAATAATGATAACAAGAAAAATAGCAACGGTAACGGGGTGAAATCGCAGAGGCTGAGGGGGATGGCGGAGGGCGGGCAGCAGCACGGCGGCGTTGAGCGGCGGGGGAAGAGGAAGATTTGGATTTCGCTGTCGAGGGAAGAAATCGAGGAAGATGTTTATTCTTTGACAGGCGGCAAGCCCGCCCGCCGGCCAAAGAAATGGCCTAAGAATGTTCAGAAACAACTCGATGTATGTGGGCTTCAAATCCCTTTTCTTTACTTCTTTCTCTCTGAACAAAATGATTTTTTTTGGGTTTAATTTTGAATTTTAGAAGTAAATGAGGAATTTTCTTACTTTTAGGTATCTTTAAGTGATATATTCTCTTTTTGCAGAACGTATTTCCTGGATTGTACATGGTGGGGGTTGCAGCCGACTCGTATAGGGTTATGATGCTCTGGTATGGCCTTATTATTTATCTTGATCTGCATATAATTGAAGTTGTTGTGCATGCATGCTTTAGAATGGCTTTCTGTTGTGAATCAGTGTAAATACCAAACTTTAATCAGTGAAAAATTGATTATTCTGGGGCTGGCTTTGAAAGATTACAATATGGAAATGGTCTCTTGGAGATGTAAAATCATAGTGTGGATCATTAAGCCTGACTTATGGTATAAAGGGCTCTATATTTGCATTTGCCTGCCTGCATTGTGTGTAAGGTTTATGTTTTATACATGTAATGCATTTATTCATTGTAGATTGCCAAGGTTTGATTTTTCGATAATGTGATATGCAGAGGTTGGAGATGAAGTGATATGCTGCAACGGTACCTTTTGGGGGAGGTATAATAGTGAATTATGTAAACAAGGATAAGGATGCTACTGAAAATAGATTTCATGTCTACATATGATTCGTAGTCTTTTCTTTGTAGATTAGTTTCTGCACGTTATCTATAATTCAGGGATTAGCAAAGTTTTCATGCTGTCGATGAAGCTTATGATGTAAGGTTTGGACTTTGAAGCTTATGTGAATGAATGAATGAATTGGCTTTCTGGTAAGTGAGGGTTATGCGAAAAGTTTTGATCTTGAATGTGTCATCTCTACAGTCTTTCTGGAAAATTTTACATACTTGTTTTTGGATGTCAAGGATATATAAATGGAATAACTATGAAAAACCCCCTGAGGATGGGTCTTTTTTTGAGAAACACCTTGTAACCTTGAAATATTAGGAATACCCCCTGAGTTTTTATGCCTTTTTCAAAAGGACATTGAAATCTTGAAACATTACGAAAATTGCCCTAAGGTTTGAAAACATTACGAATACCCCCCTAAAACTAACGGAAAATCGTTGACGATCATCGACTTTGGGGATAATTGTAATGTTTTCAAAGTTTCAAGGTGTGATTTGTTTTGTTTCAAATCTCAGGGGTTATCCATCAGGCTTTAAGGTTTCTGGGTATTTTTCTTAAACAGCGTAACCTCAGAGAAGTATTCGTAATTGACCCTATATAAATATGTACAAAAGACACCCTGAGACTTTGAAAATTATAAAAACCACCCGGAGTCAATGATTTTCTGTTAGTTTCAGGGAGGCAGTCGTTATGGTTTGCAAATCTCAGGGTAATTTTCGTAATGTTTCAAGGTTTCAGGGTGTTTTTTGTAATTATTCCTAATAAACTTATTTCAACGTCATCCTGAATGAGGGTGGGATTGAAATGTCTTTGTCCTGGTTATTTATTTGCATGGAGGGAAAGGTTTTGTTAATATTGATGAATTATATGTAATAAATGTTGTGATGGAGATGATTGAGACATTTAGAACAGTAGCATTCTCATCTTAATGTGTTTTGAATTATATCCTTTGCATTTCCAACACTTCATCTTTTCCCAGTTCCCCAGCTTTTTATCCAATGGGAAGTGAGATTATCAGATGCCCACATTTTTCTTGGGTTTCTTAAATACTGTTTTATGTCTTACATTAACTGCAAACACTGTTAAGTTTCTTACATTAGTCTATGGGTGAAATAGTATATTACGAAAACTCGTAAGGTGTAATCTATTTATGAAAAATATCCTGAAATCTTGAAATATTACGAAAATTACCTGAGCTTTGCAAAACATAAAAATCACACCTTGGAAATTTACGAATACCCCCTTGAGTCAATGATTTTTCGTCAGTTTTAGGGGGTATTCGGAATATTTTGTAAATCTCAGGGTAATTTTCGTAACGTTTCCGAGTATTTAAAAAAAAAGACCTTACTTCAGGGGGTTTTCATAATTATTCCTTAATCCATTTACGTGGTATATCCTCTTTCTTACCAGATCTTGTTGAGTGCAGATTTGGTCTTTCTTACTATGTCGTTATGCTCCAATTGTTGGGTGTTAACTCCATCTATGGGTCAAAGGATCCAGATATCGTATTTAGATTATTTGAAGTGAATTAAAGATGTGGTGAAATCGAGTCAAATAGAGGCGTACTCTACATAAATGAGAAATAATAAAACAACTTTCACATTTTTGCAAAGAGATGCCATATAAACTTGCTCTTAAATTGATCCAGAATCAGAATCAGAATCAGAATCAGGATCATCACAACCTCATCTAAAACAAACACACTTTCATCCGCAGATCAAATCACTACACTAATAAACGTGGAATTATTGTTGCATCCACGCACTAAAACCACTACAATCATCCACATGTATGTACATCGGATCTGATCCACCTTATTCCGGTGGAGGGATTAAAGGAGACGAGTGGTATCCTAAGAAGTCGGTTTATAAGAGCTTTCTTTTGATGTCTTTTGCATGGTAAGAGAATCAGGAGATTTCAGAAAACTTGGATTTGATAGTGAGAATGGTTTGGAAGAATCTTCAGACAATGTTCCGATGCAGATGGTATCTCCTCTGCCGTACCAGATGCCGTCTTGGACATTGTTCATCTCCAAGGTTCGAGATTCCTGCACATATGATTATTATATAACATAGGACTCAAAATTTAAGAGTATCTTTGTCATGTTCATTTAGGCTGCATTTACATTGAAATATTTGGATTTGAAGGAAGGATTTCAAAAGATATTAATTTCAAGGGCGAAGTGTAACTACAATTTAGTTCCTCTATCTTCAAAAATTACGAAAAACTCCCTCACAGTTCAATTTATTACAACAAAACTCCCTGAAATGTGCAGTTATAAGCTGTCTATTATATATCGAAGATCAATTATTCACCTGAAATTAATTCTCTCATTTTATTCATCATTATTGTACATTTATACTTCATGATATTAAACGTACCTGACATAAAGTGCAGCAGGGGCAAACAAGATGGTAAAGACAGTCATCGAACAAGCTCTCGCTTCCCTGCATAAGCAATCGGGTTGAATTATTTGTCAAAAATGAATCAATTACAACAAATAAATCCCTATTTCATGATTTAAAACAGTAAATAAATAAACTTACTTGTATTTTGAACTTTTTTCTCATCTGTGTCCTGTAATATCCGACATATATTCCAGCTGAGACAATGGAACCAAACACAAAATATAGAAGACAGTGTTTCCTGGTGATGGTGAATGCTACTAGGCTGGAGATGGCAATTATTACCAGAACCAAGTAAAGGAATCCCTGCAAGATTCATGAGTTTTGGAAAATTAAGGAAAATCACAAGAAGATAACTGAAGGGAGAATGAGTAGTTACCTGAAGGAAACAGGAACCAAATCCAGCTCGTTTCATGTTCTTCCCAAATCTATAACATGGACAACTGCAATAATGACAATATAATTAAAACAAAACCATCTAACCCCTGTCCATTTTGAAACCAAATAGATAATAATTAGCTATATCCTGAATGTCAAATTAAGTCCGAGTTAAGACCAAGTCGCAAAGACATAGCTGAACTTAAGAAGAGACAACAAGGAGAAAAAATAAATAAAGTATACTCCACGTTCCACCAGGTTAGGTGCAAATATGAGATAACCCAGTAAATATCTCAAATTACTTGGAGAAAATTAACAAACCCTTTTGATTAAATGACGCAAAATGCAATATCTTTAAGAAAATGGAAACGATGACCACATTTTCAAATACCAAAATTGCAAAAAAAAAAAAAAAAAAAGATAATACCAGGTGGATTCAATTGCGAGGCGTCGATCATCGAAGCAATCATAAACAAGATCACCTTCCCACATTCTAAACAAACCCGTTCCATAATCATCTTCCTCTTCTTCGTTATCCCCATTCAATTTTCCCCACCCGCTTTTCTTCGCCTGCATCGCCACCGTGGAACAGAGCATGTCAAAATCCACCACCGTCACACCCGGCAACAGCCTCGTCTCCTCATCCTCCGCCACCGCCGTATCTCCCTTCTCCACGGCGGCCATTATTCAAATGGGGTCGCTTATTTTCCTGGCAAACGACCCCTTTTAACAAGTTTAGCGAAGCCCTTTTCCCGCAACTATATATGTGTAATTTGCTAATATGATCTCTTTTTCTGAGACAAATTAACAATGGGGAGAAGGGCAGGATAAAAGAAGATTAGGTTGATGTTAGTTTGCTCATCTTTATAATACAGCGTTAGGCCAGCGAAGCGGATATTAAGGGAGCTGATAATGCTACGCTGGACGTGAATGAACAATCCTTCTGTTTTTCTTTTTTTTTTTTTAAACTTTTTTTGAAACTTGTTTCTTCTTGTTACTCAAAACAGCTAACGGTCAAAAAGTGGCGATTTTAGGCAATCCAACGTTGAGCATATCCTATAAACTCAATATGCCTATTAATTACAACAAACTTACTCCTAAGCAAACTACAATAAAGCAAAAAAAAAAAAAAGGAAAAAGAATATTAGTAAAGACACGAGTCTAATATAAGTAAAATATTGCACATCGTTTCTTTATTTTTAGGGTTTGAATTTTTCAATTTATTTTTCAATAATTTTTCTTTTAGTTATTTGTTAATGAGTTGGGTTAGGTTAACACGATAAATTTTAGATTGTGTTTGGGTTTATCCTTAATGGGTTTCCGACTTAATGAATTGAGTTTGGATTTACTACTTTTTAACACGAACCCATTCCAACCCAACTCAATTGCCACCCCTAGCAATTATATGATAATATGCCAACTGGAAAGTAGTATTATTGCAGTTTTGCTGGTCCATTCTTATGGTTGTTACATGTTGTATAAAATAATAATACGATACTCTTGGCTGCATGGACTCATAAATTAAACTGTTTGGTGCAGATAAACCATATATGAACCTGAGTAAAATTCCAGTTTTACACTTTGACCAATAGAACTTCAAATAAAGAAAAAAGGAAATACATATAACCATGAAAATAGTAAACATCATCCCAAGATCAAGTCTTTGCTGCAGGTCTAACAAGCCCAAGCCCAGAACCACTTCCCAAATGTTTAAAATCCTTAGCTTCAAGATGATCATCATGACCTGCAAAACCAGTTCCTCCTTTCTCCAAATTCACAAGATTTCTCTCTTTACACTTTTTATCACACACAACACAAACCTTATCAACCTTCACAAACTTATCAGCACACTTTTTGCAGAAAACATGCCCACAAGAACTCAAGGCCACAAGTGAGATTGTATTTGTCAATGTGACTTTACAGCTAGGACAAATATATGTCTTATCAAGAGAACTCGATTTCTTCTCTTCACTTGTGTATTCTGTAAAATGGACAGGGAAAAGTGTCTTTAACCTGAGTTTTTCCTTTCCTTCAGGACATACTGTGTCTGTCGATGGAGCTTCTACTTTTTTAGGAGCTTCTGGTGTTGCAGAAGGGAGCCAAAAGGCCTTCATTGTACGAAGTGCTTCCTCTTCGTATGAAGTGGTTTTTACGCTGTTGGCTCCATGGAAATTGTTCTTGTCTCTACTGTGGTTTTTGTCGTTGTACTGTGGGACTGCGCCATGGTTCTGTTGATCAAAGGCGTCGAGTTCTTTAGCTTTTTGTAGCATTAGCTTCTCTTCTGTTTCTTTCTTTTCTTGCTTCTGCTGAGCAGCGTGGGCAGTTTGCTTTCTGCAGGTGAATGTAGATTTCTATCAGTATGAAATCAGAACAATGAAAGATGCTCGGGACCAAAAATTGGAGTTAATTTCTTTCAACCTAGTTGTAACTATATCTATTCAAATCTAAGATTATACAATGTTACAGAGTTAAGTTATAAGTCCGCCAAGCATCAATTAGATGGTGTTTTGAAAGTTGGCTTGTTGCATGTAAATCAAAACTTTTTAGTCTGCAAAATATTTTTCCAACAATTTCGAGTTAAAAACCATATGGTATGCAGAAGTTTACAACCAAGAAACTTACAGAATGCATATCATACTAATGCAATTTTTTTTTTTGATTCGATACTAATGCAAATTAAACAATATTTATTCGTGCATAAACGGACAATGAATATCACAAAACTAATCACAACCAGATTCATTATGTAACTCGGATAATTCCCAACATCAACGTAATTCACTGGTGAACTATAAATTACTCATAGTTCACATCGTCTGTCAGCTAATTGCATGTAAAATATTCAACTCTAACAAATTAGTAAAATTGTATAGCTCTCGCGATTAATCAACAAAAAGCAATTAAGTATTAGTCTCCTGACCTACAAAAAACAACGAATTGAATCACAGCGCTCGGAAAAATCATAAACACCCCCCGCGAAACCAAATCTAACTAATATAATAAATGAAGGAAAAGAAAGGACCTTTGGATATCTTTCTTTTGTGCTAAGAGACACTCGAGAATGCATTCTTTACAGAAAACATGGCCCTTACTGCAGGACATGGGTTCTATAAAAGGCTTCAAGCAGAGACAACATGCGTCGAATGGTTTAATAGAATCTTTGCCAAGTCTCTCCTTCTGCGTGCCGTACCCTAGCTTCCGCTTCTCATCGTACGTGAAGAATGCTAAATCGTTGTTGTTCTTCGAGTGTCTCTGAGGCATGCTTTTAGAGAGGAATCGCAAAAAGTTAAGAAAATAAATTAAATTCAGGAATTTAGGGAAGAGATGTGGAAGGTAAAAGAAACCCTAGAATCTGATTGCCCAGCTGATTTGGGGACTTGAGTTGAGTTGCTTTATCAAACAGGGTGAAAAAAAAATGAAACAGAGTGCTAGCGCTTTTAGGCTAAAAATTATGAGGAGAAACCGCGCTTATAGGCGGAATCTGAAGTAGTTAGAGGGATTAGGATTTCTGCTGGGCCGTACGATCAAATAAGATCTGACGGTTGGAATAGACAAGTCTTTCCGAGACGGCTGCGGATCGCATCTGCTGCTCTAGTGCGCAGTGCGCTTGCTTTCCTTTCACTGTGATTCAATTCAATTACTATTTTGTCCCAGGCTCTCCTAATAATTCACCACTTTGTTTTTGTTTATTTCCACTTATTTTCGTCTTGATTTTAATAAATAATTATTTAGTTTTGTTCGAAAATTGTTTTACCAAATATTCATCATTCCGACATTCAATTCTTTTAACTATTCAATACTCATTTCGTCCCAATGCACAGGTTACAAACAATTTTTTGAAAATCAGACTTGATCGGAGATTGGTTCGATCCGGAAAAAAATTCGAAATCAGATTGAATCGCAAAAATCAAACTGAAAATCGAAAAAATTTATCCATAAATCTGACCTAGAACATGCGTAAACTTTAATTTATCTCTCTGACAACTCGTCTTTCTTATAGCGCACATTTTAATTTTAACTAGTGTTACAAGTTGGAGTTAGATTGGTTTGGGTGATATGTACTATTTTTACTTATACCTTTGTAATTGTCGAAGACAAAAAAGAAAGTCATAGATTGAAATGCCCCCCGAAAATTAAACATTTTTTGTGGCTTTGCAAGCAAAAGAGTCTTATGTCTAATGCACTTCGTAATGATAGAGGCTTTGCCGATAGTGATGTGTTGTGCATTAGATGTAATTTAGGCCGAGAAGATGAACTGCATGTTCTGTGCCATTGTAAATATGCTTTGAAGGTTTGGGAACTGATTATCATGCCTATGGAGATTCAGGAATTTAAGAGTATTAACTCGGAGTGGTTCGAGGTCAATCTTAAAATTTTGTTTTCGTAATATCATTGCCCCCCACTGCCGATGGATTTTCATTTTTCTGGCTGCTATTTGGTCTCTTTGGACAGGCAGAAACAAGTAGATTTTTGATGGTATCAAACTTCCTAGAAATTGCATTGCTTTTGACATGCAACAGATTTTCCAGGAATCTGTTCCTTCTCCTCCCATCAGCATTGTTGAGATTTGGAGTCTGCCCCCACCAGATTATTTCAAGATCAATACCGATGGTAGCTTCTTCACCGACTCTGGCCAAGCAGCAGCTGGCGGAGTCATCAGGGATAGCTCGGTAATTGGATCAATGGTTTCTCAATGAAACTTGGTAATAACTCAATTACCACAGCCGAACTTTTGGGTCTCCGGAAACTCTGAAGTTGGCTTGGGATATGAGACTCCCCGAGGTCATGTTTGAGATTGACTCTCAAGTTAGTAGTGAATTTAATTCAAGACGCCGACATTGATCTTCATACTCTTGGAGCAATTATCGATGAATGCCGCAAGCTTCCTCGTCTCCCCTAAACTGTTACTCTTCAACATATAAGAACAGCTGTGCCAATGCATTGTCAAAGCTTGGACACAAGATTAGTGTTAGATTTTTGTGTTTGGAATGAGCCCCTTTTGAGGCTTTAAGATAGTTTTTCTGCTGAGCTTTCCAGCTCCTCTGCTTGTTTGCTGCTTTAGGCAGCCCTCTTATTATTTAATGCATCTTTTCTTGAAAAAAAAAAAAAACAAAAAAGAAATGGTCGAAAGCATAAACAAACAGATTACGGGATTTATGACGTGTGGATTATGTTATGGAATTTTGTGCTAAATATATAACATGATGCATTATCCAGTAACTTCGATTAATCATTTTAAACTATAGTGTATGAGTATCCCAACAAATTAAATAATTATCAAATTGCCCATAATGTATTAATTAAATAATTAATACTAAGTCGGTTCAATGATTCAGTGCACCGAATAACATCTGATTCCTTCCTTCTTCCCATGCCCCCATCCATTTCATACCGTCACACACTGCCCTGCCAGCAAAGAACCAAAATCGACACCAAATTCACAAATAGATAAACAAGATTAATCAAATTCGCAAAACCCATTAAAATTTCTCCCAAACCCTTGAAATCTTAATCCCGATCAGTACAGCATTTCTGCATGGCTTCAGGCAAGAAACCTCAGGCGGAGACCGACCTTCCGGCGTCGGCGACGCTCCACCAGCCCGCCTCCCCACGCTTCCCTTCCTCAAGCCCCACCGCCGGAGCTCACCGCAAAATCGCCATCGCCGTGGATCTCAGCGACGAGAGCGCCTTCGCCGTGAAGTGGGCCGTTCAGAACTATCTCCGCCCCGGCGACGCCGTCGTCCTTCTCCACGTCCGGCCGACCTCTGTCCTATACGGCGCCGATTGGGGCGCCATCGATGTCTCCGCCGATAGCCCCGACGAGAAATCGAAGCAGAAGCTCGAGGACGATTTCGACAATCTGACAACAACGAAGGCGAACGACTTGGCGCAGCCGTTGGTGGAGGCGAATATTCCGTTCAAGATCCGTATCGTGAAGGATCACGATATGAAGGAGAGATTGTGTTTGGAGGTGGAGAGATTAGGGTTGAGTGCTGTGATCATGGGGAGCAGAGGATTTGGAGCTTCGAGGAGGGGGAATAAGGGGCGGCTGGGCAGTGTGAGTGATTACTGTGTGCATCACTGCGTGTGTCCGGTGGTGGTGGTGAGGTTTTCCGGTGAGAAAAATGGGGCTGATGTGGGCAGCGGCAGGATGGAGAAGGTGCCGGAGGAAGAAGAGCATGTGATTCTTGAAGCATTTGACAAGAGTGCGCGTTTGACTTGAAAATTGTAT
The DNA here is from genome assembly GCA_958496215.1 of Verbena officinalis. Classification (NCBI taxonomy): domain Eukaryota; kingdom Viridiplantae; phylum Streptophyta; class Magnoliopsida; order Lamiales; family Verbenaceae; genus Verbena; species Verbena officinalis. Next base: position 1,775,306 of record OY292386.1, read on the forward strand.
GTTTTTTTGTGTTAATTACTTGTTTGTGTGTTTTTAATTGCGTGTTTGTGGTGGTACTCTGTGGGATGTAAGTGTGAAATTAGTGTATGCTTCTGGGATTCGCAATAAACAGTAAAGATTGCATCTTTTTGGTTGATGATGGGGAAATAATCTGCTTCTTTTGATTAAGTAACTTAGTTGTGATGAATGATGATAAAAGGCTTGTGGCTTAAGGTAGTTCTATGAATGGAACTAGGGAACTGAAAATGTTATATAAAAGTTTGGTGTGAACTTTTGTTAGTATTTGAGTTTGATTTTGTGATTCTCGGAGGATGATGCAGTCTGATCTTGGATTAGTTAGCAGCTTTACTTAGAAAGTTTATTTTGGGGTAGCTAGTTCTTCCGTAGAGTCATTACCAATTTACTATATAGTAGTGTTCACACACTCTAAAAAAAGGTATTTTTGTGTGATTTTTAGTACTTGGTAGTCTTTGGAAAACCAGTTTTGCTTATTTCAAGCAGGAACAAGCTAGAAGCTAGAAGCACCCATGCTGCTACGTTGGCTTCAACTTCTATCTTATAGGTTATTTTAATAGATAAATGGAAGTTTCTTGGAGTAGTTAAACTGCTTCTTAGTTTTTTCTTACAAACACTGAACTACTATTTTTGTGATTTTCACTTTGTTTTTCAAAAAGTTTCAACCTCTACTTCTACAGCTTTTGCTACTCAATTCTCATAAAGGAACCTTACTTATGTTGCCTCTTTTTGGAAAAAATTCAATGCTTAGTTGTGAAAGATGTTCTAGTGCTATATTTATATGGTGATCTCCTGCCAAGATGCTTGTAGAAGTTATCTCTCTGTTTGGATATACCATTTTACATTCAATGCAAATTAAAAAAAAAAGAAAAGAAAAACAGAAAAAGAAAGAAAAGAAAAGGTTTGAATTAAGTTGAGCTATTTGTGACACTTTTTCTCGTTTCTGGACGTAAAACATCAGGGTATTAAGCATTGTTTAAGGTTGCGTAAGGGTGATTAATGGGCCTTCAAAGGAACTACATATTTAATTTGGGTTGGGCCTTTGATGAAATTGTATACTTAATTTGGGTTGGGCCTTTTATGCAACTGCATGTTCAAAGAGAGAATTGTTTAGTTTAACAATTCTTTTTTTGAAATGTCAGGGAGTTTTTTGTAATATTTGAAAAACAAGAGATTAAATTGTAATTAGAGAAGAGGTTAAGGATTGCGAATGTAATTCAGCCAATAATATGAAATATGCTTGAAGCCGAGTTCAAGTCGTTTACTTTTCTATAAATTAATTAATCCATGCTCGATCTAGCCAGGATAATTAACAATTAAATTATTCCCTAATTGAAGATTAAAAAGACTAACAAACAGGTTTTGTCTGGACATTAAGATGCAAGGGTTGTTTTTAAAATGACGATGTCTTTTTATGCAATGCATCTAACCCAATCATATGTATTAATTTAAATCTTAATGTGATGACTACTGATGTGGCGGCTTCCGCTATTAGAGATCTAATTAACATTAACAATATTAATCTAATTAGCATTAGAAAAAATTTCACATATAATTTAGTGATAAATTGAATTAATTATGTAAAGAGTAAAATAAGTCTTAACAATATGATGAACCATTTGGATTTGCAGAATTGAAGATTTTTCACAAGTTAAAGAATTCAACCGGGGGGCGGCTATCTACAATCATTTTTTTTAGTGAAGATGGGATTGCCAATGCCACACTTCAAAGTTCAAAGTTCAAACAACTACTTCCGATTGGATTCGAATCCATTCCGACTTGCATGATAATATTGATAAAGTAAGGGGGTCAAAAATAACACCAATATATAATTTGGGGGCCCAACTGGTATTAACCCCAATATTTATTTTATTACATCAGTACGCTAAAACAAACAGAAAATAGACGCAGTCGCAGGTTCCTTCCTCCGTCCACGCCTCCACCTTTCCCGATTATAATGAGGAAAGATTCAAAGAAGTTTTCTTTTCCTTTTGTTGGGAAAATTTCACCCATCAATGTCAAAAAGGTCAAGCTGGAGTTTTCGCTACAAGTCAACCAAAAGATAAGTTATTCCTTAGCAGTCATCATTTGACAAATAAGGTCATTTGTGAAGAAATAAAGAAATAGCCGCCGCCCCACCTTGCGTTCCAGGCGAGCCATCAATGGCTTCAAAGCAATTAAATTTTTAGTATTGATTCTCCTTTCACAACTCTAACAGAATCATGAATTTCTTACGAACCTTTCTTTGTCAATTTTCGATAATCCCGATACTTTGTCTGTGTCGTAATGGAATTTGTCTTGAAACAGACACCATTAACGCCACTCTTGTTCTTCGCGACTCCGACACCATACATTCAGCTGGAAAGCAGTTCACTTTAGGATTTTTCAGTCCAAACGGGACGACGAGGCGTTATCTGGGAATTTGGTACTATGTTTCTCCAGCTACCGTAGCCTGGGTCGCGAATCGGGAGAGTCCACTCACCGATTCTCGAGGCACTGTTTCGATTTCCTGGGCCGGCGACATCGTACTCAGAGACGGCGAAAATCGAATCGTCTGGTCAACGAACGCCACTTCTAATTCTTCTTCTTTTTCTTCGATTAATTCTACAACAGCCCAGTTGGTTGATTCTGGAAGCCTCGTACTAAGAGATACTTCGAGTGGGAATACGTTATGGGAGAGTCACAGACACCCCGTCGACTCCTTCCTGCCCACAATGAGAGCGAGTCACAACCCGCGAACAGGCGCCCGAGTTGCCCTAAACTCGTGGCGGACGTTTCAAGATCCGGGTCAAGGGAATTTCACCTCGGGCCTACACGCGGTGGGCATCCCTCAAATCTACATATGGGAAAATGGGGTCCCGCGGTGGCGGAGCGGCCCCTGGAACGGCCGGATCCTCACCGGGGTTACTGGTATGTACTCTGTTTACGTAGACGGCTTCAGCGTAGCAAGTGAGGAAGACGGCACTTACTATTTCACAAGAAATTTCAGACAAAAGTTTATTTCCAGAAATTTCTTGAACGCCAACGGCGTTCTTGTGGAAGCGGGTTGGGATGAACAGAAAAACGATTGGAACGTGATGTGGACGGCTCCGGCTAATGAATGTGATAATTATAATAAATGTGGCCAATTTTCGGTTTGTTATCATAAAAATGCACCAATTTGTAGCTGTTTGAGAGGTTATGGGCCAAGAAATGAGCTAGAGTGGGATAAGGAAATTTGGAGTGGTGGTTGTGTGAGGAGGAATTTATTACAGTGTGATCGGAAAAATAATGCTACTGATAAGAACAGAGAAGATGGATTTAATCGGTTGACGTTTATTAAAGTGCCGGATTTCATGGAATGGTCGTCGGGAGAGGAAAACGAATGTGCAAATCTTTGTTTGAGGAATTGTTCTTGTTTGGCTTATGCTTATGATCCTGGAATTGGATGTATGTTTTGGAGTGGGACTTTGATCGATGTCCAGAAGTTTGCTGGTAATGCTGGCTCAGATTTCTATATTCGTGTCGCCTATTCAGACATAGGTAATATTTATCTGTGGTTTTCGTTTATGATGTTATTTCAGATGAGAAGAAACATATTATGATGTTCGTTTATTTTTCAGATAAGCAGAAGAGCAATAAAGAAGTTGTAATTATAGTGTCAGTTGTTGGTAGTTTGGTATTGGCCTCTGTTTTCCTGATTTTGGCTTGGTGGCTGTGTAAACGAAGAGGTAAGAATTTTCTATGTATGGATTATGAACTTGGGGAGATATTATGTCGCAATATTTGATAATGGATATTCTTCACTTTTTCGTTTTGATAATAGGCAAAAAAAGGACTTCAGCATATGAAAATGCAGAAGATTCAAGTGAAAACATCGTGCTTAGCAACATGGATAAAGTTAAGATAGAAGAGTTGCCTTTGTACAGTTTTGAGATGTTAGCAACTGCAACTAATAATTTTGACATGAGCAATAAGCTGGGGATGGGTGGTTTCGGCCCTGTTTTTAGGGTGAGTATTTCTTGATTAGTTTTTGGGTCAATAACAAATAGCCCCCTGAGGTTTTTGTTGTTTACAAAAATCACCCTCAAACCTTGAAATTACGAAAACCACCCTGAGATTTGGCAAATCATAACAGAAAACACCCTCAAACTAACTGAAAATCATTGACTCAGGGTGTTTTTTGTAATTTTAAGGTTTCATGGTGATTTTTCGTAAACAACACAAATGTAAGGTGGTTTTTCATAGTTATTCCTTAGTTTTTTCTTTTTTGGTACATAAGCTATATTTATTTCTGTGTTCGAGTCGGGTCAGACCAGTAAGGTGTATAACTTTTCATACTGATGACAGCCATATATTCAGGGACTCAGACATGAGATTTCTAGTTAAGATAGCATAGATTTACTTTTCAAGGTTCCTAATATATTCTTCTTATTGTTAGGGAAAATTGGCAAATGGGAATGAAATTGCAGTTAAGAGGCTCTCGGCAGCATCAGGACAAGGATTTCAAGAGTTTATGAATGAAGTTTTGGTCATATCTAAACTCCAACACCGTAATCTTGTTCGGCTATTAGGATGCTGTGTTGAGAAAGAAGAAAAAATGTTGGTTTACGAATACTTGCAAAACAGAAGCTTAGATGGCTTTCTCTTTGGTAGGTTGAGTTTTGCATGCTCTAACACATTTTAATCCGTTTTCTGCAAGAAAAGTTTTTCAACTTAACATGTTTGTTTCGCTGAGTGCAGATAACACACAAGATGTTCTTGATTGGAGGAAACGGTTTAGTATCATGGAAGGGATTGGGAGAGGGTTATTGTATCTTCATAGGGACTCGAGGTTGAGGATAATTCATCGTGACTTGAAACCGAGTAATATATTGCTGGATGAATATTGGAATCCAAAGATTTCGGATTTTGGTATGGCTAGAATATTTGGAGGCGATCAAGATCAAGCTAACACTGGAAAAGTCGTGGGAACATAGTAAGTATATCGTGCAAAATTACAATTTTCATTCCATAAATTAGGCCTAGTTCAATTTTAGTATAATATTATATAATATTCTCACATTGTATGCTGTAATTTACAAATTGTGTCGCATTTTATAAAGGGATAATCACACTTTGGCCCCTCAGTTTTTCCAGATTTCGCACTTTAACACCCAATCTTTCTTTTTTCACAGTAAACTCTCCAACGTTTCCAAAACGTCCCACTTTCACACCTAAAACTAATATCCGTCTATTTTTTTGTCAAAATTTCACAGTAAACTCCCCAACGTTTCCGAAATGTCGCACTTTCACACCTAAAGCTAATTTCCGTTTATTTTTCTGTCAAAATTAAATCATGTGCTCAAAGCGTGCCTCCTTTAGGGTTATTGTTGGTATTTTAGACTCAAATTATCACCATTTTAATTAATTAGGTTTCAATTAAAGTGAGTCAAAAAATACTATTTACTTGTCTGCCGATTGCTTCAACAATAATACGGTGTCCACCGATATGAGTGCCTCCAATGGCGGCGCCCTGACCCAGGACAACGTCAGTGATTTTTTGGTGGTCAACTATGCCTGGGCGCTCGTTGAAGTTGGCGGTGGATTGCATGACAGACGATGGACTGCCTTTTGAAATCTGACCAAATGCGCGATTCTGAGCTGACTAAAGTGTGGCAGCGTCTTGTGGGGCTATGGGTTTCGAGGCTAGTTCACCGGAGACGTTGAAGACGTTGCCATATTTGATCCCTTCAGCCTTTTGAGGTTGTTCTCGAATCATATTCAATGTTAAGAAGAACGAAAGAGAAGTACTAGTAATAATTAGGTCTAAAATACCAATAATAATCCTGAAGGAGGCACGCTTTGAATATGATACGGTGTCCACCGATTGCTTCAACAATAATACGGTGTCCACCGATATGAGTGCCTCCAATGGCGGCGCCCTGACCCAGGACAACGTCAGTGATTTTTTGGTGGTCAACTATGCCTGGGCGCTCGTTGAAGTTGGCGGTGGATTGCATGACAGACGATGGACTGCCTTTTGAAATCTGACCAAATGCGCGATTCTAAGCTGACTAAAGTGTGGCAGCGTCTTGTGGGGCTATGGGTTTCGAGGCTAGTTCACCGGAGACGTTGAAGACGTTGCCATATTTGATCCCTTCGGCCTTTTGAGGTTGTTCTCGAATCATATTCAATGTTAAGAAGAACGAAAGAGAAGTACTAGTAATAATTAGGTCTAAAATACCAATAATAATCCCGAAGGAGGCACGCTTTGAGCACATGATTTAATTTTGACAGAAAAATAAACGGACATTAGCTTTAGGTGTGAAAGTGCGACATTTCGGAAACGTTGGGGAGTTTACTGTGAAATTTTGACAAAAAAATAGACGGACGTTAGCTTTAGGTGTGAAAGTGGGACGTTTCGGAAACGTTGGAGTGTTTACTGTGAAAAAAAGAAAAGTTGGGTGTTAAAATACGAAATCTGGAAAAGCTGAGGGGCCAAAGTGTGATTATCCCTTTTATAAATTATCAACCAAGATCAAGCCAACATTGGCAAACTCGTAGGAACTCAGTAAGCGTATCACAAAGATTTGTCTTTTTGTCCCATAATATAAGCCCAGTTCAATTTAGACTCATTGATTACAGAATTTTCACATTACATCCCAGAACAAATTTTGACCCCGTTATATTTATATTGAATGTTAACTAACATAACTACATCGTAGTGGATACATGGCACCAGAATACGCAATGGGAGGCAGATTTTCAGAAAAATCTGATGTTTTCAGCTACGGAGTTCTCGTTTTGGAAATCATAAGTGGGAGAAGGAACACTAGCTTCTACAACGATGAATTATCTCTCGGCCTTCTAGGATATGTAAGCCACTTTTGACTCTGTTTCTACCTTACGTCAATTATTTTTCTATTCTTACTCTAATTCTGTTATATCTCTTCTCATTTTCAGGCATGGAAATTGTGGAATGAAGACGATATGGAGGATGTAATAGATAAGAGAATACTAAGTACAGATTTCAGGACAGAGATCATGAGATGTTTGCGCATAGGATTATTATGTGTACAAGAATTTCCAACACATAGGCCTTCAATCTCAACCGTTCTTTCGATGCTGAGCAGCGAAATTGTCGATCTTCAGGTGCCGGAGCATCCTGGTTTTACCGATCGATGGAGCCGCACGTATGCTGGATCTTCTTCTTCGTCGAATAAGACACGTTCTGGAAATAATATCACACACACTGTCTTAGAGGGTAGATGATGAGTCCCATCGAATTTTCCTCAGTTAATTAAAATGTTATAAATTGGTCATTTTTTTTTCTTAAGTTTCTGTCATGTGTAAATATAAAGCTAAATTTCTCGTCAAAGGATCACATGTATGTAAATATAGGGGAGAGTTTTCTTGGACAGTCACCTATGAAATACGGACGCAGCAACATGGATTTTTTTCGACATTTTACACTAAAGAAGTATTCGATATAATTGTCCGATACGAGCAGGATAGGATATTCAGAATTAAGTGTCCGTAAATCATAGACGGTAAGAAAGTATGGTTATTGGTGTACAAGTTGGAATAATGTTCAAAAAAGTTTCATTGTGTATGTGACATACTGACATATATATATGTATTTTCTCCACAGTTTTATTCCACTAAAGCTAAATTCTAATCATTAAAAGGGAGAAAAATATATAGGAACAAATTCAAACTTTAATGGCTTTTCAAAATTCGAAAAAACACAACCCTTAAGTCGATCTACATAATGAAATATATATGCAATTGTGGGCAATCATGTGTATATGGTCTGTAATTGAAATTGCAGAAAACACAAGGTATATTCACATTCATAGAGACGACACCAAAGAATATTTTGTATACGTGTCAGAAAAAGAATCTCAACTCTATAGCAGCAATACAGGGACAGATAGAAAGAGAAAGGGAGTAGTACTCTAAAAACACAATAAAGCAAGCAAAATTAAAGAAAGAGATTAAAATTGAAGCTGAGAAGAAAGAAAAAGAGAGAGAGAATCCTGCAGATAAAAGGTGAGGATTGGAGTCTTGTATCATAAGCCTTATTATAGAAAGCGACCAACCATCCATCATTAAGCCAAAGCTTCTTCACGAATTCGATTCCCTTTTTTTTTTTGTTTTCACGTGAAAACCCCTTTAATTTCTTCTCCATAGCCGGATCGGAACCGAGTGTATATAAAGCTCTCTCTAATTAACAATGACAGTTGCACTTCCAGAAAACTGAATCCAAAACTTTTGATTAAGTCAACATATATAGCATGGAACCGCTAAGCTACGTTATTTGGTGATGTTTATGAATTGCATGTAACCATTAGTATATAGTTTGGAAATCAAAATTTGTATCCCAATTATTTTAGAATCAGTGACATTTCTTTGTTTCGAAAAGGCGTAACAAGACTATGTTAATTAGAGTTATTAATATTTTTTTTTTATCACATACCAATTTCCAGTTAATCGTCTCATTTTTTTTTTCACTTTTGGTAATTAACTTTTTCTTTGATAATCTATTTTTTTTTCTTTAAGTACTTTACATTTTCCATTGAATTGTGCTTTAATTTTCAAAATTCTTCTTGTGGCTACTCTTTGATCTTGATGATTTTAGACATGGAAATAAATATCTTTGGTCCTTTTGATGTGCGTTTTCTATTTAATTATATATGCAAAAAGACTCGATTATCAAAATGAATAAATAATATATAATATAAATATTAAACATTAGAGAGATTAAAATTGATGGTGTTTTCTGGATAAACGTCGAAAACCTAATCTAAGAAGCTGAGAATCTTGCTGCCTTCCAGCCAGCTGCCCACTTGAGTAAAAGCTGGTAGCAAAAGAAGATTCCAAATTCCCGCTGAGTTCCTTTGATAATATTCCTTTACGAAGAACATGTTTGTTCATGGAATTTTGTGCTCTTAATTAATTAATTTAGAGTCGTAGAATTTGAATTCAGATATTCCCTTTTTTTGCGAACCAGATATATAAATATATGCATTTATATGCATGCATAATATATTATTCTTTCTTTAATTTGCTTTTCAAACAAATGTCTCGCACTTGAAACAGATATTCGCTTTTCCTATACGGCTATACCCCTCCTCTCTCTTAATGAAGTGCTTTAATGTAGAGGAATTATGCAACTTTTGAAAGTTGAAAAACCGAAAAGAAAGTTGCTGGCTTGGGGTGGGATTGAAGATTGATACTGAGAGCCATTTTGAATATTTCCTCAGCTAGCCTACTTTATTAATTTAATTGCATGCATTTTAATATCCCTAAGTAATATGCTCTTTCTAATACTTTTAACGTACATGTTAAAATAATCTTAATGGAATCAACATCACATTCAACGATGAATCTTTTCGTTCTTAGCATGCAATAATGCGTTAACCATGGCTCAAGGATCATGGTTAATCCTTAGGTACAAATCAAAGTTAAGTCCTTTAAAGCTGTTCAAATCTTTTATTTCAATTGATACTTCATTAATACAAGTATCTAGGGTTTCACAGATTTCCAATCTTTTATTTCAGTTGGCGTTTCAAATAATATCTGAGTTGATTTTAGTTCTTCCATTTATTTAGAAAAATAAACTAGAAGCTAGAAGTTGAAGCATGAAGCATGTAAACCATTGATAAAGCTGTTCAAATCTTTTATTTCATTGATACTTCATTAATACAAGTATCTAGGGTTTCACAGATTTCCAATCTTTTATTTCAGTTGGCGTTTCAAATAATATCTGAGTTGATTTTAGTTCTTCCATTTATTTAGAAAAATAAACTAGAAGCTAGAAGTTGAAGCATGAAGCATGTAAACCATTGAGATTTGACCCAATGACCACCAGATATTACTCCTAATGTGGAGATTTGAGTTCGACTCCTTAAAATGACAAAGATCGAATTAAAAAAAAATAAAAAAATGAAGCATGCATGTTCTTAGATACATGCTTTAAGCTTCTAACTTATTTCTACTGAAAGTGTTTGCAAACGCAAAATGCTGGAAAAAGAAATACTTTCATGAAAAATGTCTTTAAAACTACCGTAGTTCTTAATTCTATTGACATCAGTATTGCATTAATATAATTATTAATTTCTAATGACAACTTTGAAACTTATTAAAAGAACTGATCTAATTAATTAAAGGTACAATTGAAATTAAAGGAGTATCAACAATGTAAAGTGTGGAAAAGAAAAAAAGAATAAAAAGTAGCTAGTCTAATTAGAGGAAGAATCATTTTGCTTATGGGGGTTATATATTTGATACTATACCACTAACATTTGCTCAAAAAAGTTAAATTAATTAAATGTAATTGAAAAAACAAGGTTCTTTGTGCCAATAATACCACTAGACAGACCCCTCAAAGAACAAGTGATTCCCTCTCTCAGAAGGACATCATTAAATATAGCCTTTTTCCCTTTGCTCTTTGCAAGAAGTTACCATCCCTTATCTTTTTTAATTTGCTGCTTTTTCGCCGGCCCTTCTCTTCTCTCCAAAACTCCACTTTATTCCTAAGATCTATGGCCTTCTCGTGTTCACAAACATCGATCCCTTAATTCCCTTTTCTCCCACCATTGTAGTTTCAAATCAAAATTATTATTGATTAAAAAAAAAAAGAATTTAATTCTTGTGTTTCTTGGTTTGCCTTATTATTTCATATTGATTCTAGTGTAACCATATATACCAACATATATATATATATATATAGTGAGATTACTATATAAATTTTATGTTATAGAAACCCTAGAAATGATGACATCACCCTCAGATCAACTAACTAGCTTTGATTGCAAACCCCACATCTACTCCATGCTTGTGAAATCTTTTGGAGAGCAAACAAATGATCATCAACAAACTCAAAAGCTTGAGGAGTTTCTCTCTCGTCTTGAAGAAGAGAGACTCAAGATTGATGCTTTCAAACGCGAGCTTCCTCTTTGCATGCAGCTCCTCACTAATGGTAAAATTTGCAAACCCTTCTTTTCTTATTTCAATATTCAAGAACAACATATATCGATCACTATAAGTAAAAGGAAAACCCTAATAATTATATTATACGTGGCAATGAAACATTTACAAACCGAACAAATTAAAATTTCGTCAAAAACTGATATTTATGTCGGATTAATCTGAATAGTGAAAAGGGTATTTTTAAAAAAAATTTAAAAAATAAATTAAACTTGATATTCATACTTATCCAGCAATGGAGGCATCGAGGCAACAATTACAATCTCAGAGAGCAAACCATGATGCGAATCGACCCGTTCTAGAACAATTCATCCCAATTAAAAACCAAGAAAATCAGGAAAATTCATCAGCCGATAGAGCTAACTGGATGACATCAGCACAGCTATGGAACCAAGAGAGTGAAGAAACAAAAGCCCCTCATCACGATCATCAATCTCCATTAATGACATCTCCTCTTCAAGAAACTGAGATGAAGCTAGGTTTGAACGGAAAACAGAGAATCAACGGCGGTGGAGCTTTTCTTCCATTTTCGCCCAAAGATAGAGTCTCGCCGTCATCTTGCGGAGAAGGGTTTCCAGAATTAGCCCTTGCGTCGGCGCATAAAGAGGATATGGAAGATAAGAAAAGTTCGCCGGAAACGAATTCGAGGAGAGAGAATTCCAGCAAGTGCGGCGGTGATTCCGGCGGCGAGAGAGAACAAGTAAGTGGGAATGGTAATACGAATCAAACTCATAGAAAGGCGAGGAGATGTTGGTCGCCAGATTTGCACCGGCGGTTTGTTAATGCTCTTCACATGTTGGGTGGCTCACAAGGTATGAGTTTTACAATTTCCTAAATTTAAAATTATGTTTAATTCAAACTTATGTGGTATCCTTTTTTATGCTAGCAAGGAAGGAAAAATTTAAGGGTTAATTGCATAAAATTTCATATGTTTGAGGATTTTATAATTTTAGCATCGAAACTTATAATCTTATAATTTACCCTTATGAATATTTGAATAGTTTTTCAGGAGTATTATATATATATGCTTTTCAAGAAGGTATTTGTAACATTTCAGTTGATCAGAAGTATTTAGTTTGTAAGGTTTAAAGGTTTCAATAATTTTTTGGATTTTAAAAAAAATCACATCTTCATATTATTATCCAAAAATTTAAATATATTTCATCTATATATACATATTCACAAATTCATGGTGTTGTTCTATCAAGGTCTATCCTTAACATAGATGCAGAAGAAAAAGAAATTATTTTATTATTTTATCACAACTAATAAATTATATGATTTGAATTATCATATTTGCGGTGTGATTATTAATTTATTTAAACATATATTCAAAATTATATAATCATTGTAGTTTACTTGTCATGTAATTAAAAAAATTAGCACTAAAATATATTAAAAAAAAATATATTTTAGTGCTAATTTAGACAAATTCAACTTAGAGTAGAATTTCTAGATTTGTAGGCCCTAGAAACTATAAGATCTTTAGCTGTCAATTATATGCCAATTATGATGTTTATTCTTTTTAAAAAATAGAGAAAGAAAAAAACCCAAACAGCCGATAATTAATGATAATTAAATGATCATAATGGTTGCATTGCAGTGGCTACTCCCAAGCAAATCAGGGAACTGATGAAGGTTGATGGTTTGACCAATGATGAAGTTAAAAGCCATTTGCAGGTTTCTTTCTCTCTCATATTCATGGCGATCGATATTCTGCAACGAATTGAAAAAGGGTTAATGTTTTTTATCCTGTTTTGTTACGCAGAAATACAGACTTCACACAAGAAGACCAAGTCCGACCCCACAATCCACCGTCCCGGCTGCTCCTCAGGTGGTTGTTTTAGGCGGCATCTGGGTCCCGCCGGAATACGCAGCGGCAGCCGCTCACGCCGGCGGAACACAAGCGGCCGCCCTATATGGAGCACATGCCGCCGCCACCCATCACATGTCAACTTCTTTCTGCTCCCCAGGCGGCCCACAAGAAATTTATCCTGCAATAGTGCCACCACCTCCGCCGCCCAACCACCAGATGCACCACCACCAGCATTTCCAAATGTATAGCAAGCCTCCATTAACGCAGAGATCAAACAGCTCGCCGGAATCGGATATCCAAGGCGGCGCCGGAGACCCGTCGGAGAGTATTGAAGATGGAAAATCGGAGAGCGGCAGCTGGAAGGCTGATAGCGGCGGCGACAACGGTAGTGAGAGAAGGAGATTAGAAGGTGAAGAAAGTAACGCAAGCGTCGTCAGTCTCAAATTTTGAGATACATATAATATCTTAACTTAATGCAAACAATTTTAGTATTTATTTATTACTTAGGATAATTTAATGATTGAATTTTAGTGGAAGTTCTTTAATGTTATCGAAGATCATAATGTAACACTATGTAGAAAGTGTTTGTTTGGAAATTGGAACCGTCCAATTGTGTGATTTTTGATGTCCATTTTCTATGTTTTTGACAAAAAATAATAAAAAATGTATTCATTTAACTTTAATGAATCCTACTGTACTGTACGTTAACTTTCATATGTTAAGCGTAGGCCCAGTCTAGCTAGTGTCTGGATTTGGGCCTGCAACACTGGATGAGCTAGCCTATAATTTTTTCTTAAATTAAATATATTATTATTTAATAAATTGCACCACATATAATTCAATTAATTAAAAAATTATATGAAAGTATAAATTATGCAAAAATAAAATAAAATTCCACAATCATCCGCACACGTTATACGCCTTAATTAAAAGCAAAAATGCTTGGAAATTGACACACATCTCTTAGTTCCTTTTAATTCCTTTTACTTCTTAGTTCTTACCCATCTTCTTCATCTCTTCCATAACCCTCAAATGTTGTTGGTTGTGGCTTATACTTTGGAGTGAGAATTGTCTCACAATAGAAAAAGGAGGTAAGAGCGGATCTCCTTATAACTAAAAACGAAGATCCCACTCTCTTTAGATAATCATTCCAAATAAATAGTCTCTATTCTTCTAAGACATTTGTTTTTTTTTTTCTTTCTCTCTCTCTTTGTAGTATTTTCTTCGTGAAATATACTTTGTTAGTGTTTTCGGACACTACCAAAGCTCAAACTAACTCTGATTTTCTGTTCACTCATTAATATTAATCAGAGAAAAAACAAGGGCTAAATTGCAATTTCTCCCCCTATATATCTTATACAAACTCTTCGAAAATTCATGATTAAAAAAAGGTTAAAATCGAATTAGTACTATACTTTGAGGACTAAAAAAGAAATTATACTAGTGATAATAGAATTGATCAGAAAAATATCCCTTTGTTCTTCCTTAGACCGGTCTCAAGAGATTCTAGACTGGGGGGAAACGTTTCAACATCATTAAAGGTATTTGTTTGTGGAGGGCTGTTATATCTTCACAGGGATTCTAGATTGAAGATTATCCATAGAGATCTCAAACCTAGAAACATACTTCCCTGATTAGTTTAAAACTTACAAATATCTCTCTTGAAATATAAAAAAAATATACATAATAGTCCATGAAAAATCTTAAAAATACCTTTCTGGGGGTAAGTGTAAGGTGCAATCATTTTTGATTTTTTTTAATAATTATTTTTATATGTTCATAATTATATATAATTGTAAATAACATATATATTAATTTTGGAACCATAGTTTGTGCTTTGAAACTTTGAAGTTTATGAAATTTGTGCTCATACTCTAGCTTCAGCAAACAACTTAGGGAAATTTATGATTAGGGGTTTTGGTAGTTTCAAAATTATTTGGGTTATAACAATTTTTAGATAATTTCAATTCCTTAGTTCAATCCCTGATGAATACTGTAGTACTTCTCAAGTTTGTTAAATAATTGCGCGAATTGCATACACCATCCCTAAAGTTTGCCACAATTACAAAATATCCCCTTTATCTCAAAAAGTACAAAAAAGGCGTTGCAAACAAATACAAATTACATGGTTCTTTTTTTGTTTAAACATTTATTATAAACTAAGGGGTATTTTGTTAGATTATTGTAATAATTTTTAAAAACTTTAGGGGGTTTTACGTAATTTTTGAAAATAGGGAATATTTTGTAATAATGACAAACCTTAGGGGTATTGTATGTAATTCGCCCTAACTAATTTTATGACACTTGAATTAAAGCATATTATCATATAAGAAGTGTCTATAATTACCTAAAATTTTGAGGTATGGGACTTGTGGAATGCAGACAATGTTGCTACTTCAATAGATCCAAGAATATATATCATATATCAAGTCCAGGCAATCATGCACCAGGCAGAGGTGGTGAGATGTGTACGTATACATATCGGGTTGCTATGTGAAATCGTAGAGCTACCAGAGCCTAAGCCACCTGCAATATTCACTATAAAGTCAAGAAGTTCACATACAGGAAGGGAACGAGTTCTTCTCGGCAGATCAGCGACGAAAGTAACCCGTCCGTGAACAATGTTACTCTCACCGTGCTAGCTAGCCTCATGGTCGCTGATACCACCGTCTAATCCATGCATGTTTTTAACAAAACATTTTGTAAATGCATAGTATACAAACATGTTTCAGTTTTAGATTAATAGTACTCCATCGTTAATTGATTTACCAAGTAATAATTTTCTTGAATGGATACTATACTAATTGATCAATTTTGCAACTAAGTCATGAATCATTCAAAGTCGACATCTTTTGGACATAAACGAAATTACCAAAAGTCATCACGTGACCAGTCTAGCTACTAAATAGAATCATTGAGCAAGTCTTCGTCGAAAATCCATTTCATTAGGGAACTTTCATACTAACATTGTCAAGTTGTCTTTTTACCTACTAAATCGAGAATTCTTATATACATTATTATACTAAATACATAAAATAGGCACCTAGAAACTCCACTTATATATTTTCTGCACATTACAGTACATACGCTTGAATATTATATTGCAGAAATACATGCATTCTGACGTATAAAATTATCTTTCCACTTTTCCCATTATATATATATATTTTCCATTTTCCATTAATTTTTACCCTTCTAATTCAACGCTCCATACATAGTCCATCCACTCTCGTCCCTCAATTAAAATTTTACAAATTACAACCAAATCCTTAATTCACAATTTGTGCATAATAGTGTGTTCAAGATATTTATAATTTGTTTCTTTGGCATGCAATATTGTTTGGCCCCAAATGTTTTAATATTATTCTAAAAATAAAATTGATCAATTATTATAGAACTAAAGGCCCAAAAAACCATGTGTTTGCAAAAAAGAGTTAAAAAAACCCTGTGTTTTAAAAAATATCTCAAAAGATCCTATGTTAAAAGAAATATTGTTCACCACCCCCTCTAATCTTTACGTCAACATTTATTTGTGTTTTTTCTGTTTTGCCCTTTTCCTTCTAGGGTAAAATATCAAACCCATTCAGTCCAAAAATTTTAGGAGCCAAAAATTTCTCCATTTCTTTGAAGACGAGAAGTCCTAACATGTTTACTTTGATTCTTGTTGTCCATTGTTAGTGAATCGAAGGAGATTGAATAAGAATTTCCTTGCAAAATTAAATAACACATGGTTTTTAAACTACTTTAATTGAAATACAAAGTTACAGATGCATTCAACACATAAGCCGAAAATCTTCCTGGCAGAGAAAATAAAATGGATGAAATTAGGGTTTGAATGAGAGAAAATAAAAGACATAAGGGTATAAAAGACATTTTATATGTAAAAAATCAATCTCAGTCACGTACATAGCGCGTGAACAACAGATATAGGCGCCAGGGTCTTTTACACAAACTGGATAAAAATATAAGGTCTTTTGAGACATTTTTTAAAACACAGGGTTTAAATCAGCATTTTTTGACAAGAAGTTGAACTTTCTCAATTATTATATAACACAAGTGTAGTTGAACTTTGGTGGCCCCAACTAAAATTTGACAAGAAGAGAGCCGTGTGAGTTGGTGTATGGACTTTGACTTAATAATTTCACTCACTGAAGAAACAAATTAAAAATAGCGTTTACCTGATGACCTGAGTATACTGAAATCAACTTTTGCTGCAATTTTACCTTATAAATACTGGAATGAAACCAGTAGATTTTAATTAACCAATAACCACCATTAGCAGCTAGCTACTTAATCAAATTCTCCACTTAAACAAACTTGATCGGCAAAAACAACAATGGGTAAGATCAAGTTTCTTGAACTTCTTCTTCAATCCATTTTCCTGACAGTACTCTGCTTTCCTTTCCAGTGTTTTTGCTTAGAAACAGACACCATTACCTCCACTTTATCCATCAAAGACCCCGATTCTATAGTATCTCCAGGCCGCATGTTCAAATTAGGTTTCTTCAGCCCCGAAAACACCACCAATCGCTACTTAGCCATTTTCTACGCCGTTTCTGAGAAAACCTCAATATGGGTTGCGAACAGAGATAAACCCCTGAGAGATTCTTCAGGAACAGTAACCCTATCCTTAGACGGCAACCTCGTACTCAAGAATGGCAGGAACGAAACCGTTTGGTCCACAAACGCCACGAATGTTCCCACGAACACCACTGCTCAAATCCTGGACACTGGAAACCTTGTTCTTCGGGGCATTTCAACCGGAAGCCTGATATGGGATGCTTTTTCACATCCCTCGAATGTTTTCCTTCCCTCTTTGAGTTTTATCGACAACACAAACACTGGTGATAAAGTGATGCTGTCGTCCTGGAAAAACGAGTCGGACCCAGAACCCGGAAACTTCACAACGGGTCTTGTAGCTCTAAGCATCCCGCAAAATTTCATCTGGCTTAATGGTAAGCCCCACTGGAGAAGTGGGCCCTGGAACGGGCAAATTTTCATGGGAGTTCGACGAATGTATTCTCCATATTTAGAAGGATTCACCGTGGAGAATAAATCTGGGACTTTTTATTTCACAGCTCCTCAAGGCAGATTTCTAATGAACATCGCCCTGAATTCTTCCGGAAGTTTGGAGAAACATGTGTGGGATGATCAGAAGAAGCGTTGGGAGAAGACGTGGTTTTCTCCTGAAAATGAATGTGATATTTATGGAAAATGTGGACCTTTCGGCACCTGCAATGCGCAGGATTCACCTATTTGTTCTTGTTTGAGTGGATTCGAGCCGTTAAATAATGACGAATGGCAAAATGGTAATTGGACGAGTGGCTGTGTGAGGAAAACACAATTGGAGTGTGGTGGTGCTAATGGAGACGACGGGTTTTTGAAGATGCCGTTTATGAAGGTGCCGGATTTTCCTGAACAGTTTCCTTCCAGAAGGGAAGATGAATGTAGAAGTAGATGTTTGATGAATTGTTCTTGCATAGCTTATTCACATGATCCGAGTATTGGGTGTATGTTTTGGAGTGAGAGATTGATGGACACTCAGCAGTTCTCTGGGGCTGGTCCTGATCTCTATATTCGTCTCGCATCTTCAGAATTAGGTATATACTTCAATTTTTTCTTTTCTTGTTTAAAATTTTAATTTTGGATTTTAATCTTAAATATTAAAAATCCGCATCGACTTTTATCTTTTCAGGTGGTCATAAGGACAGAAAGTTGGTAATCATAATTCCAGTAATAGTGGGTTTTGTTTGCGTAGCCATTGGCGTCTTTATTATTTGGTGCTGGATGCGAAAGAAAAAAGGTGAAAAACTGGTTAATTTGTGGATATATAAATTACTTGTATATGTACATGAATATATATATATATATATATTTGGCTATCGATCGATCATATAAAATGTAAATTTTTTATCTGAAATTCAGGGGAGTACAGAACAGAGGACCAAAAGATTTCTGAAGCAAAGGCATCAGATTCAACTGCTATTGTACTCAAAGACGAATCAGAGAAAGTCGACATCAAAGAGTTGCCATTATTCACTTTCGAGACACTTGCGAATGCGACGAATCAATTTCATGACGATAATATGCTTGGCAAGGGTGGCTTTGGTCCTGTTTACTGGGTAAAAAACTAAAAACTGTCCCATTTCCACTGTAATATAATATATTGCATTTCGGCATTAATTATAATATATCATAAAACATTCTATGCTAATTAAAGTTATGGTTAACTTTAGGGAAAACTGCCAAATGGGAAAGAAATCGGAGTGAAAAGGCTTTCAGCAGCTTCTGGACAAGGAGTCAAAGAATTCATGAATGAAGTGATTGTCATTTCTAAACTCCAACATAGGAATCTAGTCAGACTCTTGGGATGTTGTGTGGATAAAGAAGAGAAAATGTTGATATATGAATACATGCCTAATAAAAGCTTGGACGTCTGCCTCTTTGGTAAATTTAATTAAAAACAACGCGCGGCTCATTCTTTGTCAATCTAAACATTTTCTAATTTATGATTTCATTAAGACTTATAACAAGTAGATAATTTATTACTTTTATTCTCTTTATAGATCCTAGCCATCCATCCCAAAAGATTTTAAATTGGAAGAAAAGGTTTAGTATAATCGAAGGTATTGGCCGAGGGCTACTATACCTTCACAAGGACTCGAGACTGAGGATCATCCACCGAGACCTCAAGCCAAGCAATGTGTTGCTGGATGGTGATTGGAACCCCAAAATTTCAGATTTTGGAATGGCAAGAATATTTGGAGGCAATGAAGACCAAGCCAATACTGCAATAGTTGTAGGAACATAGTAAGTGAATTCTCAAGTATAAAATTTGAATATTGTTTATACATAACTATGTTAATTTGATGTGAGCTTTGTCGTAATTTTAATTTGCAGTGGATATATGGCACCAGAATATGCAATGGAAGGCACATTTTCTGAGAAATCTGATGTCTACAGTTTTGGGGTGCTGATGTTGGAGATCGTGAGCGGGAAAAAAAACACACATTATTACAACCACGAATTGTCTTTGAGCCTCTTAGGATGCGTAAGACTGCTAACCTTTTTTGTTAAATGATTTTTGTGATGCTACATAAGGAGCAATGCATGAGATGATTTGATGGACAATAAATATCTATTTGAATTTAATTTCTTTTTCTATTTACTATGTCAACTGATGTTAGTTGTTCTTTTTCAGGCATGGCAATTATGGAATGTAGAAAATGGAATGGCTTTCGTGGACCAAATGATAGCAGGTCCAAATTTCCAGGAAGAAATAGTGAGATGCATTCATATTGGTCTCTTATGTGTTCAAGAATTTCCGAAAGACAGGCCTACTATTCAAACTGTCCTATCAATGCTCAGCGGTGAAATTGTGGACCTTCCGGTGCCAGAGCAGCCGGTGTTTGCCGAGAAATGGAACCGTTTTCATGTCGGGTCAGCTCAGCCCACCAGCCAAATCGGGTTCTCAGTCAACGAGCTCACCGTTACAGTGCTCGACGGGCGTTGAAACGGAAGTTACGTTGTTGAAAATGTTTTCAGATATATATATAATGCTATTTTGTGTTGATGTTTTTCTTGCATGTATTGTGTAATAAGATACAAGTTAGTCTTCTAGGGTGAATTGAGGTTAAATCTGTAATGTTTGGTGTGTAAAAAACAAAGAATTATTATTTATCAAATGTACAAACTTAGTGCATATTGTATACTTGCATTGATATTTTTCAGTCTTAATATAACTTAATTGTTTTACATTCTTGACTAGGCACTTTGATAGCTTAGTTTTCGAGTTTTTTACTCAGTTGCAAAAGATCTACTACCGACATATATATTTTGCTACTGATTAGTTTTTGATGCATATGTTTTATCGAGTTAGATCAATCTTTAAGAAATATCCCTCAGAGGGTGTTAGAGTAAGCTTTATTTTAAAGAGCTTATAAGCTCTCATATTTTATAAGATATTTTTTGAGCTTATAAGATGATGAATCTTATTTTAAAAATTAGCTCTCAAAATGTTTTAGATAAAATTAAGATCATGTGCTTATAAGACTTATAATATCTTAAAATAAGTTGGTGTTCCCCAACTTATTTTAAAAGAACTTATAAGCTGATCTTAACATCTTATTTTAAGAGTTTATAAACTTATTTATAGAAACATTTGCCAAACACTTAGCAACATCTTATAAGATTTTTAAGAACTTATAAAATATTTTAAAGAGCTTATAAGCTCAGCCAAAACACCCTCTTAATCTATGCTGGATTAATGTTGTCTGTCATGAATTTTCGTTTAGTACAGAGTTGTTTTGACATACTGAAAATGAATATATATATATATATACTCTCCCTTACTGATATTACTCAACAATGCAACCTAGCTTTTAAAGTTTGAATGAATCCCTGCACAATCCGAATTCAGATTAATTGGCCAATGGATCAATCAGTTGGGAATCCCCAAGTGTACCAATTGAAAATATATATTATATATATGGTCCATTTAAAAAAGCAGAAAAATTATTTCAATATTGAAGCTAGCTAGCTCCCTCGGACTTACTAATTTGATCGAAATGGATGCTTCTATTTTTTCCACTAGCTCACAATAATATTTCAAATGGGATTAATAGGTTGTCTATTATTGGCCAAAAATGGGAAGAATAATGTGACATGCTGGTACCAAGATTCAACATTTGCCGCGCGCACTGGACAAGTTCTCCATCAACTAATCAAGACTTAAAAAGTGAAGTCAACTTGGAAATGATTCCAAATTAATTAAGGAAAAAAACAAAGGAATTTTTATAAATAATATTATCTCAAGGCATAGAAAGAAATTTTATGTAAGAATTAATTAATACATTTAAAATCGTTTTCCACCGCGTAAGAAGATTTCTTTAGTGCTCTAATATAATAATTAAACAC
The DNA here is from genome assembly GCA_958496215.1 of Verbena officinalis. Classification (NCBI taxonomy): domain Eukaryota; kingdom Viridiplantae; phylum Streptophyta; class Magnoliopsida; order Lamiales; family Verbenaceae; genus Verbena; species Verbena officinalis. The sequence continues at coordinate 1,797,006 of OY292386.1, forward strand.
GTACAGCGACTGCACTATGATCTCTTTTAGAGTTGACGGCAATTAATCCCAGTTGAGACGGCGAAAGGACTACCAAATATTTGTACCGGGCTCAAGTACCACGTACCGACGAGAACTAGCCGTGCGCATGATCAAAATTATGGACAAAAATCGTACCTTTCTTCTTCTTCTATTAACCACCACGATCCTGATCTGTTCTTTCTATACGAGATTATCCGCAGCACAAGGCGACGAAAATCCTTGCGAAACCTCCGGCAGATGCGGAGCTTTCGGAAGTTGCAACTCCCAAGATTCACCAATTTGTACTTGTTTGCCTGGATTCGGCCCAAATAACCGCCCGGAATGGGATTCCGGAAACTGGACCGGTGGGTGTATGAGGAGGGTACCTTTGAGATGTGATCAGGGTCCTCGTAATAATGGGAGCAGTAGCAGAGGTGATGGGTTTTTGAAGCTTCAGATGATTAAGATTACGGGCTACTCAACCCGGATTTCCGCCCCGTTAAACCAGTGTGAGGGTCTGTGCTTGAGAAACTGCTCTTGTGTAGCCTATGCGTATGAAGTTGGTATTGGTAATTGTTTGTTCTGGTATGGAACTTTGATGGATATGCAGAAATTTCCCAGCGGGTCGGGTTCGGATCTTTATATCCGTGTGGACAGTTCTGAACTAGGTAATTAATCTGAGTTTTCATTAACAAGATTATTTACCTCTAGATCCCTCATGAGTTTAATAGATTACAGTTGGTAATCCTACTTAGTCAAAAAATAACAGATACATCCATTAAGATTTATTAAAATTACAAACATCCCAGTCGTATTAGGAATCCATTAGAATTTTGCTGGTGTCATCAAATTTTGACTTAAATTGACCGAATATCCTTATGTTTATTACTCAAAACATATTTTTATTTTCACATATGCCATTTGCAATAAAAGTCTCTATTTGTAATATATTAATTTAACATGGGCTTGCATGTAATTTTTTGAAAAGTAGAATCTGTAGGGTTTAGGGCATAACGGTCAGTTACCATTATTTTGGAATATTCCGCTAAAATTCCAAGGGAATCCTATAGAGTGAGGGGCAGTTTGTAATTTTAATAACCCTCAATGGGTGTCCAGCTGTAAATAATCCTATTAACAATTTCAATCATGTCATTGATGGATTAATGTCATTTAGAGTCTAATATTATTCTTGTTATGTTGTTGCAGATCGTTATAAGAAAGGGTTTAAGAAGATACTAATAATCCCGGTTGTAGTTGGATTCACTTTCGCGTGCGTTTTCACCTGTGTTTTATGGAAATGGATGGCTAAGAGAAGAGGTAATGTTTGGAATAATAGTCTCTGAATTTGGCAATCAATGCAGCCTTTTCACTTAATGTATTTTTTCATGTCTATTAGGGAGGAAAAGAAAGTTTGAGCTTGAAAAAACAGCAACTTCAGATTCAGTCGATTCCTCTCTCCAAGATACCTTAAATAAAGTTAATCTTGAAGAATTACCATTGTTTAAATTTGAGATACTTGCAAGTGCGACAGACAATTTTTCGGATGCTAACAAACTTGGGAGGGGTGGTTTTGGCCCTGTTTATAAGGTAATTTTTCTCAAACATATATAATGATCAGCGTGATGAGTGCAACATAATTATAAAACAAAACATTTGATCTAAATTTCTTTCTACTTGTATAAGTTATCGAGTTCTTTTGACTATAAAGTGTTGAACTTGCTACAACTCTAGGGAGAGTTGGTGAATGGTAGAGTAATAGCAGTTAAAAGGCTTTCAAAAGCATCAGGACAAGGGTTGCAAGAATTTATGAATGAAGTGGTGCTCATTTCTAAGCTACAACACAGAAATCTCGTTAGACTATTGGGGTGCTGTGTTGAGAGTAAAGAGACAATGCTCGTATATGAATACATGCCTAATAAAAGCTTAGACTATTTTCTATTCGGTAATTAGTTCAAATTCGACTCTGTTTATCTAATCATTTTCATTAATGTAGCAGATTTGCTCGAAAATAACTTTTCTTGTATGTTTTCTTAGATTCATCTCAAGAGATCCTCGATTGGGGGAAACGCTTCAACATCATTAAAGGTATTTGTCGAGGGCTGCTATATCTTCACAGGGATTCTAGATTGAAAATTATACATAGAGATCTCAAGCCTAGTAACATATTGCTGGATAATGATTGGCACCCAAAGATTTCTGACTTTGGCATGGCGAGAATATATGGTAGCAAGAAAGATCATATTAGTACCGTAAGAGTGGTAGGCACATAGTAAGTATATCTTAAATCTTGTCGAACAATTTAATTTCTAGTATATAATTTTACATATGAAATGGTCATACATTGCTAACTGTTGTTTCTCTAACAGTGGATATATGGCTCCTGAGTATGCAATTGAAGGAAGATTTTCAGAAAAATCTGATGTTTTTAGCTATGGAGTCATGATGCTAGAGATTGCTAGTGGGAGAAGGAATACAAACTTTTACAATCACGAACGCTCTTTGAACCTCTTGGCACATGTAAGTTATACTTGAAATAAACTATCTAAGTTCATCCCAACTAGTCAAGATAATTAATTACTCTTGTTACAAGAGCATTACAAGAAAACGTTCATTCGGTAACGAAATCTGTTAGTTAAGGGACCCTAGGAATAGTCAATATCTTTTCTAAAATTACTTGAAAATTTCAGGTATGGCAATTGTGGAATGATGATAATGTTGTTGCTTCAATAGATCCAAGAATATCTAGTCCAGGCTATCAAACAGAGGTGGTGAGATGCATACATATCGGGTTATTGTGTGTCCAAGAACTTCCTAATGATAGGCCATCAGTTTCGTCTGTGCTCTCGATGCTGCGCAGTGAAATTATAGAGTTACCTAAGCCCAAGCCACCTGCATTTGCTATAAAGTCAAGAAGTTGTCATGCAGGTACAAGTTCTTCTCAACAAAGCGATAAAAGTAGTTGCTCCGTGAATAATGTTACTCTCACCGTGGTTGATGGCCGATGATAACTCTGTATATAGCATAATCCATATTTCTTCAAGATAGTCTGTATAAAACATGTAAACCACATTGATGTCTTAAGTTTATAGTTTAGAAATTTCTGCGAATATATACTAGAAAACTGTAGATCTCCTTTACTTATATTTCTATATAAGTTTGGAACTTTTTGCAAGTATTTTATAAATCAAGCAATTTGGATGTGATCAAGGGTTTCGGTGATTTCGTACCTAATACTGGAGGTATGTATTATTCATTTTAGGGGGTCATTATAGTAACATACCCTGAAGTTTGACCTAATTACAGAAACCTAATCTGAAGTTTGGAAAATTACAGAAACCTACCCTGAGGTTTGGCCTAATCATCTTATACCTCATATATTTCAGACTTCAATGTTATTAGTAGTGAATATCCCCTTTCTTCAAAGTTCAATTCAGTAACAAGATCACCTTTTACAGAAATTGATAGGAAGGCACACAAATCTGTACGAGAAAAAGAGAATATATAAAAAAGAATAGACAAAATGTAAGAATTCATAGCCCAAATCTATGTGGTCCATTTAGGAATTAGGAGAAAACAGAAATTTTATTTGAACATTCAAAACCCCACATACATATGAGATAATGTATTATAATATTTTTTTATGGAAGCATATGAGATAATTTATTCAGTGGTCACTACTTTAATTATTGAATGGGATACTTGTGCTGAAAATTTCATATGGAAGCATGGAATTCAATAACTGCGGCGGATGATATATATATGTCGATGGTTGTCAAGTTATTGGCGAAACAAAAAGGAAGAGTAAAGTCAATGGTTGTCAAATTATTGGCAAAAAAATGGGAAGAATAGTATATGTGTGATGCACCAAGATTCCCACATGAAAGATCAATCAATGCAACATTTGTCATGTAGTTCTACGTCGACGGTGTGAAACCAAACAGATTGATCATGTTCACAATTCAGACTTCAGAGATTGGTGTACATAATTCACTAAAATCGTAGTCACAATTAGTTAACATTTTAATACAAAGTTTAGTTGCTACCGATTTTGTTTTTGCATATGCATTTGAGTGTATGGCACTTACAGCCATTACTCCCAATTGATTGAGTCGGCGAAAGGACAACCAAAATATTTTGTTATTTTTCATACTAGTATTTCCACCATGGGAGACTTCCTATTTCTTAAGTCAAGATAATAAAATAAGTATGCCGTCATCAAGCTCAACCATCGAATTATGAGACCCATGCACAATCATCGATCATAAACATGGACAATACCCGTACATTTCTTCTTCTGTTAATCGCCAACATCCTCTGTTCTTTCAATCCGAGGTTATCCGCAGCACAAGGCAACGATCCTTCGAGCAATTCATGCGAAACCTACGCCCGGTGTGGAGCTTTCGGGAGTTGCAACCCGCAAGATTCACCAATTTGTACTTGTTTGCCTGGATATATCCCGAGAAACGGCTCGGAATGGGATTCTGGGAACTGGACGAGTGGGTGTTTAAGGAGGATACCGTTGAGATGTGATGAGGGGAATAATGGGTTCTTGAAGCTAAAGATGATTAAGATTTCGGGCAATTCGATTCCAGGCTATTTGTCGTGGCAATTCAGCCCCGGAAATGGGTGTAAAGAAGTATGCTTGAGGAACTGTTCTTGCATTGCCTATGCGTATGAAGTTGAAACTGGTAATTGTTTGTTCTGGAGTGAAACTTTGATGGATATTCAGAAGTTTCCCGGTGGGTCGGGTTCGGATCTTTATATCCGTGTCGCCAATTCTGGACTAGGTATGTGATTTTGCGATTCTGAAAATTTCAAAATTATACTTTGCCATGTATATTTTAGGGCGAATTCCATACATTACACTAATATTTTCCATAACTACAAAATACCTCCCTCTATTTTAATAAAATTACAGAAACCCCCCTGAGGTTTCATACAATTACAAATTACAGGGGTGGTTTTGTAATATTTTGTATAAAGTATAAGGGGGTTTAGATTTTTGTAATATTTTGAAACCTCAGGGGTTTATAAGTATTTTTTTTAAAAAGAGAGGGGGGTTTTGTAGTTATGGTAAAGCTTAGGGGTATTGTATGTGATTCGCTCTAAATTTTATTTTTTCACGTAACCACTTACTACGAAGATTCTTGGACTGGAATTTACTGTAAATGGCAAAGTACAGAAATTTGCTGAGATGATTGAGTGTAAAAAATAAATTTTTAGTGGTAAAGTGTAAAATTTCTCATATTTTAGGGGGAAAAGCGTTTATCCTCTTGATTTTCATTCGACAAATTTTATAACATAATTGTTGATCTGTCATTGACTCATTTAGAGGTTAATATATATTCTTGATATGTTGTTGCAGAACGCCATAAGAAAGGTTTTAAGAAAATCCTAATAATACCAGTTGTAGTCGGATTCACTTTTGCCTGCGTTTTCACCTATGTTTTATGGAAATGGATGGGGCATAAAAGAGGTAATGATTGTACTAATAGTCTCTGAAATTGTCAATGCAATGCGACGTTTTCACTTAGTCCGTGTTTCCATGTCTATTAGGCAAAATAGGACAAAGTTGTCTTGGGAAAGCTGGCACATCAAGTACTTCTGCATATTCTTCACTTCAAGATACATTAAATAAAGTTAATCTTGAAGAATTACCATTGTTGAGATTTGAGACACTTGCAAATGCGACTGACAATTTTTCTGATGCTAACAAAGTTGGGATGGGTGGTTTCGGCCCAGTTTACAAGGTAATTTTCTATATCTTAATCTTCTGTAACACATTATTACTTTATTTGAGTATAAATGAAGTCCTGAAATTGCTATAACTCTAGGGAGAGTTGGTGAATGGAAGAAAAGTTGCAGTTAAAAGGCTTTCAAAAGCATCAGGACAAGGGTTGCAAGAATTTATGAATGAAGTGGTGCTCATTTCTAAACTTCAGCATAGAAATCTCGTTAGACTATTGGGGTGTTGTGTCGAAAATAAAGAGACAATGCTCGTATATGAATACATGCCTAACAAAAGCTTAGACTTTATCCTCTTTGGTGATTACTTCTAATTCTATTCTGTTTCTGTAATCAATTTTTCATTTATGCAACTTATTTGATTTCTGAATATTTAATGTATTTTTCCTCAAGACTCGTCTCAAGAGATCCTTGATTGGGGGAAACGTTTCAACATCATTAAAGGTATTTGTGGAGGGCTGTTATATCTTCACAGGGATTCTAGATTGAAGATTATCCATAGAGATCTCAAGCCTAGTAACATATTGTTGGATAATGATTGGAATCCAAAGATTTCAGACTTTGGCATGGCGAGAATATATGGTAGCAAGGAAGATCACATTAGCACAGTAAGAGTGGTCGGAACATAGTGAGAACATATTTTGTTAGCTTATCATTTTGCAAATATACCATTACATATAGGAATAATACGAAAAATCCCCTAAGGTTCGGAGCATTAATTAAAAGAACCCTGCAACCTTAAAAATTACAGAAAACAACCTGAGTCAATCAATCAATCAATTTCCATTAGTTTGAGGGGTTATTCATTATGATTTGCCAAACCTCAGGGTGTATTTCGTAATTTTTAATATTTCAGGATATTTTTCGTAAATGGCGTAAATCTCAGGGGTATTCGTTATTGACCCTTTACATATGTATGTCTGACCAATGTTTCTCCGGCAGTGGATACATGGCTCCTGAATATGCACTTGAAGGAAGATTTTCCGAAAAATCTGATGTTTTTAGCTTTGGGGTTTTGATGATAGAAATTGTTGCTGGGAGAAAAAATACAAGCTTCTACAATCACGAAGCTGGTTCTATGAACCTTTTAGCACATGTAAGTCAAACATAATAATCCTGTGAACATTATTTGAAGTATATATAATCATATCAGAGGTCTCCAAAATGATCTGAAATTTGCAGGTATGGAAATTGTGGAATGAAGACAATGTTGCTGCTTCAATAGATCCAAGAATATCAAGTCCAGGATATCAACCAGAGGTGGTGAGATGCATACATATTGGGTTGCTATGTGTCCAAGAACTTCCTAATGATAGGCCATCTGTTCCGTCTGTGCTGTCGATGCTGCGCAGTGAAATTATAGAGCTACCTCAGCCTAAGCCACCTGCGTTTGCTATAAAGCCAAGAAGTTGTTATGCAGTTACAAGTTCTTATCAGAAAAGTGATAAAAGTATCTTGTCTGTAAATAATGTTTCTCTTACCATGCTTGGTGGCCGATGACAATGCTGTATAATCCATGTATGTATACTGAAAATAGACTGTAAAAGCACACAGTAACTAATACATAGATGCCTTTTTGTATAATTAGTTTGAGAATTTTTTTGCTAGGATTTTACACATCTCTGCAATTTAGTTGTGATCAAGGACAAGTTTTCGGTGATTTTGCAAATTTGGATGATTTTGTATATTAGAAAAAATTTATTTGTTTTTTATTAAAACAAAATTAAATAATAAAGTGCCAAAATGGCATAATACAATGGATATCCTCTTTCTTTTCTACAAAAATATAATTATTCAAATTCAAGATTTCTTAGTCATCAAGAAGACCGTTACCTAAGTCATCCACTCATCCCGGGAAAATTCCAATAATATAACTCCGGAGTCCGGAGTTTGAATGTATGACTATGACTAGTCTTCGTTCAAATCTAGAAAATGTCTAATCTAATTGAATAATTGCTCTAATAGATATTTCAACAAGAAAAATCACATACCCAGGTTATATCATTAAACTCGTCAAACGTCTCTTTCAATGTTTTTATTTTTTTTTACCGGCCAACCAACCATGGTGTTAAGAGGACCCCTCGTATATTAAAAGCTCAAATCGGAAAGTTCGAAAAATACATAAGTAAGGCGGCCAGGATGCCAATACAGAGCAAAAATGCAACAAAGAACAAAGTAAAAACCGTCCCAATGAAAGAAACGAGTTTTGCACTCACCAAACTGAGTCTTGTATTCCAAGTATTGACATCATTCTTCGTATCATCAAAATTCATCATCGTCTTGTTGCAACAACGGTCAGCGGTACACGCCCAAGGGCTCCAATCTTTCCAGTTCAAGGTGTTGATCACATGTACAAAGATTTCCGTCAAATACCAACAGTGACAACTAGCCGAAGCAACGATAATTTGTACAGAATCCGTCAATTTCATTAAGTAATAACTGGCCGAAGCCTTGGTGTCCATTAGCGTCCAAACAACGAAGTCCTCAACCAAGCAATATCCCTACAAATACCAAGTACAGTAGTAAGCCAAGGATCATGGAAAAACCAAGAAGCACTTACCCAAAGGTACATAAGATGATGCATGATCCAATAATTGCGCCCAATTCCCAACTGTAGAATCATTATTTTCTAATGTGTATAATCATTAATCAGACAATTAGAGTCTTCGTTCTAGGAAGAATTTTCAGCGGTAATGGAGTAAACACGTAACAAATTAAATAAGAAAGACTTGAAATTAGACTAATTAGTGTGTGGCTAAAACCCCAGTGAAGGAAAAACAGAGCTAGGTCTTTTGCGGTTCTGCTTCATTTGGCGTTTACCTCGGAAATATTTTGCTCTGATTTAATTAGTGTGATTATATTTTCATGTGATTGATCGATCATTTCCTCTAGAATATACGCTAATTAATAATTAATCATGTAACAAGTATAAAACACTAATAAATTAATTAATACTAATAATTTATTTTTCGTTTCCTTTTTAGTTTTGATCCCTAAACTTGTCAATATCATTTTATTTTAGTCTCTTAGCCTTTTAATTTATTTTATTTTCTTTTTAAGAGAAGAAAAACTAACCTTCTTCATAAGCTTCAAACACATTATTCAACACTAATAACTGCCGGTGGTTTTGCTTAAATACAAAAAATTTCCAAAGGTTTTATTAAACCGAACCGCGTGGGTAAATTTGTTCGGTTTTACAGGAAAATGAAAATTTCAATTTCGCCATTGACCTCTTACATATATATACTGGGACCCCAGATTTTATTTAACTAAGTCATTAGCAGCTATCAAAACACCATGGCTACCACCAAAACATTCAGCACTATTCTGAAATCTCTCTTCTTCATACTCTGCTTTCCTTTCCAGAGTTTCAGCTTAGAAACCGACACCATCAACTCCACTTTATCCATCAAAGATCCCGATTCTATAGTATCTCTCAATCAGGTATATAAATTAGGATTCTTCTCCCCCGACAACACCACCACCAACCGCTACTTAGCCATTTTCTACGTCTTCTCTGAAAGAGATGTGATATGGGTTGCCAACAGAGACAAACCTCTCACAGATTCTTCCGGCACAGTAGCCATATCAACAGACGGCAACCTCGTACTCAAGAACGGCCAAAACGACACCGTCTGGTCAACAAACGCCACAAACGTTCCCGTGAACACCACCGCTCAAATCCAGGGCACGGGAAACCTTGTTCTTCGAGACGTTTCCACGGGAGACGTGATATGGGATTGCTTTTCACATCCCACGCATGTTTTCGTGCCCACTATGAGGATAACCCACAACATTAAAACAGGCGAGAGGCGGGTTTTGTCCTCCTGGAAAAACGAGTCGGACCCACAAATGGGGAGCTTTACGTCGGGCGTTGAAGCTCTCAAAATACCACAGATTTTCATCTGGAATAATGGACGGCCCCACTGGAGAAGTGGGCCTTGGAACCGGGTGATTTTTCTTGGAATCCAAAATAAGAATTCTCCGGGCCTGCAGGGGTTCACGGTGACGAATGAATCGGAGACTTACTATTTCACCGTTCCGGAGATGGCGTTCGTGATGAAAGTCGTGCAGAATTCTTCAGGGAGTTTAGAGCACACTCTGTGGAATAATCAGACCGAGAGCTGGATTTCGGCGTGGGTGGCGCCACTGAATGAATGTGAAGTTTATGGAACGTGTGGGCCTTTCGGGAGCTGCAATGTGCTGGAATCACCTATTTGTTCTTGTTTGAGAGGATTCGAGCCATTAAATAAGGACGAATGGCGAAATGGTAATTGGACGGGTGGCTGCGTGAGGAAAACGGAGCTGGAGTCATGTGATCGGAGCAATATTACCGGAAACAGAGACGGGTTTTTGAGGCTGCCGTTTATGAAATTGCCCGATTTTCCTGAACCGGGACCGGGTAGAAGGGAAGATGAATGTAGAAGTATATGCTTGGGGAATTGTTCTTGCATAGCTTATGCGCATGATACAAATATTGGTTGTATGTTTTGGAGTGAGACATTGATCGATACTCTGCAGTTTGATAGCGTTGGTCCTGATCTTTACATTCGTCTTGCATCCTCGGAGTTAGGTACTTCTTAAAAAACATTTTTTGCATTTATATCTAAGCTAGTTAAAACTGTAAGATTGATTTCCCAACTTTCACATTTTTGGACTTTCGATCTCATCGCAATTTCACGTTTTAGTTTCGTCCTGTAAATTTGATATTTAGGCAGTTTTAGTTGGATTCCGACTGAAAATTAATAAAATCACTGGAAAAATACAGCGCAAGTAAGATTTCATGTATTTTTTCAGGTGAAATTTTCAATTCTTGGCAAAAATCGAAGCAAAATTATTATATTTTTTATAGTACAAAATTGAAAAATCGATATGGAGAGGACGAAAGTGTCGATGTCACAGACTAATCTTGCAATTTTGCCTCATACTGTACTACATGCAATGTCTAATGAATTCTATCTTATTTTGCTATAGTTTGGTTGTAACTGTGTTTCTTTTTTCAGATGATGATAAGGACAATAAACTGATTATCATAATTTCAGTAATCGGGGGGTTCGTTTGCATATCCATTTGTGTCTTTATTGTTTGGTGCAGGATGGGCAAGAGAAAAGGTGAAAAACAAGACTCTTTGATGAATTTGGTTAAATTTATAAAATATATTATCTGCCAATAACAGTGAATTTTCCTTATGAAATCTAGGAGTGATTGGAAGGAAAGTCCAAAAGATTTCTGAAGCAAAGCAAACATTTCCATCAGATTCAACTGCTATTGTCCTCAACGATGAATCAGAGAAAGTCAACATTGAAGAGTTTCCAATGTTCAAATTCGAGACACTTGCAAACGCCACAAACCAGTTTCACGACGACAATATGCTTGGCAAGGGTGGTTTCGGTCCTGTTTACTGGGTAATAATTCTAGCATTTCCACTATATAGTGCAATGCATTAGTTTCAGAATAAAAATTGCTAAAATATTTATGGTTAATTGTAGGGAAAACTGGAAAATGGGAAAGAAATAGGCGTGAAGAGGCTTTCGGCAGCTTCTGGACAAGGAGTCGAAGAATTCATGAATGAAGTGGTGGTCATATCTAAAGTCCAACATAGGAATCTTGTTAGACTTATAGGATGTTGTGTGGAGAAAGAAGAGAAGATGTTGATATACGAATACATGCCTAATAAAAGTTTGGATGTTTGTCTCTTTGGTAAATTAAAAAACAACGCCGAGCTTGTTCTTTGACAATCTAACATAAATTGCAGCAAAATAAATATTTTGTTTTACCAATTGTTGTTCTCTGTAGATCCTAGCCATCCATCACGAACGGTTCTAGATTGGATGAAACGGTTCAGCATTATCGAAGGTATAGGCCGAGGGCTACTATACCTTCACAGGGACTCTAGATTGAGAATCATCCATCGAGATTTGAAACCGAGCAACGTGTTGCTGGACGGTGATTGGAACCCCAAAATTTCAGATTTTGGAATGGCAAGAATATTTGGAGGCAATGAAGATCAAGCCAATACTGCAAGAGTTGTAGGAACTTAGTAAGTGAATTATCGTAGCTACAAAATTAAATGGTATTTGTAAATAAGTTGTCTTATATGTTATGATATTAATTTCTTGATTTTTGCAGTGGATATATGGCGCCGGAATATGCAATGGAGGGCAGATTTTCAGAAAAATCTGATGTCTATAGTTTCGGAGTGCTGATGTTAGAGATTCTGAGCGGAAAAAAGAACGCAAAATATTACAATCATGAATGGTCTTTGAGCCTCTTAGGATGTGTAAGTCATATAGTCATGAAACCACATTTGGGATTAGTGTACGCCACCTTAAAATTCATAATAAATATAAAACTATGTTTCTGGTTTAATTCGTCCTTGCTCCTCTGCTTCAGATCTTCAATAAGACAATTAAATTAATCATGCATCCCATGCTAATTTTTCCATATTAATGTTTTTGGCTTTCAGGCATGGAAATTGTGGAATGAAGACAATGGTTTGGCTTTTGTGGATCAAATAATAGCAAGTTCAAATTTCCAGAAAGAAATGGTGAGATGCATTCACATATCCCTGTTATGTGTCCAGGAATTTCCTAAAGACAGGCCTACTATGCAAACTGTCTTGTCAATGCTCAGTCATGAAATTATGGACCTTCCGTTGCCGGAGCAACCGGTGTTTGCCGAGAAATGGAACCGTTTTCATGTAGGATCGACTCAGTCCACCAGCCAAATCAGATACTCCGTTAATGACCTCACAATGACGGAGCTTGATGGGCGATAAAATGGACGTTACTCAATTTTTTTTTCTTTTTTCTAGGTCATGTTAATATGTTGTTTTGATGTGTTACATAAATATTTTACAGTTACAATGTTGTCATATGTATATCATGTTTAAAAATATAAAAAGATTATGATTTCGTTTGTTATTTTTTTTTTTTTCATTTTATCCAGATCTCTTTTTTATTTTCTTTTATAGATCTCTTTTATATTTTAGTTGTTATTTTCATTTCGTTTGTTTCAAGTTTTAATAAGTTTTCTGCTTTTTATATTTAATATTGTTTGGTTAAAGTATAATTTAATAATTTTAAAAGAATAATATTAATTTTAATATTTAATAAATTTATATTTATTTTTTACCATTATTTTGTATTTTGCTTTGGATGTATGGGTTTGATTCCTTACAATGACAAGGATCCAATTATGTGTATGTATTTGTGAAAAAAAAAAAAAAATTCTTTTTCTTTTTGGCCATAACGCCCATTCTGGGGTTCCTCATGTCTGTCCAACAGGACAAAAAGCCGAATGAGAATTCCTCGTTCCCTTTCGTGTGAATTCCCCAGCGGCGAGCTATCAACTACTTTTCTTTTAGGCGGGATCCACTGGAATTGTAATTGCAAGCGGACCCACTTAAAATCTTTACTGAACTATGACCGGCCATCATATTAGCAAATAAACGTATTCCTTCCAACTTCAACTGGGACTCCAGGAGCCAGGAGCGAAATCTATTACGACCAGCGCGGTTGTTCGTATTTCATTTTCTTTTTCCAAGACAAAGTTAGGCACTGAGTTACTTATGGAATCTCAAATCTCTCAACGCAAGGGAATGAAAACGATTTTCTATTTTTATAGTTAGGGTCGTACCTATCCAATAATATTATAATATGAATGACTCGTGACAGACATCGCAAAAGTAGTCCGTTGAACGATCGCCGATCGAGGGCAACAAGTATACTATTTTCCTTTACGAGCCAACCATATTTCTCTTCCAGAGAAAAGTCGACAGACATTCCATCCAGCCTTACTATTCTTTCAGGGCTTCAAACTACTAGTCATTAAGACTACTATGAAAGAAAATATTTTATGTAAGCTGATACATAGAGAAGGCACACCAGAGGGCGGGACAAATCTTTCACTCACTGAGAAGTGAAAACCAATAATTTTTCTTCAACATGCAATGTTGAGTATAATATTAAGAGATTTTAAATATATTTTATGGAAGTTTTTTTGTTCGAGGCAAGAACGACATGAAAATAAAGTCCTAAAATGTTCATTGAATTGTATTTATTGTTTAAATTTCCATAATTTATTTTAATTTTAATTTTGATTATTTATATACTATGAAGTACAGACACGGCGACACGGACACGACACGATACGGACACGGCGACACGGATTTTTTTGATATTTTACACTAGAAGAGTGTCGGACACGACACGACACGGCAAAATGAGATTTTTAGAAGTGTCCGTGTATTATAGTTTATATATAGTTTAAGAAATGTCAATGATTTAATTTTTTTTTATAAAAGTTGCATGTGTACTTTCGACCCAATTTGTGAATTTTTTTATGTGGATTTAAACCTATCATTTCTAAATCAATTTATTTTTATTTAAACCTATCATTGATATAAAAAATGATATTGATTTAAAACCTATTATTTTGTTTTTTTTTTTTCATTTCTATGATCTAAATTGATTCATTTCAAATTTATATTTATTTGCTTAATTTAATTATTTACATTTTATTTATCATTCTTATCTTTTATTTATTTATTGTTCGAAGGAGTATGCATGTTGAATTTAAGAACTATATTTTCTCTTTACTAATTAAGTGATAAAAGTTATTGTTTCTAGCTTAATTAACATTAATAGAAGTGTATATACATTGAGCATTAGTGTATAAATACAAGTATACAACACATAAATGTATATACCACAAATTATATATAAATATTTCATACCATAAATTGAAATATGACATTTTCTTTTGTTTTATATTTTTCCGTGCATAGAACGGGTACACGCTAGTATATGTATACATGAATTAGTTTTATTAAGTCTCTTGCTTTAATTAAAAGGTGGCGTGAATTTTATCAGAATTAATTCCAAAGTGGAAAGATTTGTCTATATTTCAAAACGACTTCATTTCACATATCAATTTTTTTTTGTACTAATCAAAATTAATCCAACTTTTTGTACATATCCAAAAAAGAAAAATTAGGAAAAATATCTAATAAGGGGATAATATACTATGCATGTATATATAATAATATTTCATTATTATTTTTTATATATGTATGTGCATATTTCTCTAATTTTTATTTATTTTAAATATATATTTATTAAAAGATACTTATTGTACACTGAAACATATTTCTAATCATGTGTGCCAACTTACAATAAGTATTTTAATCTTAAAAAGGGCCGGCTAAATGTTTGACTATTAAACACTAGGGTCAAATAAGATTTTCATTAAAATTTCTGCTTTCAGTTACAAAATATCTTAAGGTATTTCATGGTATTTTCAAATTTTCGGGAGAGCGACTATTATTTGTAGGAGAACTTTATAGTTTAGTACTTCCACCGATTCAATCCATATAAATGAATTTTAAATTTTTTTTTACTGTATTTACTATTTAAACCTATCTTAAGGGGTACAAGTGTAATTATGGCAACTTTTTATCTAGAAGAAAGTTACTCCCACTTCCCCAATTTCCCTTTCCATTTTCCTTATTCCATTTTGATTGCTAGCAAAAGCAGGAATATTCAAAGTTAGAACCAATGAAAATCGGAGTCTTAGGAATAATAATTAGTGGGTAATGATTGGTTTGGAAATAAATTTAATTTTATTGGATATGAGTATTAATAATTAATAACCAGATTATTTATATGGAAAAAGTGATGCTTCGTAGGCTAAACCTCAACCACACGCAGTTTAAAAGAAAACAATGATAATCTGAATTTGTCTCTGTGCAATTCTCTGCTAACTTAGAAAGTCAAAGACTTGAAAATGGTAATATTTAATTCAGACCGGTTCCACTTCCTGGTATACGGTATCCTTTTCACCCGCACATATCATAAATTCATAACCATGGACAAAAATCAAACACTTCTTCTTCTATTACCCGCCACGATCCTCTGTTCTTTCTATCCGAGTTTATCCAGAGCACAAGCCAATACTAATTCTTGCGAACTCGGCAGCGACAGGTGTGGACTTTTCGGGAGTTGCAGCTCGGAAAGTTCACCAATTTGTTCTTGTTTGCCTGGATTCACCCCCAATAACCTCCCGGAATGGGCTTCTGGGAACTGGACCGGTGGGTGTATAAGAAGGGTAACTTTGAGATGCGATTTGCCGGGAAATAATATTAATGGGAGTAGAGAAGATGGGTTTTTGAAGATTGAGAAGATTTTTCTTGCCAACTATTCGTCTCGGCAGCTCGGCGCGGAAAATGATTGTGAAGGTCTATGCTTGAGGAACTGTTCTTGCGTAGCTTACGCGTGGGACATTGGCCTTGGTTGTATGTTCTGGCGCACAAACCTGACGAATATTCAGATATTTCCAAGTGGGACGGGTCAAGATCTTTATATCCGCCTGGCAAATTCTGAATTAGGTGAATTTAATTTTGGGTTAATTATGTTTGAATATTCCAAGTACTAGCGTTTGTACACTTCAAGACTTCATTTTTATAAGTTAACTGGTTACCATTTACAGTTTTCGCTTGTTGTAGTCTGTCACATTAATATGAATTCTGATTGTCTGAACGGCAACATTGGCCAGCAACATGAAATTAATAAGATCATTAGCAATATGAAAAATCTAAGGTTCAGGTGGCCAAGTGTACAATATATTTATTAATTTCACTTTGTCGGGATTGCCGCATACGCGACTGTTGTGGTAAACGGCAAAACACATAAAGTGTAGTGGTAACAGGTGAACTATTAACCATCAATTGACAAAGTATAAAAACTTTCGTATTTCGGATGATAAAGTGTAATTGATTTTTGATGTTTATTTAAAAACTTTTGTCCGATCCTATGAATGTTGTTTATAGGCTAATATCCTTGTGATTATGTTGTTGCAGACCGTAAGAAAGGCTTTAAAAAGATCCTAATAATACCGGTTGTAGTTGGGTTCACTTTCGCGTGCATTTTCACATATTTCTTATGGAAATGGAGGGCTAAGAAAAGAGGTAATGTTTGGATTAGTTATCCATTAATTTGCATTGTATGTAGATTTTACTTATGTGCATATTTCTGTGTTTATTATATCAGGGAGAAAAAGAAAACGTGAGCTAGAAAATGCAGGCGCATCAAATTCAGTTGATCCCTCGCTTCAGGATACATTAAGTAACATTGAAGATTTACCATTGTTTAAATTTGAGATACTTGCAAATGCGACAGACAACTTTTCTGATGCTAACAAACTTGGGAAGGGTGGTTTTGGCCCCGTTTACAAGGTAATTTTTCTCAATCCAAATATTTTGTAACATAAGATGCGACAATTTTGTACTACAGAAAACTTGAATTTCAATTTATCTATACTTATGTCAAGTCAAGAATCATGTTCTCAAGTGCTGAAATTGCTGCAACTTTAGGGAGAATTGATGAACGGAAGAAATATAGCAGTTAAAAGGCTTGCAAAAGCATCTGGACAGGGGATGCAAGAATTTATGAATGAAGTGGTGCTGATTTCTCGACTACAACATAGAAATCTTGTTAAACTATTTGGGTGTTGTGTCGAGAATAAAGAGACAATGCTCGTATATGAATACATGCCTAACAAAAGCTTAGACTTTTTTCTCTTTGGTAATTAGTCCAATTCACTCTGCTTCTATATCCATTTTTCTAAGGAGTAATTACAGCCCCCCCCCCCCCCCCCCCTGTCCTGAGGTTTGCACCATTTACGATAAAACCTGAAACCTTGAAAATTACAACAAAAAAACAAACACTGGGCCGTGGTTTCCGTTAGTTGAGGGTGTTTTTTGTTACCATTGGCCAAATCTCAGGGTGTTTTTCGTAAACATAGCAAACCTCGGTGGGTTATTTGTAAATAACCCCTTTTTCTATTTGATCATTTTTTCTCTGTATGTATTGTTTCAGACCATTCTCAAGAAGTCCTCGATTGGGGAAAACGTTTCAACATCATTGAAGGTACTTGTCGAGGGCTGCTATATCTTCATAGGGATTCGAGATTGAAAATTATACATAGAGATCTCAAGCCAAGTAACATATTACTGGATAATGATTGGAACCCAAAGATTTCAGATTTTGGCATGGCGAGAATATATGGCACCACGGAAGATCATATTAGCACCATAAGAGTGGTAGGAACATAGTAAGTATATATTTCGTCAAACCGTTTGGATTTCCAGCATAGCACTTTACATTTTAACATCATTAGAGATATATATGTGGTTAAGTGACCGATGATTGTCTGGCAGTGGATACATGGCCCCTGAATATGCAATTGAAGGAAGATTTTCAGAAAAATCTGATGTTTTCAGCTTTGGAGTGATGGTGATAGAGATTGCTACTGGGAGAAGGAATACGAACTTCCACAATCATGAAGGGACTTCAAATCTTTTGTCACATGTAAGTCAGTACTTTCAGAATCTTATCTGTGAGTCCATCCAAAAATAGCCAATTCCAAGCTTCAATTTCCATTGATTATTGTATATTTTTGTTATGAGATTTGCAGCCAACTCCCATATGAATGCGTAAAACCTAAAATTACGACGAAAACCCTATATATGTTGATAATATCATTATGCATGATGGATCCTAGGGATAATCATATCGTCTAAAATTGCTTGGAATTTCCAGGTATGGCAATTGTGGAATGAAGACAATGTTGCTTCTTCAATAGATCCAAGAATATCATCAAGTCCTAGCAATCAGACAGAGGTGGTGAGATGCATACATATCGGTTTACTATGCGTCCAAGAACTTCCTAGAGATAGACCATCTGTATCGTCTGTGCTGTCAATGCTGCAAAGTGAAATTGTAGAGTTACCTAAGCCTAAGGCACCTGCATTTTATATAAAGTCAGGAAATCCTCATACAGGTACAAGTTCTTCACAGCAGAGCAACAAAAGTAGTTGCTCCGTGAATAATGTTACTCTCAGCATTGTTGATGGCCGATGATACATACCACTGTATCATCCATGCTTCCTCAAAATAAGCTGTAAATATTACTAGTTCATAAAGATGCAATTTAGTTGTGGTCAGGGACTTGTTTGTTGGTGCTTTGTATATTTGGGTGATTTCTTTCTGTTATAATTTTATATTTAGGTGATTAAATGAATTGAAATTGCTCTATATAGGTTCAATTACGCAAAAAAACCATGAGGTGCCTATTAATTTTTTCCATGGGAACCTTGCAATCTTACACTTACCCCCTGAGGGGGGTATTTGTAAGGTTTTCAGTGGGTATTATGTATACATTTCAAGGGGATATTTGTAAGGTTTTCAGGAGGTATTATGTATATATTTTTATGTTTCAAGGGAGATATTTGTAAGGTTTCAGTTTACCAGGATATTTGTAAGGTTTCAATAGTTTTTCGAATTTTTAAACAAATTTGAAGGGTTTGTGTAATTATCCCTTTAATTTATATACACTTCTAAAAATTCTCACCATTCAAATTTGTTTCTTTTTTTTTTGTAAGGAATAAGAAGGATATGATGAAATTTGATTAAAATGGGTATTTCTTTGAGAATTTCAGTAGAATTTATATATATGCTTGGCGAAATAGGGCTAACTATAGTATGGAGTTGAATAATTACAACTTTATAGAGAGATATAATATAAAAGAAATTTATTATCAACTATTCCAAAGATTTGGTGAATTTGCGAATTGGTTCTTGTTTACTCTAAAATTACAAAAACACTTCGCTGTTTCAATTGATGCATTCGGGATATATTTTAAGTTGTCTGTTTGAAAATCTATGATTTATAGGAACAAGTTACAAGAGTAGCCAAACTTAAAGTGATATATTTAGCAAAAGTATGATGTAAAGGTACTTAATGGGATTTAAAAGAAAAGTTCACGACTATGATGTAATTTTAAAAAATAATATAAGGAAAAAGAAGCGACCAGGCTTGGGAGAAAGGCCCACGTCTTGCTCCTTTAATTCCACCACATTGAAGCCCAATACGCCACCTGGTCCAATACTAAATTTTCTGAAGTTAGACCCATATATATTAATTGATAAGACCATAATTAGATTTTTCCAATTGCTAGTGTATATGCATGTTCTTATTCATATATTGTTTTTTCTTTTTTTACTCTTTCTCGTTTCCTTAATTTCATGCTCTACAATAAGTTTTCTGTTTTTTTTTGGTTCAAAATGTTCTAAAATAAGTTCCATTCTGCATCGGTTAATTAAATTTGTCCGTCCTTATTGATTGCTACCTTTTTCGTTTTAATTATAAGTAGTTTCTGAAAATAGCTCGTTAGTTCAATTACATCATTCAATTATTGAAGAGAAAGTGTATGTGTTGTTTTGGGTATGTATTTATAAAGGTTGGAAAGACAAAAAGCTGAAGCAAAACATATGGGTTTGAATTTTGAGTGCCTATCCACTCAAGTATTAGTGCAGGAAAAGAGCAAGAAACAGGCATCGCTGGAAGCCTGGACCACGAAACAAAGCAAGATGTGAACAGCCAATCATATATATATAATTGATCTGGTCTCCATGGCTGCAGGCTATGAAACACGGACACGATACAACACAGATATGATGATACAAATTTTTTTGACATTTTATATTACATGTCGGATACGACAATATAGGATTTTTAGAAATATCTGTGCATCATAGCCAACAGATCTGCAGGAGAAATTGTGGGCATTGGAAGTTGAACTAGATCATACTCGGAGTACTAAAAATGAAATTAAGCCCATCTCAAAATATCCATTAATACTGATTAATTCTGGACATGCAATTAACATGTCTTATTGTCTGATTACTACTCATAGCTGACTCAATTAGGAAAACAGCGATCCTTTGGCGAATCTAGCATTTAATATCTGATATGATGACCCCGACTTATTATCACCTACCTAATCCAATTTTTCCCCTCAAACAAACATCGTAGTCATTATTCAAAGAAACCATGGAAAACATCAACATCCTTAATTTTTTTGTCAATAAACCCTAATTGGGTTGACAATTAACATATTAATCTTCTAACAACTTAAAGGAATACATATTAAAAGGATTAATGATGGAAACTTGGTTGTCTTCATTGAAAGTGGAAGACGAGCTAACCATCATAAAATATTTAAACTTGCATGTATCGTGTTACAAAGTTTGACTAATATTACTCACCTATGATTAAACAAAAGACTCGAGGAGAACACTCCTGACAATCATGTCATTAGTACTGCATTTCCTAATTTTTTAAATTTCAATTCCTTTATCATGGCCCCTTGTTTCATGGAAACAAGTCATCGTTTGTAATTTTTAATTTTATCTTTTGGCTGAATATGTGAAATCAAAGTCATAAAGGCAGCTGGCAACGCACGAAAAAAAGTAAAGCGTACACACTTTATTTTATTACCTCAATAGGTAAATATATATGACAGCGTGTATTGGGAGGGAGGCGTTTCTATTAAACACTAGTTTTTATCTCTACGGGAAAATCTATTTATAATTATTAATAAAATATATAAATAATTAATTCATAATTTGTAATACATACTAAAATAATTTTTTATATAAAATAATTATAAACTATATATATAAAAAACTCATTTTAAATGTATAAAAATAATAATGATATTTTTATAACAAAGTAGCGATTTTGTATTTGTAGTAGAGAATATAAAAATCGACACAAAATATAAAAATAATAATTAAAATATAAAAAAATATTTAATAACAGATTATATGAATAATGATTGGAATCTCTTGTATACTTGATATTATTTTTTTTTTGAATAATTGTTATTATTTGATTATTAATTAACAATAATATTCATTTTATTATTAAAATTTCCTTTATATTAGGAAAATACTAATGTTTAAATATAATAACTTAATCGATTTATTCACATTTAAATGAAATATAATTTTTCCACCGCAAAATGAAAATGAAACACGTGTATTTAGATTTTTTTTTTTAAAAATTAATTATTTAATTATTTTATAATATTAAGATAATAATAAAATTTAATTAAACATACATTTTAAAAAATGTATGTAATTATGTGACTCCCACAAATAATTAAAAGAAATTTTGAAAATATATTTACATGATAGCTAGATAAAAAGAATACAAAATAAAAAAATATTAATTATAGAATTAAATAATATTTTACCCAAATATTGTTAATATTTGTTGAATGGTAATTATTCTACACTACACTTTCATCTAGAATGTTAAGCACACCAAATTCATATTTATAAGACTTTTTGGGATATTATTTATATTTTTAAGAATCGAAGGTATTTATAAAGTTTTAAAGTTAAGATAGTTTTTGAAATTTTACACAATTTTGCGGGAATTAATTGTGTAATTATGCCTATATCTTATTAGCAAATTTAATTTCTTATTTACTCATTATTTATATGCAAATTAAGTCCAAAAACGCCAGCCATATGATCACGCACTTATGAATTAAATATTTAAATTCAATATCACCTGCAATTGTTGTTTCTTCTCCAAATATATCATCATCACTATAATGTCTTATTCACACCCCTTTCTAGACCATTTTCCTATTTTAGGTGGAGCCGACTTTCGAAGAAGTTGAGGATAAAGCAAGAAAGAAGTAAGACATATAATATAACTCGATCAATCGTGCCTATGGACTTCCGCGACTCATAATTGACTCGGTATACTACAAGTCTGTAGTTTTGCCACGGATTTTGCTTAGATTCAGACAATCATGGCAAACATCAAAGCCCTTAAACTTTTTCTTCAAGCCCTTTTCTTGATACTCTATCTTCCGTCCCATTTCTGCTTAGAAACAGACACTATCAACTCCACCTTATCCATCAAAGATCCCGATTTTATAGTGTCTCGTAATAAGACTTTCAAACTGGGATTCTTCACCCCTGATAATACCACCAACCGCTACTTAGCCATTTTCTACGTCGTTTCTGAAAGAACTGCGATATGGATAGCAAACAGAGAGAATCCTCTCACAGATTCTTCAGGCACCGTGACCATATCCAGAGACGGCAATCTCGTGCTCATGAATGGACGAAACAACACAGTTTGGTCGACAAACGCCACAAGTGGTATTCGTAACAACACCACTGCTCTTCTACAGGACACTGGAAACCTTGTTCTCCAGGACATTTCTACTGGAAATGTAATATGGGAGAGCTTTTCATATCCCTCTCATGCTTTCGTGCCCGGAATGAAGTTAATTGATGACACAAATACAGGTACGATAGATGAAGCTACATGTAGTGCTGGTTTTGGGATGCTTAATTTCCCCCCTATTTTTTTTTTTTTAAAACTTATATTTTAGGAAGAATAACATCTACTTTCCATGAGGTTTGAGAAAATGACAATTTAGTCCCTCTATTTTCATAATTTTTAAAAGAAAAATCCAGAAATAGGTTGATTATTTGCACTTTCTGGCTTTATGTTGTTTATTTTGAGTGTCTTCTAATAAATTGAGATGTGAGGTAGTTTTTGTAACTTTTGAAACTATAGGGACTAAATTGTAATTAGGTTGATCCTCAAGTGTAATAGATGTAATTCCGCTATCTTTTATGCATGGATTTTAAAAATATTGCAAATTTGCTCATCTTCATATGAAAAATTGAACTGCACCCTTGACTTTTTCTGAATTACCGTTCTTCCCAAGTTTATACATATAATACTTTGATTTTGCCGCATCTCATTAAAAATTCTAGCTTTGTCCTTGCAGGTAACAGGGTTGTCTTGTCGTCCTGGATAAGTAAATCGAATCCAGAAGTGGGACATTTCACTCTTGGTCTTAGAGCTTTAAATATCCCGGAAATGTTAATTTGGCGTGATGGCGAGACCTACTGGAGAAGTGGACCCTGGAATGAGCTAGCTTTTCTGGGAATCCATTATACGTATACTCTTTACAATGATCAACACAGAATATTGAATGAATCAGGGGTTTACTATATCACCACTCATGTGAGGACTAATTTCTTGATGAGATACGACCTGAATTCTACCGGAGCTTTAGATCAAAGCATGTGGAGTGATTCGAAGAAGAGATGGGATAGCATTTGGCTGGCTATTCAAAATGAATGTGATATTTATGCAAAATGTGGGCCTTTTACTAGTTGCAACGTGCAGGATTCGCCTGTTTGTTCTTGTTTGAAAGGATTTGAGCCCTTCAATAAGAACGAGTGGCGAAATGGTAATTGGACAGGTGGTTGTGTCAGGAAAACGCAGCTGGAGTGTAATCAGAGAAATGATACTGGAAATGGAGACGGATTTTTGAAGCTGCAGTCAATGAAGGTGCCGGATTTTGCTGAACGGTATCCAGCTAGACAGGTGGATGAATGTATGAGTATATGTTTCAGGAATTGTTCTTGCTTGGCTTATGCGCATGATTCAACTATTGGGTGTATGATTTGGAGAGAGAGATTGGTGGATATTCAGCAGCTCTCTGGCCCAAGGCCTGATCTTTTCATTCGTCTCGCAGCTTCAGAATTAGGTATTTTCTTGGGGGTAAATTACGTAAAGTACCCCTAATGTTTGATATAATTACAAAATACCCCCACTAATTTCAAAAATTACAAAAAACCCCTGAATTTTCAAAAAATTACAAATTACAGGGGAATTTTTTTTTATTTTTTATAAATTACTTGGGGTACTTCGTTAGATTGTTGTATTTGCTTGAAACCTAAGGGGGCTATCTGTAATTTTTGAAACAGAGGGGGCTATTTTGTAATTATGATAAATCTTAGGGTTACTGTATGTAATTCGCCCCCTTTTTTTTGGAAGTTTCTCATTTTGATCTTACTTGCATGTCATGTTGCTATAGTTTGACTGAAGTAATCTTTTTTCCTCCTTTTAGGCGATGATCACAAGGATAAAAAACTCGTTATCATAATCCCAGTAATCGTGGGTTTTGTTTGCGTATCCCTTTGCGGCTTTATGGTGTGCTGCTGGATGCGCAAGAGAAAAGGTGAAAATTTGGCCTGGGAGTATATACAAGTTACTTATATATATATGAACGTATATTTGGATATCATATCATATAAACTGTAAACTTTCCATGTCAAAATCAGGAGAGTTCAAAAAAGAAGATCAAAAGACTTCTGAGGCAAAGCTGAAAATTCCACCAGATTCGACTGCTATTGTAGTCAAAGACGAATCAGAGAAAGTCGACATTAAAGAGTTGCCATTATTCACTTTTGCAACACTTGCACATGCCACGAATCAATTTCATGACGACAATTTGCTTGGCAGGGGTGGTTTTGGCTCTGTTTACTTGGTAAAAAATGTTTCATTTTCATTATATATTGCATATTAATTTGGCAGTAGTTTCAGAAGATAAATTGCTAAAATGTCTATGGTTTACTGTAGGGAAAATTAGCAGATGGGAGAGAAATTGGTGTGAAGAGGCTTTCAGCAGCTTCTGGACAAGGAGCGGAAGAATTCATGAATGAAGTGATTGTTATTTCCAAACTCCAACATAGAAATCTCGTTAGACTTATAGGATGTTGTGTGGAGAATGAAGAGAAGATGCTGATATATGAATACATGCCTAATAAAAGTTTAGATGTGTGTTTATTTGGTAAGTAAAAATGAAGCTCGGCTGGTCGTTGTCAATTTAAATATTTTCTGCAGAAAAAGCTGATGTTAGTTTTTGTATGTAGATCCTAGCCGGCCGTCACAAACGGTTTTAGATTGGGAGAAACGGTTAAGTATAATTGAAGGTATTGGCCGAGGGCTAATATACCTGCACAGAGACTCTAGATTGAGGATCATACATCGAGATCTCAAACCGAGCAATGTGTTGTTGGATGAGGATTGGAACCCGAAAATTTCAGATTTTGGCATGGCAAGAATATTTGGAGGTGACCAAGACCAGGCCAATACCGCAAGAGTAGTAGGAACCTAGTAAGTAAATTCTGAAATATGAAATTTAAATATGTGAATCTGTAACTATGATTGTCTTACACTGTTGGAGATATATTATGATTTTTCAGTGGATACATGGCGCCGGAGTATGCAATGGAGGGCAGATTTTCAGAAAAGTCTGATGTCTATAGTTTTGGAGTGCTGATGTTGGAGATTGTGAGCGGAAAAAAGAATACTCATTATTACAATCAAGAATGGTCTTTGAGCCTCTTAGGATGCGTAAGCTTGTTTTCCTTGGCCTTCAATTCTTCACTGTGAAATCCTAATGGATTTCAAATCCTTCAATTTCTACTTTAACTTGTTCGGGAAAATTACTAAAAAAACCCTGACTGTAACCTTAAAACCTTATAAATAGTTAAATACCTCCCTGAAAATGAAAAAAAATCTTGAAACCTTACAAGTACCCCCTAAAAACCTTACATTTACCTCCCACAGGAGTGTAAATGTAAAGTTTCAAGGTTTCAGGGTATTTTTCATAAATTCCTTAAACCTCAAGGGGGTTTGGGTGATTCGCCCTTGTTCTTTCAATTATTGTGGTAGATTTGAAACCCATACTCATGCTATTGAACAATGATCTCATGCTTACTTCTTCATCATAATGCAAACTAATATTGTTCCTCTTCAGGCATGGAAACTATGGAATGAAGACAACGCAATGGCTTTTGTGGATCAAATGATAGCAAGTTCAAATTTTCATGAAGAGATGGTGAGATGCATTCATATTGGTCTCTTATGTGTCCAAGAATTTCCCAAGGACAGGCCTACCATTCAAACTGTCCTCTCAATGCTTAGTGGTGAAATCATGGACTTGCCGTTGCCGGAGCAGCCAGTGTTTGCTGAGAAATGGAACCGGTTTCACGTCGGGTCGACCCAGTCCACCAGCCAAAATGGATACTCCGTCAACGAGCTCACCGTAACAGTGCTCGACGGGCGTTGAAATGGAAGTTGTTGAGATGTTTGATGATATGCCTATGTTGGAATATTTGCAAATATTACTGGGTTGATGTTGTGGTTTTCTTTTCTTTAATGTTTTGCAGAGTGGGATATAAATTAGTTCTCTAGATTGAATCAAGGTTAAAGGTTATGATGCATGCTACAATGCACCTGTATGATGAAATAACATAAAGTGTTTTAGCTGTTGTGTTTCTATGTATGGTTTTATCTTGTATTTTCATATATGAAGAATACTGAAAATTTCTGATAAACTTGTATAATTCAATGAAGTTTTAAGATGATATCTCTATAGAGTAAACTTGTAAAAGAAACTAGTGGGCATAGACCATAGTGGAATAAACTTTGTGGACCAAAGTAGAATGAATTACTCGGCCGGGCCATCAATGAATTGAGTCTATTTGGATCGGGTTTTACTTTAAAATTTCCCGATCTGAATTCGATTGCGTAATTTGTCAATTGAATCCGAGTATAGGATCCGGACTTATTTATACCAAATCCGAATTTAATTAGAGTCAGAAAATCGGACAAAAAATCCAACCTAATTATTATCTGATTCATCATGAACTTTTGCAGGGGAAATACGAGAAAAAAAAAAAAAAAAAAAAGGTAAACTTGTATAGTCCATGAAGTTTTGATGTTATTGTTATCCAAAATTCGGAAAGTTTGTCCCAGTCCAATAGCAGATTTTTGCATGGCGAGAATATATGGTAGCAAGGAAGGAAGAACTGCATATTAGCACCATAAGAATGGTAGGCATGCGCATCTGCATTCGTCATAAATTCGAACAATTCTAATAGAGGTACAAGTTCTTCGGACCAGCGGCGGAGCGAGAAAAGCAATAAATATGTAAAAAGATCAATATTTTCGCAGATTCAGCGACATCCTAGACAACTCCCGCCGTGCACAGGGCTTGTACGAGTATGAAGGCTTGATTTTATTGACAGTTTTCCGAAACAATTTGGTCAAGTTATGGAAATCTTGGTATCAGGTATTTGGTCAAGTTGACGACTCATAATCAAGAAAAACAGAGATCATCAATGACGGCTAATTTAATTTGCGTTTACCTAATCACCCGACCCACTGCGCGAATCAACTTTCTACGTACCATTTTGACCAACAAAAACAAACCTTCTCTTCCTTTTATATGCACTGAGTAAACTTAATCTACCCAGTATCAGCCAGCTAATCCAATCAAACAACCATGGCTAACATCAAATTCCTTAAACTTTTTCTTCAATCCATTTTCCTGACACTCTGCTTTCAATTCCAGTGTTTTTGCTTAGAAACAGACACCATTAACTCCACTTTATCCATCAAAGACCCCGACTCAATAATATCTCCAGGCCGCATTTTCAAACTAGGGTTCTTCACCCCCGAAAACACCACCAATCGCTACTTAGCCGTTTTCTACGTGGTTTCTGAAAAAACCGCGATATGGGTTGCGAACAGAGACAAACCCCTCACAGATTCTTCAGGCACTGTAACCATATCAACAGACGGCAACCTCGTACTCAAAGATAGCCAAAACATCACCGTCTGGTCAACAAAAGCCACAAATGCTCCCACGAACGCTACTGCTCAAATCCAGGACAACGGAAACCTCGTTCTCCGGGACATTACCACTGGAAACGTGATATGGGATAGTTTTTCACATCCCACGCATGTTTTGATGCCCACTATGAGGATAATCCACAACATAAAAATAGGAAATAAAGTGGTAATCACGTCCTGGAAAAATGGCTCGGACCCAGAACCCGGAAACTTCGCAGCGGGTCTTGAAGCTCTAAATATGCCGCAAATTTTCATCTGGCTTAATGGTCAGCCCCACTGGAGAAGTGGGCCCTGGAACGGGCAGATTTTCCTCGGCGTTAAAGAAATGTTTTATTCACCTAATGCGGATGGATTCAGAGTGGTGAACGAGTCAGGGAATTTCTATTGGATCGCGCCTCAAAGGAAATTCTTGACAAAAGTCTCCCTGAATTCTTCGGGAAGTTTGGAGCAAACTGTTTGGGATGATCAGAAGAAGAGTTGGAATATTACATTGGTGGCTCCTCAAAACGAATGCGATGTTTATGGAAAATGTGGACCTTTTGGCAGCTGCAATGCACAGGATTCACCTATCTGTTCGTGTTTGAGAGGATTTAAGCCGTTAAATATGGATGAGTGGCGAAATGGTAATTGGAGAAGTGGCTGCGTGAGGAAAACACAGTTGAAGTGTGATCAGAGCAATAATACAGGAAATGGAGAACAATTTTTGAGACTGCAGTTTATGAAGGTGCCGGATTTTCCTGAACATTTACCATTTACAGGAAAACATGAATGTAGAGATAGGTGTATGAGAAATTGTTCTTGCATAGCTTATGCGCGACAGGAGAATATTGGATGTATGATTTGGAGTGAGAGATTGATTGATATTCAGAAGTTTCCTGGAGTTGGTCCTGATCTTTTCATTCGTCTTGCATCTTCGGAATTAGGTACTTCTTTTTCTGAATAATTTATTTCCTTACTTTTCTGTAATTTGTTAAGAATAACGTGTCTTTCTGTCTTTTTCCTTTTTACAGTTGATCACAAGGACAAAAAACTGATTATCATAATTCCAGTAATCGGGGGTTTTGTTTGCATATCCATTTTCGTCTTCATTGTTTGGTGCTGGATGGGCAAGAAGAAGGGTGAAAACCTAGACTATGAACACGTTAATTATGTATATGAATATGATTTTGGTTATCTATCTATCATATATAAACTGTAAGTTTTCCTTGTGAAAATCAGGAGTGAACAGAAGAAAGTACCAAAAGACTTGTGAAGCACATGCATCAGATTCAACAGCTATTGTACTGAAAGACGAATCCAAGAAAGTCAACATCGTAGAGTTTCCATTGTTCACTTTTAAGACACTTGAAAATGCAACAAACCAATTTCATAATGACAATATGCTTGGGGAGGGCGGTTTTGGTCCTGTTTACATGGTAATTAGAAAAAGCCCATTTTCCCTTCCGTCGTTAATTTTCAATCCAAAAATTGTTAAATTTAATGGTTAACTGTAGGGAAAACTGGAAAATGGGAAAGAAATTGGTGTGAAGAGGCTTTCAGCAGCATCTGGACAAGGAGTGGAAGAATTCATGAATGAAGTGATTGTCATTTCCAAACTCCAACATAGGAATCTCGTTAGACTTATAGGATGTTGTGTGGAGAAAGAAGAGAAGATGTTGATATATGAATATATGCCCAATAAAAGCTTGGATGTGTGTTTATTTGGTACGTTAAAAACATGAAGCCCACACGTACGTTCTTTAATTTATCAGTCTAAATATTTTCTGCAGCATAAGTTAATCTTCCCATTTTTAAATCGTTGTTCTCTGTAGATCCTAATCATTCATCCCAAGGGATTTTAAATTGGGACAAAAGGTTTAGTATAATCGAAGGTATAGGCCGAGGGCTACTATACCTTCACAAGGACTCTAGACTAAGGATCATCCATCGAGACCTCAAACCGAGCAATGTCTTGTTGGATGAAGACTGGAACCCGAAAATTTCAGACTTTGGAATGGCAAGAATATTTCGAGGCCACCAAGACCAAGCTAATACAGCAAGAGTTGTAGGAACCTAGTAAGTGAATTTCAAACTATACATTTAAGCTTCTGTGTTAAGAAGTACATGTGTAGTCTCATATGATTGGATCATGTATCATGATTTGTAGTGGATATATGGCACCAGAATATGCAATGGATGGCACATTTTCTGAGAAATCTGATATCTATAGTTTTGGAGTGATGATGTTAGAGATATTGAGCAGAAAAAAGAATACACGTTATTATAATGAAGAATGGTCTTTGAGCCTCTTAGGATGCGTAAGTCATATATTCTCCTTGGTCGGGGCAAAGCCACATCAAAATTTTATTGAAAGTGTTTATTTTTCCTCTCCAAAAACGATCATACGTATCCACGTCAAGTTGTTGTTCTTTTTCAGGCATGGAAATTATGGAACGAAGAAAATGGAATGGCTTTCGTGGATCAAATGGTAGCAATTTCAAATTTCGATGGAGAGATTGTGAGATGCATTCATATTGCTCTCCTGTGTGTCCAAGACTCTCCTAAAGACAGGCCTGCTATTCAAACTGTCCTGTCAATGCTCAGTGGTGAGATTGCTGACCTACCCGACCCGGAGCAACCAGTTTTTGCCGAGAAATGGAATGTCGTCGGGTCGACTCAACCAACCAGCAAAACCAGATACTCTATCAACGATCTCACTCTTACAGTGTTGGATGGGCGTTGAAAAGGAAGTTCTTGAAATTAATGTTCTCATGAAGTTTTAGGATATTGCTATTCTTGAATTATAGTAAAGTAGATATGAGAGAAATCTTTCGATCTTCACACGCAATTGTTGTATTATACTTCGTACAATCAAAATTTTATTTGTGTCCTTTGTTTCGGATCCCCTGCATGTTTTAAAATTTAGTTCACTACTATTTTTACATCGTTTTTTCTCTTCTCGTGCGTAGACTGCATGTTTTAAAATTAATGGGAATGTTCCCCAGATTCTAGAATTGGGAAGAAAATTTGTGTTTTCAAGTACAAAAAAGTATTTATTTATATGACTAGAGTATTGATATACTACTGAATAAAATAATTGAAAACGTGAATTTCCAGCAAAAACAAAGCTTTCCCCTTCAGTTGGAAGAATTTTTTTAATATAATAATTAAATGTTTAGACTTTGACCTTAGCTTGTAAAGATTAGTCGCGGTGGTAATTTTTTAACTTAATTTGATTGTTGATGGTGTCAACTGTCAAATATGGTTGCCCTTATTATTCCTAAAATGTACACTAATTGCATTAACTGTTAACCCTACTTAAAAGTTGTCTAATAACTGGCGTATTACAATTTACAACCCAAAAACGCTAATCTTCCATGTCCGATCATAATATGGACAAAAATCATACATTTCTTCTTCTGCTAACCACTACGATCCTCTGTTTTTTCTATCCGAGGTTATCCGCTGCGCAAGGCAACAATTCTTCGAGCAATACCTGCGAAACCTACGGCAGGTGTGGAGCTTTCGGGAGTTGCAACTCGCAGGATTCACCAATTTGTACTTGTTTGCGTGGATTCGTCCCCAATAACAGCCTGGAATGGGATTCTGGAAACTGGACTGGTGGCTGCACGAGAAGGGTATCTTTAAGATGTGATCGAGATCAGGCGAGCAATGTGGGAAGTGAAGACGGGTTTCTAAAGCATCAGAGGATTCAAATATCGGGCTATTCGACAAGGTGGTTTGGTCTGGAAAATGAGTGCGAAGGTCGATGCTTGAGGTACTGTTCTTGCAGAGCTTATGCGTGGGACCTTGTTAACGGTTGTATGTTCTGGGATGGAACCTTGATGGATATTCAGAAAGTTCCAAGTGGGGCGGTTTCTGATCTTTATATCCGTGTCGCCAACTCCGAGATAGGTAATTTAGTTGAGGAATAATTACGAAAAATCCTCTGAGGTTTGCGCCCTTTGGGTAAATCACCCTAGCTAAAACTTACAAAATTACAAAAAGGAATACCTTGAGTCATCGATTTTCCGTTAGTTTGAGGGTTTTTTGTTATGATTAGCCATGTGTTTCTTGTAATTGGCCTTTTCATTAATGTCTGAAGCATCCTTGAATATTTTTGTTTTTCAGAGGCCAATATTAATTCTTGTTATGTTTTTGCAGATCGTTATAAGAAAGGTTTTAAGAAGATAATTATAGTATCGGTTGTAGTTGGATTTACTTTGGCGTGCGTTTTCACCTATTTTCTGTGGAAATGGATGGTTAAGAAAAGAGGTAATATTTTGGATTCCTTTTTGAATTCTTCAATATATGTAGATATCACTTGCATTTGTTTTTCTTATGTCTATTAGGGAAAAGCGATTTTGGAGAAGCTGCAGGCACGTCACATTCAGTGGATTCCTCTCTTCAAGAAGCATTTAGTAAAGTTAATATTGAAGATTTGCCATTGTTAAAATATGAGCTCCTTGCGAATGCAACACAAAAATTTTCTGATGCTAACAAACTTGGGATGGGTGGTTTTGGCCCTGTTTACAAGGTAATTTTTCTAAATGTAATTCTTAATATTATGTCACACAAGTGTAATATATATATTTCTTAAGGAAATAATATTTATTTTTCATAATTCATGAATTTCACATGGCATGATCAGCGTAATACGAGATTACAAAAATTAATTTGAATTTTTTCTATACTTTAGAATATGAATTGTTGAAATTGCTGCAAATCTAGGGGGAATTGGCAAACGGAAGAATAATCGCGGTTAAGAGACTTTCAAAAGCATCTGAACAAGGGATGCAAGAATTTATGAATGAAGTGGTGCTGATTTCTAAACTACAACACAAAAATCTCGTTAGGCTATTGGGGTGCTGTGTTGAGCATAAAGAGACAATGTTGATATATGAATACATGCCTAATAAAAGCCTAGACTTTTTTCTCTTTGGTAATAATTACTTCAAATAACTACTCTGTTTTTCTGATCATTCTCCAATAATGCAACATTCTAACCAAAATGTTTCTCTAAATTTATGTTTTCCTAGACCATTCTCAAGAGATTCTCGACTGGGATAAACGTTTCAACATCATTGAAGGTATTTGCCGAGGGCTGCTATATCTTCACAGGGATTCTAGATTGAAGATTATACATAGAGATCTCAAGCCTAGTAATATATTACTGGATAATGACTTTAATCCGAAGATTTCAGACTTTGGCATGGCCAGAATATATGGTAGCAAGGAAGATCACATTAGAACCAAAAGAGTTGTAGGAACACAGTAAGTATTTAACTAAATCTATAATCACATTAGATATGCCGGCCTAATGATGCGTTCTTGCATGCAGTGGATACATGGCTCCTGAGTATGCAGTACAAGGGAGATTTTCAGAGAAATCTGATGTTTTTAGCTTTGGAGTTTTGATGCTAGAGATTGCTGCTGGGAGAAGGAATACGAGTTTCAACAATCATGAAGGCGCTGTTAACCTTTTGGCTCATGTAAGTCGTAATTTTTATTTTCTTGTGTATGTTACCTTATTTTATGGGGTAAATTACATACATTTCCTTTGAGGTTAGAAGAAATTACAAAAACCTCCCTCAGATTTCTATTTTACAAAAAAAAATGTTAGCATTTCATTCTATTAGGATTTTGTCGTGATTCTATTAAGAAAAAAAAATTTCTCGAAAATGCCCTCCTAGAAGTGGGGACTCTAATTTCAATTTTTCTTAGATCAGTGTCACTGTTTTTTTTTTTAATAAATGAACATTGTAGGAGTTTTTTGTAATTTCGTCAAATATCAGAGATAGTGAACATAATTTGCCCTATTTTATGATCCTTTGATTCATGTCATATGAAATTTGCAGGTATGGAAATTGTGGAATGAAGACAATGTTGCTGCTTCAATAGATCCAAGAATATCGAGTCCAGGATATCAACCAGAGGTGGTGAGATGCGTACATATTGGGTTGCTATGTGTCCAAGAACTTCCTAATGATAGGCCGTCTGTTTCGTCTGTGCTCTCTATGTTGCATAGTGAAATTGTAGAGCTACCTAAGCCTAAGTCACCTGCATTTGCTATAAAGTCAAGAAGTTCTCATACAGGAACAAGTTCTTCTCAGCAGAGCAGCAAAAGTAGTTGCTCCGTGAATGAGATTACTGTCACCGTGGTTGATGGCCGATAAACCATGTTTTCCTTAGTACAGACTGTAAATACACACCAAGTTTAAATGGAAGCAAATTTTGTATACAAGTACACATAATTACATGACAGAGAGTTAACTATTTCTCATATGAACAAAACAAAATCAGTAACTGGAAAAAAGATAATCAGATGTAAGTGGATTAAAGAGATGAGCAGCATTAGTCTCAATCAACTCCAATTGCCCTTTCAGCAGATGCATGTAAACAATCCAATCCCCATTCCCCTTTGGACTCGGCATCGGCATAACATAACCCGATTTTCCGCCCCACGGAAAATGGTAAGACCCAAACACCGGCAGTCCCCACCCAAAATCCATTTTTTTAACTGGAAAGTGCCGCCCCGACGACACCACCACCGCCGGCTCCTCCGCCGTAACCCTGGAGGCATAAATCTTCGCCTGGCCCGGCTCAGGGCGGTGCTCCTCCACCCAATCGACCAGCCCTAGAAAATGTTCCTTCGTCACAGCACTTTGCAGAAACGCGTGGACTTCACTCGCCACCCAATTCAGTGAATTTTCTGTCAATTCTTCAATTTTCTTCTCCCCAAATGGGATTGACAAAACATTGCCGAAATATGACGAAATCAATTTCGCTTCCTTTTCATCTCCTTCTCCCAATCGGCTCCTCCCGTCAACGACAATCCCTAACCGGCAGAAATTATCGCCGGCGTAGGCTTTGCCGGAGACAATTATCTTCCAGAGGAATGCGCAGAAGGCTTCCAGCTTACTGTAACGAATTATGTCTTTGCGAGTACAATTATTGTTTGTATTCACCATATATTGGAGTTCATTGACGCGATCGGATTTGATGTAGTATATGCGGCTCAAGGCGGCTTGGTCGTCGTCATCGTTTTGGGGGTGATTGTCTGGCGGAGGAAGACATGAAACGGGGACATACATGTCGTCGACTGACTGGTGATAGCTGCCAGGGCGGCGGGGGAGGAGTAGCGATCGGCGGAAGGATGGCGGCTGAGATAGTGGCTTGAACTGCGCCATCTCCGCCCATGAAACGAGGAACATGTTGGCGGAGTAGGCGTCCGCCACCTGGTGAGCAAAGGTGCACGCCACCACCATTCCTCCGCATTTCAGTTGGGTGGCCTGCCATTGCAATGGAAACAAGTCAATAATTAGATCAAGTTAAACTATTTCCAATAAGTACATGGTAAAATGCGAGCTGCAGGTTGTTGAAAATTGAAATATCATAGTCCGCCGGCATACACAATGCCGGAAAACAGGCCAGGGTCCTAAGCTTTTTTAACTTAACTTTTATAATTGATTTAGAGAGTGTTTCGCTGAGCTTATAAGCTCCTTAAAACATCTTATAAAATGTTTAAGAACTTATAATTAAAAGGAGCTTATAAGCTCTTAAAATAAGATGTTAAGGAGCTTAAGCTCCTTGAAAATAAGTTAGATTCCTAACTTATTTTAAGATCTTAACATATTCCCTTATATTTTGACCATATTAATTACATAATTACCATTAGTAACATCTTATAAGCACATGGTTTTATTTTTTATCCAAACACTTTTAGATCTTATTTTTAAAATAAGATTTAACATCTTATAAGCTCTAAAAACATCTTATAAGATATGAAAGCTTATAAACTCTTTAAAATAAGCTTAGCCAAACAGCCTATTAATAAATTTTATTCTTAATAAACGAATTTCGATGGATATTCCAACCAAAGATATAAAATAGACCAAGTCATCACTAATACCATGCATCCGGCTAAGTCGGCAATTTTGATTTGAAACATGGAGGACGATACAGGAATACGGATACAACATAATTAGTGTATATACAGAGTTTTTTTGAAGTATAAAATATCGGATATAAGTATTAGATATGGTATCAAACACAACACAACACGTCATGATGAAATTTTTTAAGATGTCTATGTATCATAAATTTTGGTCCATCACATGATCAATATAGTCATCTTATGTTGTACATTCGTTGAATTATAAGTTCAATTTTTTCTAAAATATTCAAAACCTTAATTTTGAAATATTGAAATTAACGTCAAGCAATTTTGTAGGTGATATAAATAGTTTTAATTCGATAACATCCATTAAATACTAGAATGTGCAAGACCACTTTGAAATTATTTAGCGGAAATCAATCTTATTAAACTTTTGACATGCACATGCACAACAATCAATTGTGAAATTTTAGTAAATCAAATTAGTGTTAATCACATTGCCACTATTTTATACAATTGTATGTGATTAATTTTTTAACAAAATATGAATGATCACTTATATGATTACTGGACTTTGACAAACCTGAACAGCAAGAACGCCGCGCTTTCTCTCCGGCACGAGCTTACCTTCAACACTTTCATCAGGGTTATACAAGTTAATATCCTTTAATTCAATGTTAGCAAAAGCTTCAATAAAATCAACACCGCTGTTATTACAGAGGAGCTCCGGCTCGCCGGCGCTGTTCTTCACCAGGCGGCCGGCAAATGCATAGTACACAACCAATGTTTGGGCCAAAGCCTTCTTTAGGACGCCGACCATTTGCCCAAAATATAATTCAATATTCGGCCGCGGTCTATTATCGTAGCAAAAGAGAACGCCGAAGTCGACCGGCGGCAAGAGCAAGTCGAGGTTGGAGAGCGGCAGCCAGTGCTCCTGCATTGGCAGCACCGCCGCCACCACCTCAGTTTTGCTCACCTGAACCTCAAATGAGCCTGATCTTTTCATGCACATTTTTGTTTAATTTCCTTTATAGACTTGTTTCTTAAAAAAACAATTGTCGGAAGGATTTTGAGGGTGAGAAATGGTGGTAGGTTTGAAGTGCTTTAAAAAGATATAGAGTTACTCTTTCATTTGAGACTTATCGTGTATTTATAGCCTTCTTTCTGGCAAGGAGGGTTTGAGACTTTGAATTTAATATGACTATACCCTTAAAAGTTAAAACAATATAATTTTAAGAACTTACAAAATTATATATATATATATGTAATAATTCAATTTTAATATTCTTACCCGATCGACCTGCAATAGTCGCAGTTAGGTGAAATGTTAAAACTCATGCCAAAAAAAAAAAAAGAAGATAAAAATTGAATAGAATAGATGCCAAGGTTGAGACGTCGTTTTTCATGCAGTGAGCCTGCAGGTCTATGATTAATCCAAAGTGGGTAACGTAATTAATCCGTGCAACTAATTTGAACGCTTACCTATTCAGCCTACGTTTCCAGTTTTCAGTTGGATAATATATTCCTAATTAGACGTTCATGTAAAGGTGGAAAATTATATGAAAATCAAGTATTATGGAAACAATTCAAGAAAAGTGACACAAATTTAGAGAGGATGGGCGCCCCTACCGGTCCATATAGCTCATGTGTCCCAGCTGATTTCTTTTTTTTCTTTCCAACCAATTTTTCCGAATTCCAATTCTGCATGGATCCAATTAATCTGTATTTCTAATTTCCTCTGGAAGCTAGCTCTCACTCATGCACACATATATATTTAAAATAGATATTCAGAAATCAATGTTGTCAAGTTGGGTGAACCTAGCTAGCTATCTAAATCTTTTAATTAAAAAACTTTCATGACTATTTTTTGGGCCAAAATAAAAATATTTCCGTCGGTTAAACAGCTGGGGAAATGTGAACACCTAACAACACTCAAGTCATTATCTGAAAATATATTATATGTATCTAATTTAATTGTTTAGATTTTGCATGATTGTTAGAATATGAACTTTGATATTTTCGATGAAGTATTAGATGAGCAAACACATTTTCAATTGGTTTCCAGTTTCCACAAAGGCAAAGCGGTTGAAATTAGATATCAATTGGTATAACCACGAATAACTAATCTGTTTTTAGCTTTAAAAAAGCTTAATTAAATAAGCTAAAAGCTAGGAACTAAAAGCATCTCTCAGAATGTGCTTTTTTGGGCTTCTTATGAGTTGGAAGAGGCACGTCAAGCCCAATTAAATGGCATGGCTGGACCAATTTTAGCAGCCCAATAAAAAGCTTTATAATTAATATCCCGTTAAACGAGTTAATAATTTAGATTATAAAGTAAAAAAACATTAAAAGTTAAAATACATACGGAAACACTGAAATATATGATTGCGAATGAAGAAAATTGGAAAATCTGTTCTAGCTTAGTATCATGCTGAAGAATTATATATTTTTTTTCAGAAAAATCATATACTTTTATTTATTTATTTATTCGTGTGGGGTAATTGACAAGATTAATTTGGGTATTTAGACCTAGTTACTTACATATTTATGGGTTGGAAGTTTTCTACATTGACAATCCAAGAACAGGCAAAAAAGAAAAAGAAAAAGACAAACGCAAAAGGTCAATATCTTATTGCTGGAAATGGAACAAGATTCTTGCTCGATTCATGAGGTGAGGGCTCAATCTAAACATCAAAACACAAAACTCCGTCTGATCCAAACACCCATCGCCATCCAAATCTCCTTCTTTGAGCATACACTGCAAATCATCGTCGTCCATATCCTGCAAACCCAAAACTGCAGAATTCTGCTTCAAGCTCGCCAAGGTAATGGCTTTCTTTTCACTATCCATCAGCAACCGAAACCCTTTACACATCTCACTCATGAACCCGTCGACGCCCAATTTCTCCATCATGGACGGGAAATAATCCTCGAACGCAATGTCGTTGCTGATTTTTCTCTTAGACATTTTCGCAAACAGTTTGGAGTACTTACATTGAAGGAGAGAGGGAGATATATATACCATGTAATGTAATTGATTAAAAGAGGAGGAAAGATAGAGTATGAAGAAGCGAAATTTCGCGTGGAAAGAGTCGAACATAGAGATTGATGCCAACTGAAGTACAGTTCAGAGATTATTATTTGTTTATGGTGACGGATCATAATTTTGAGTTTAGAGTTTGTTGGCATGTCTATCAACACCGGGTTTTTTCCTTCCTCGAAGTTGCATGGAAATAATAACACATTGATATCTCTATGTTGAATTACCCATTATGCCCCTGATTATATTACTTAGCTAAGTCATGGAGTGCAATGTGCATTAAATGATCATCTACTAAGGTAGCAACTTCCTATGTTTGACTTTTATTTCTCATATCCTGTCTTAACTTATAAAATTCTTACTTTTTTTTAGCTTCCCAGTGGGCTTTTGATGTAAAATCGAAAATTTCTAGCAGAAAGTTGACATCAATTCTTATTTAACGATGAACAGAGAACAGGGTATTCTAGAATTTACCCAGCAAGTTAAAATATGTCACTACGATGTCGTGGCTTGTTCAGCGTTTAAATTTCAACTACACAAGAAAAAAAAAAAAATGCTATTTTTTTGTTTTTGTTTGTTTTTAATAAAATCTCAAATGGTCAATTAGATACAGAGCCAGGTAAGTGTGTTACACCTCAACAAAAGTCTGAATTTCACATCAAAGAAAAGTATGAAGATATTGATAATGTAACACGGCAATTTTTGAACCTCTAAATTTCTGATCATTATTAATAGGCAAGATTCCAGAACTTAGAAAGAACTCAATAATTCGTGATGGGATCAAGCCACCATAGAAACTGGCCTTCTATGCTTCAAATACTTTTGTTTATATATTATTGTTTCTTAGGATTTGCTGCAGCCAGTGACACCATAAGGTTCAACGAACCTGTTGGTGACTCTGAAACTTTGGTTTCCGATGGACAAAAGTTCAAACTGGGTTTTTTCAGCCCGATAAATAGTAGTTATCGTTATGTTGGTATAATGTACAATTTTCCGACAAGGACAGTTATATGGGTAGCTAACAGAGACAAGCCTCTAAATGATTCTAGTGGAAAATTGGAGATTTCAGGAGATGGCAATCTTGTAATAATCGATGGACAGAAGGAGATCGTATGGTCGACTAATCTTTCGAGTCATGTGGCGAATTCTAGTGCTCAGCTTTTGGATACGGGGAATCTTGTTCTACGAGATAACTCCAACGGTAGGACTATCTGGGAGAGTTTTCATCATGCTTCGGATTCTTTCGTGGAGAAGATGAAATCAGTACTGATTTGAGTACAAATGAGAAGAATATACTCACATCATGGCGAAGTCCTTCTGATCCAGCAATTGGAAATTACAGTTTCACCCTTGAGCCGGTGGAGATTCCGCAATCATTTATTTGGAAGAATGGATATCCTTATTGGCGCAGTGGTCCGTGGAACGGGCAAATCTTCATTGGAATGCCTCACATGGATTCTTATTACAAAGGTGGAATAGACATTGTAAGTGATAATTCTGAATCTGCTTATTCAATGTCGTTCACCCTTTTGAATTCATCTGAGATATCATACTCTGTGTTGAATGCGTCGGGGTTTTTAGAGGAGAAATTGTGGTCCCACAAGAAGGGAGATTGGGTGGTAACGGCGTGGTTAATAGAAAACGAGTGTGATATCTACGGAAAGTGTGGGCCTTTTGGAAGTTGTAATGCAAAAGATAAGCCAATTTGCAAGTGTTTTCGAGGGTTCGAGCCGAAAAGTAAAAATGAGTGGCATAAAGGAAATTGGTCTAATGGATGCACGAGAAAAACCCCGCTACAATGTGAAAGGAATAATTATGTAGGTGAAAGGGGAAAGCAAGATGGGTTTGTTACGATGAAGGGAGTAAAAGTGCCTGATAATGTTAAGTGGTTCCCGAATTCTGAAGAAGAGTGTAGAAAACGGTGCTTGAATAATTGTTCTTGTGTAGCCTATGCGTACTATGCTGGAATTGGGTGTATGCAATGGGACGAAAGCTTAATCGATGTGCAGAAGTTCTCCAATGGTGGTGCGGACCTGTACCTACGGTTGGCAAATTCTGAACTGGGTAAATACTATATTCTCCATTCGACATTGTTATTGTTAATTGTCCCACATTGATTAAATACAAAAAATGGCAATCCTAACCTCATGGATAGCTTTTGGGGTTGAGTTTAGCCCATAACTAGTTCATTCTGCTGTTATCACATATAACACTTGCTAAACTTTCCTGATAGCGTAATAGTTTCAATCTAGTGAATATACTTTTTAGGATTAATTTTTTATTTCTTGTAACCTTTTTGCAGGTGGCAAGAAAGATTGGAAAGCCATTATTGCTACAACACTGGCTCTAGTGTTTATAGCTCTCCCTGTGTGCGTGTACTTTCTATGGAAGTTGTTAGTTATGTACAGAGGTATATATACGTGTGTATATATTATGGTCGATGAATATATCTAAGTTTATATGATAATACTATATTATTCATCCTTATTTTAATTTTAAAGCAGGAAGGAAGCGAAAAAATGAACTTATTTTGTCGACAACTGAGAAAACAGAAGCAATGTCAGAAGAAGCCATGCTCAGATATAACGGGCATGGAGTTAAGCTCGAAGAATTTCCATTATTTAAATTCCAGATGCTTTCGGATGCAACAAATAAATTTGACTCGGTCAATAAGCTTGGACAGGGTGGCTTCGGTTCAGTTTACAAAGTACTTTGTCCTGTTTTTCGAACTTAAAAGTTATGATTTCTCTTTAGTAATTTGCAAAAGTTATTCAACTGCCGATTTGCAGGGAAA
This sequence comes from Verbena officinalis, assembly GCA_958496215.1. NCBI lineage: Eukaryota > Viridiplantae > Streptophyta > Magnoliopsida > Lamiales > Verbenaceae > Verbena > Verbena officinalis. The sequence continues at coordinate 1,838,832 of OY292386.1, forward strand.
ATTACCAAATGGACAAGAAATTGCTGTAAAAAGGTTAGCAAAGTCCTCAAATCAAGGTCTAGAGGAGTTCATGAATGAGGTTGAGGTGATCTCGAAGCTCCAACATCGCAATCTTGTCAGGCTTCTCGGTTGCTGTGTGGAATCTGAAGAAAAAATGTTAGTTTATGAATATCTACTTAATGGGAGCTTGGATGCTTATCTCTTTGGTTAGTCAATGATGGTGAAATTCAGATTTTTTACTATTTCGTTTCAGATCATACTAAAAATAATCAGTATATACCCTTGTACCCTCCTACTTTGTTCAGATTTTTTCTGTTTTTTTTTTTAATTTGCTGATAAAACTTGTCAGGTTCATGTAAAAAGAAGTTTCTTGATTGGCAAGCGCGCGAAGTAATTATTGAGGGCATTTGTCGAGGCCTACTTTATCTTCATAGAGATTCAAGGCTAAGGATTATTCATAGAGATTTAAAGGCTAGTAATATCTTGCTGGACGAGGACCTGAACCCGAAAATTTCAGACTTTGGTTTGGCAAGAATTTTTGGTGGCAAAGAAGATCAAGCTAACACAACTAGGGTTGTTGGGACATAGTAAGCACATATTATCATTTTTCAACACACATTTAAGGGGTGTTTGCAAAAACTTTTGCCCTTTAAGAAACAAAAGCTATATAAAGTGGGAGTCGTAAAAGTTGGGAGTGTTAACACAAACAATTGATAAAAAAAAAAACAAAACAAGCAGCTGAAAAGGCTTTTATCTTATTTCAGCCTATTCATAGCAGAAGCTGTGAAAACAAAACGCTCCATTTTTTTTAAGCTGAAAGCAGAAAAAGAGAAATAAAATATATATATATATATATATATATATATTTTTTTTTTTTGAGTTTGCAAACACTACTTTAGTACTACTTTGATTGTAATGCTTATTTTGAATCATGCTTGCAGTGGCTATATGGCCCCAGAATACGCCTCACATGGAATATTCTCGGAAAAATCAGATGTGTTCAGCTTTGGTGTTCTGTTATTAGAAATTCTGAGCGGGAGGAGAAATTCCAGCTTTTATGATCAAGACGAACAATTCTTCCTAATAGCATATGTAAGTTATGTTTTACATTCTGTATAATAAGAAATTTATGAAATTACACTTAACTCCACCAAATTTAACCTTCCATTATCTTGTGGATGTTTTCCAGGTGTGGAAACTCTGGAATGAAGAAAAAACATCAAATTTGATGGATCCAGTAATATTTGATCCTCAACTGAAAAGTGATATAGTTAGATACGCAAATGTAGCTCTGCTCTGCGTGCAAGAAGTAGCAGCAGATAGACCAAATATTTCTACAGTTCTTTCGATGCTTAGTTGTGAGATTGTAGATCTTCCTCGTCCCAAGCAGCCGGCATTTGTTATAATTCGAAGATCCTTAGAAACAGTATCCTCTAACAAGACACCAAGTAAATGTTCTGTAAACGGTTTGACCGTGACTGTTGTCGAAGGCCGATAGGATCAATCATTCCCGTAAGGTACCTGGATAAATCAACCATGTTTCTGTTTATCTAAATCTCCTGAATATTTCTGATTTTATCAAATTAATATACGTATGTACATAGAACTTATAAAACAAAATAATTATGTCAACAGATGGGAAGAATCCCTCTACTCCTAAACGTTAGCGGGCTTCTACGAGGGAGACTGTTAAGTCACTAACAGAGCACATCTCGACTTCAATTTCTGCAGAACTTGTTTTAGTTAAATTTCTCCCTAAACTAAAAGCTGGATGTTTTGGAGAAGCTACTGCTTTTTGTTCTTTATTGAACATGGCAACAATATCCAACATCGTAGGCCTGTCATCTGGATTTTCTTGAACGCACAACAGACCTATCTGAATGTATCTCATGGAAAATGAACAAGAATGGATTTCCAATTGAGGATCAATGAGCTCAAGCCCGCGATCGTTTGTCCACAAATTCCATGCCTGGAAACAGAAAAGAAATTATTAAAAGAGTTAGTATTTTGGAGATAGAAACAATTTACGATCTTTGAAAACATCTTAAATAAGATAATAAGCACTTACATATCCGAGTAGATTAAGATTATCAGAATCATAAAAGCCATTGCTCTTCTTTCCAGTGATAATCTCGAGCATCAATACTCCAAAAGCAAAAACATCAGACTTTATAGAAAAAACTCCATTCATGGCATATTCAGGTGACATATAACCACTATATTATGACAAAAGAATAAGTCATCATCAGAGAATGGTTGAACATGAAGGATGATTATGAATGAGAAGTTGCAGTTTTACTCACTAAGTACCGACAATTCGTTTAGTTTTCTCTTGTGAGTCACATCCTCCAAAAATCCTCGCCATGCCAAAATCGGAGATTTTAGGGTTCATCTCAGCATCCAGTAGAATATTACTGGCTTTTAGATCTCTATGAATTATTCTCAATCGTGAATAATGATGGAGATATAAAAGCCCTTGAGCAATGCCTTCAATTATACAAACACGTCTCCCCCAATCCAATACTTCTTTTCTATTTGAATCTGCATGAAATTTCACTCTCAGAAATATTAGGAAAAAAATTAGGAAACAATTTAGAGTATTGTTTATGAAATTACTAACCAAATAGGAAAGAATCCAAGCTTTTGTTGGGCATGTATTCATAGACTAATATCTTCTCATCATTTTCAATACAACATCCCAATATCCCAACAAGATTTCTGTGCTGGAGTTTGGCAATCAATTCTATCTCATTTTTGAACTCCTCTAATCCTTGTCCCGATCTTCTCGAAAGCCTTTTCACCGCCACAAACTGCCCGCGAAGCAATTTACCCTGAAATATTCATGGAAAAATTACTAGTTCATAACAAGATATATCGAAGCAAAAATATATAACCTTGCAAATATGATAAACAAGCACTACCTCATAAACAGGTCCAAAACCGCCCTCACCAAGCTTGTTTTCCATGGAAAAATCATTAGTTGCTATGACTATGCTAGAAAAACTGAAGGTAGGCATTTCAAACTTGTTACTTTTCGCTTCTCCAGCCCTATTAGTTCTAAATGCAGAGCGTCTATTATTTTCTGTTCCATTTGAATTCAAATCAAGTTGTAGTAGATCTTGATGTGCTCCCTGGGACACTGAACAAAGAGAAGATATTATGATCAGATCACAAGATTTCCCGAAAATGCAATATGAGATATATGAACATTATGTGTACCTTTGCTTTTATGCTTCCACCAGAAGTAACATAAGCAAATTCCACATACAAGGATTGCAGCAATAATGAGCACGATCAAAACCGGACGAGGTATATTTATATCTCCTGACAAAGTAAATAAGTTCTTTTAGTAAAAACATAAGATCGTTGAGTGACAGAGCAACCAAGAACAGAGCTAATCGACTTCCCACAAATTTATATAGAACAATATTTTGTGAATATTTTTCCAAAAAGAACTTATATATCCTATGAAAATTCTATCTTGTCCGCTAGAATTAAAAAATTGAGCAAATCACGTTTACTAACTTTCAATTATGTTGAAATTACAAAAAAAAAAAAAAAGAGAAAAAAAACCTTAGTTTTTCATTACTCATGTAAATTTGTGAAAATTATGGCAAAGAGATGCTTTGATCGGCATCGATTAGGTTTTGAACCGAATTGACTTTTATACGGATGGACTGTAGGTGACAAGATGCTTTTAGTGATGTGAAACATAATCAAAATTCGATGAAAGTTTTTACATGAATAATAAAATCTAAGGGTGGTAATTGTAATTTCCGCAAACCTTAGTGGTAGTAAATGTAATTCACCCTGAAAATTTAGGCTCGGGACAGTTACCTTTTTCAGGTTGCTTCCGGGAAGACAGAGTATCCATTCTGAGATAAAAATCTTTACTAGCAGAATTATTTTGTAATCTCTCCAAATCCAACAAATCCCCCATAAACAACAAGCATCCTTCTTCGCTGTAGGCAAAACCATTGCACGAGCAATTGGCTCCACATTCAAGCTCACACTTATCGAACTTCATAACTCCCAAAGATTCAGCTTTTGCAGGCAATGTAACATTGGATAACTTTGTGAAACCATTTTCATTAGCACAATTGGGGTTTCTTCTCACACATCCACCAGAAAAAATGGCCATATCCCAATTCTTCACATTTTCTGGTACAAATCCATTTAAACAGCTACAAGAAATGGAAGGATTGCTTTCACATATTGCATTATGCCCGCAAAAACCATAGCTTCTACAAGGATTAGAAGGTCGAATCCAAACTGCACCCCAAGTCTGGAACGATTCAGACCATATGAGATGTCTCATTATTCCAACATAGTCAATAACAATCCTGGAAATCATTGATCTCATGGAAACATTGTATAGGAAATACACACAATCACCCCTAGATATATAGGTTAAATTGTAAAAGTTTTTCAAATCCGAGTCATCTGAAAGCGAACTAAAAGCCCCATTTTGCCAAATACCACTTCTCCATAAATTTTGAGCGTTGTTCTGTTTTATAAAGAGCTCATTGCCTCCATTTGGGCCGATTCCAAGTGAATAATTGCCTGTAGAAGGGTCGTTTGGATTCTTCCAAGAAACAAGTTTTGCTTGTACATCAGAAAACCAATGGAATCCAATTTTTCCACCAGGTAGCCAAGTATCTGTTGGATGGTCAAAGCTCTGCCATATAATAATGCCCGATATATTTCTCAAGACAAAATTTCCAGAATCAAGAATTACTGCCTCTGTAGCATTTGAACTTTCTGGGGCCCAAATTCTTTCCAAATTAACAATTAGTTGCAGATTTCCAAATTTCGACAGTTCTAGTCGAGAACTGTTGTAGAAAGAGTAAGAAATGGGGCTACTCCTATTTGCCACCCAAACAATTGTTCTAACTGGGATTTTCTTGTACCAAATACCAACATAATAGTTGCTGGAATTACCTGGAGAGAAGAAACCCAATTCAAATTTGCCATTTTTGGAGATAATGGTCTGGTTTGAAAAGATAGATTGACCTAATAATATGGTGTCTGATCCAATGCACAGAGAGCTTGAGAAAAAGATGGACAAAAGGAGAAAGAAGAAATATATAGACATGAGGTTTTCTGAAGAAGAGGATGAGAATGAAAACTCACAACTATTCTCCAATGCAACCCAAGAGATGAAATCAGCTTTCAGAGAAAAAAGAAAAAAAAAAAAGATTTTGACTATGACTCTGGTCCAAATCAAATAGGAGAAAAGCGGCCACTTAATAAGACTTCTGTTTGAAATTTCAGATCCAATCAATGTTCTTTTTATATTCAAATGAATATGGTCAGGAGGAACATGGGAGGAAGAATATAAAATAGATCGTTTGACCACGCGAACACACCCGCAAGTCCATTTATCCAGAAAAAAAAGAAAATAAAATAAAGAGAACCCTCACGCAGTCCACCCAACATTATTCCAGTTTCCTTCTGATTGAGCTCTCACCAAAACCCTGTAAATTCTCTCATTTCTCAACTCTCCACAAAAATCCAACATTCAAGTTCACAAAATATAGTATATACAACCCAACAATCAAAAATGAGAAGGAAGAATACCGTAAAGGAAATACTAGCACGGCCTCACTAATAGAAAAATTACAAACAGGTTTTATTTATTTTCAAACCTAAACCTAAACGCATTAAATCTCACAGAGGGTATCGATGTAGTTTGTCCAATCATAAAACAAATATTATAAACGAACATTTTCTTTATACGTTCTTCATTTAGTAATAGTATACAGCTGAACCTAATCCTCAACGGGCCTCCATAACTGAAACTGTTAGACCATTAACAGAGCAGATTTCAAGTTTATTTCCTCCGGGGCTTGCTTTAACTAAGGTTCCCCCAACACTAAAAGCTGGATGTTTTGGTGATGCTACCGCTTTTTGTTCTTTATTAAACATGGCAACAACATCCAACATTGTTGGCCTGTCGCCTGGATTCTCCTGAACACATAATAGAGCAATCTGAATGTATCTCAACACAACCGAAGACGATGAAGAAATGATTTCCACCGAAGGATCGACAAGGTCAAGCCCTCGATTATTTGTCCACATATTCCACGCCTGAAATAAAAAATGAATTCTTGAATTTGTATTAGGTGATGAGATATATTATAGGCTGAATAAGTTGATTAGGATATTCTACAACGTCTTGATTGAAACAATTAGCACTTACATATCCCAGAAGACTGAGATAATCAGAATCGTAAAAGCCAGTGTTTTTCTTTCCACTCAGAATCTCAAGCAGCAATACTCCAAAGGCATACACATCAGACTTTATGGAGAAAATTCCTCCCATAGCGTATTCAGGTGACATGTAACCGCTACATTTAGAGTTATTCGTCAGAGAATGGTTGAAAGAAGGCAGATTATATGATAGGTCGCATTTTACTTACTAAGTACCAACAATTCGTTTAGTATTTGCTTGCAAATCAGTTCCTCCAAAAATTCTTGCCATGCCAAAATCAGAGATTTTCGGGTTCATCTCAGCATCCAGTAGAACATTACTGGCTTTTAAATCTCTGTGAATTATTCTTAATCGTGAATAATGGTGGAGATATAGAAGCCCTTGGGCAATGCCTTCAATTATATGAACGCGTCTCGCCAAGTCCAATTGCTCTTTCTTGGTTGGGTCTGCATAAACATGCAAAAAATTGTCAGAATTAGAAGAACAAATGTAGGTTTCATTTAGAAGATGACAAACAATTAAAGTACTGTTTGTGAAATTACAAACCAAATAGGAAAATATCCAAGCTTTGGTTGGGCATGTATTCATAGATTAATATCTTCTCCTCGTTTTCAATACAACATCCCAAGATGCCAACAAGATTTTTGTGCTGAAGTTTGGCAATCAGTTCTGTCTCGTTTTTGAACTCTTCTAATCCTTGACCAGATCTTCTAGAAAGCCTTTTCACAGCTACAAACTGTTCATTAAGTAATTCTCCCTGACATTTGATGAAAGATAATAGTTTGGCGTGAATAGGTGGATTTAACTGAGCTGTACAATGAGTTGAGGATAAATTAATAAGGGATATAGAAACAAGAAACATCACACGTACATATATATATATATTAAAAAACCCTCTGAGGTTTGCTTTAAAATCCAAAACACCATCCAAACCTGAAAACCTTACACAATACCCCCCCTAAAATGTAAAAATGTAAGTGAAACCTTACAAATACCCTCCTGAAAAACTTTACAAATACCCCCTCTCTAGGGGTAAATATAAGGTTACAAGGTTTCAGGGTGTTTTTCGTACGTGGCGTAAACCTCAAGGGAATTTTTGTAACCAACCCTTATTTTATTAATGAGCCTCGTTCTATGGCAAATTTATACTATTATATAAATGGAGAGATAGTAACTACGTTTTGGTGTCTTCACCAATTTGGAATGTGATTTATGATAAAAAAAGAATTAATTAAGTAATTTTTTCCTCCCACTCCTTTCGCTCTCCTCTTCCTCTATCTCCTCTCCGTCTATCATACCCTCTTTATTTCTCTCAATAGTATTCCTAATTATTTTCTTGTTTATTTTTTAGTTAAATAAATTATTTCTAACTTATCCTATATTTAATAAATATATCAAAAGTAGTTAATATATCATTAATGGCTTAATAAATAATTATAATTTTATGACATTTGGAATTTAGTCACATTATTAAGTTACATTTTATTTGTATTTTGAACACGCATCAATTGTACAGTTTATGCTAGTAAGCATATTTACCTTGTAAACAGGTCCAAAACCACCCTCTCCAAGCTTGTTTGTGATGGAAAAATCATTAGTTGCTTCCACTATGCTGGAAAAACTGAAGGTTGGCAACTCATACTTGTTATTTTTCTCTTCTCCAGAACCATTAGTTCTCTCTGCAGGGCGTTTATTATTTTCTGGTCCATTTGAGCTCAAATTAAGTAGTAGTAGATTTTGATATGCTAAATCCGCTCCTGGCTGGGATACTGAACAGATAGAAGAGAGAATGACCAGATGACCAAATTGCATGAAAATACAATGTGAGATATATTATAACAACAAAGTTTAATGGAAGAAGGGAACATCATACCTTTGTTTTTGCGTTTTCGCCAAAAACAAAATAACAAAATAATGCATAAGACGAAAATAACGCTAAAGGGCAGGACCAAAGCCAGACGAGGTACATTTAGATTTCCTGACGAATCAAAAAGAAACTTTTAGTATGTTTGCGAGTGTAGAGTATCATATATTACTAGTAACCTGGAATTCAGTAAATGGGAGGTTGATAGGAGCAGTTATCCTCCCTCAAATTTATTTAGAGGAAAATTTAAATATATTTTTACTGAAGTCCGAACTCCGAAGTATGCTTTCCAAAATGATGAAAATAGTTACTGATCCAAATTAAAATTTCTGGCTCCAAATCCTGTTACCTTTTCCACGACTACTACTTAAAGACAAAGCAGTGTCCATTCTGATATAAAGATCTCTACCAGCAGAATTGTTCGATAGTCTCTCCAAATCCAACAGTTCCCCGTTAAACAACAAACATCCTCCTTCAGTACTATAGGCATAAGCATTGCATGAGCAACTGGATCCACAAGCGAGCTCACATATCTTGGGCCTTATAACTGCCAATGATTCAGGGTTTTCAGGCAATCTAATGTTGGAGAATTTAAAAAAATCATTTTCATCAGAACACTTGGGTTGTTTTCTCACACAACCACTAGAAAAGTCGAACCTATCCCAATCATTGACAACTTTTGGTTCGAAACCAGTTAAACAGCTACACGTTGGCATATTTCTTATATCGCATATTGCATTAGACCCACACATAGCGTAACTCCTGCAAGCATCAGAAGGTTCCGACCAGATTGTGGACCAAGACTGTCTACCCTCAGACCATACAGATTGTTGCATTACCCCACCATATGTGAGCTTAATCTTTGAAATCAATGATGAATTGAAAACATTATATACTAGATAAACTGAGTCACCCTTTGAGACGTAGGTAAAATTGAAAAAGTGAGGTAAAACACTGAAATTCCCTCCTTGCAAAACCCCACTCCTCCATAGTTTGAAGTCATTTCTCTTAATAAAAAGTTCACTGAAGCCGTCTGATTGCATTCCTAGTGAAAAATTTCCTATACCAGGGTCCTCTGGATTGCTCCAAGAAACAAGTTTTGTTTCTATGTCAGAAAACAAACGAAGTCCAACCTTTCCACCAGGCAGCAAAGTATCTGTTGGGTAATCAAAGCTCTGCCATATGATAATGCCTGAAGCATTTCTCAATGCAAAATTTCCGGTATCAAGAATTACTGCATCTGTAGCATATGAAGTTTCCAAGACCCAATTTGTTTTCGAGTTACCAATGAGTCGCAAATTGCCATCGTTTAACATTTCCAGTCGGGAATCATCATACAAAGAGTAAGAAATGGGGTTATTCCTATTTGCCACCCAAACAACAGTTCTAACTGAGATCTTCTTGTACCATATACCAACATAATAGTTGGTCGACTTACCTGGACTAAAGAAGCCCAGTTCAAATATCCCCCCTTGGGAGATTATGGTCTGGTTTGGGAAGAGAGATTGGCCTGCTAATATGGTGTCTGAGCCAAGGCACAGGCATCCAGGAAACAACATGGATAGGAGAAGAACAACGAAGAAACTTATAAACATGGATTTCATCAACGTTCTCCTTACCATGTGGATCCTGAGCACCATTGAGCTATTGAAGGATAAATCGAAACAGTCAAATTTTTCTCTAGTTGTTTGTCTTACTGAAAAAGTCATAACGGTACAAAGTGGACGAAATTAGCTAAAAGACTAAAAGGTTATCTTTTTTCCGCGAAAAGTCATTTGCAGCTTAATTTATTATGCCGTGGACCAATCAAATGGGAGAAATTAATAAACCGGGAAAGACTCGCTTATTAAGTCTTTGCTGAAATTTCTGCTAATTTAATGAGGAGAATTTTTTTTGTTTGGGATCGTCATTTCAATTCAACACGTCTATGCACACACTCACACAGTTACTTCCTCCTCCAAGCTCTCACCGAAACCTCCCAAGACCCTCTCTCATTTCGCAAGTTCAACAAGAAAAATCCAACATATAATTACACATAATATAATATGAACGCAAAAATTTATAAATAGAAAATCAGGAAAAGAAGAAAGATGAAGAAGAAACCAGATCAATCCACCTCTAAGTTACCCTCCCCGGGTTGTGCCCGATACCAGCCTGCCAATTCGTGATCTTGAACGACCTCCGCATATTCTGGGCACATTGGCAAAATGTAAACATGCTGGGTTCTGGATATTTTGATTGGGAATTATTGGAGGATGACAATGAAAATCTGAAGGCAAAATGCGAAATTTGTTAATACAATTTCTGATTTGTATTTGAATTTGCAACTTCAGAGGTTAGTCGGTTAATTTTGCCCTCACTGATAGTGAATGTGAAAATCTTGTTTTGTAATGGGAATTCGAACTAATTGTGCCGGATAGGTTAAGTTGTTCCTTTTAAAGCTACTCTAAAATCATTTCTATGCATCTTTTTTATCGAAAAAAAAAAACAAAAAAACCATAAACTTACTATATACGAGTTTCTTTTTAATTCTGAAAACATCTGTTTACATCCTTATAAAATCAAGTTAATTAAGTTCAGTAACTAGATTATACTTCAAAGATTAAAAACATACGATTGTGAATTAAAATTATTATAAAAATAATTACACAAACTGGTTTGATATATTTTTAAACCTAAACCTAAATACATCAAATATCATAGGGTATGGATGTAATTTGTCCAATCATATCTTCTCTTTCTGGTAATAGTATACAGCTCAACTCTATGATGGATGGAAGACATTCCTAAAAAAACCACAGCGGATGATACTCCTTAAAAACCCACAATGCAATGTGCCGTGTCTGATACTTGTCTAGTAGTAAATGTTGAAAAAATTATTATGTGTCGCTATGTTCGTATCTCCATATCCGTGAGTTGTAGGCTGAACCTAATCCTCAACGGGCCTCCATAACTGAAACTGTTAGACCATTAACAGAGCAGATTTCAAGTTTATTTCCTCCTCCAGGGCTTGCTTTAACTAAAGTTCCCCCAACACTAAAAGATGGATGTTTTGGTGATGCTACTTCTCTTTGTTCCTTATTGAACATGGCAACAACATCCAACATTGTCGGCCTGTCGCCTGGATTTTCCTGAACACATAATAGACCAATCTGAATGTATCTCAACACAACAGAAGAAGATGAAGAAATGATTTCCAGTGAAGGATCAACAAGGTCAAGCCCACGATTATTTATCCACATATTCCACGCCTGAAATAAGAAACGAATTCTTGAATTTGTATTAGGTGGCGAGAAATATTATTGGCTGAACGAGTTGATTAGGATATTCTATAACATATTAACATCTTGATTGAAACAGTTAGCACTTACATATCCCAGAAGACTGATATAATCAGAATCGTAAAAGCCAGTGTTCTTCTTTCCACTCAGAATCTCAAGCAGCAATACTCCAAAGGCATACACATCAGACTTTATGGAGAAAATTCCTCCCATCGCGTATTCAGGTGACATATAACCGCTACATTTAAAGTTATTCGTAAGAGAATGGTTGATGAAAGAAGGCTGATTATATGCATGATATATAGGTCGCGTTTTACTTACTAAGTACCAACAATCCGTTTAGTATTTGCTTGCAAATCAGTTCCTCCAAAAATTCTTGCCATGCCAAAATCAGAGATTTTCGGGTTCATCTCAGCATCCAGTAGAATATTACTGGCTTTTAAATCTCTGTGAATTATTCTTAATCGTGAATAATGGTGGAGATATAGAAGCCCTTGGGCAATGCCTTCAATGATATGAATGCGTCTCGCCAAGTCCAATAGCTCTTTCTTGGTTGGGTCTGAATAAACATGAAAAAAATTAGAAAAACGAATGTAGATTTCATTAAGAAGATGACATACAATTGAAGTACTGTTTGTGAAATTACAAACCAAATAGGAAAATATCCAAGCTTTTGTTGGACATGTATTCATAGATTAATATCATCTCATCATTTTCAATACAACATCCCAAGATGCCAACAAGATTTCTGTGCTGGAGTTTGGCAATCAGTTCAGTCTCGTTTTTGAACTCCTCTAATCCTTGACCAGATCTTCTAGAAAGCCTTTTCACAGCTACGAACTGTTCATTAAGTAATTTTCCCTGACATTTGGCGAAAGATAGTAGTTCACAGTGTGAATAGGCAGGTTTAACTGAACTGTTAATCAATGAGTTGAGGATAAAATATTAAGGGATATAGAAACCAGAAACATCATACATATAAATAGGATAACTTTATGTTATTGGAATTTAATCACGTTATTAAGTTTACATTTTACTTGTATTTCCCCCACGCTTGGCCATCGAGTATGCAGTCCATTCTAGTAAGCATAATTACCTTATAAACAGGTCCAAAACCACCCTCTCCAAGCTTGTTAGTGATGGAAAAATCATTAGTTGCTTCCGCTATGCTAGAAAAACTGAAGGTTGGCAACTCATACTTGTTATTTTTCTCTTCTCCAGAACCTTTATTTTCTGGTCCATTTGAGTTCAAGTTAAGTAGCAGTAGATTTTGATATGCTAAGACTGCTCCCTGCCGGGACACTGAATAGATGGAAGCGAGAATGACCAAAATTGCATTAAAATACAATGTGAGATATATTATAGAGTCAATTACACAAAAAACATGAGGTATGCTCTGTTTACAATTTTACCATCGAACTTTGCAACCTTACACCTAACCCCTGAGGGGAGTATTTGTAAGTTTACAAGGTTTCAATGGAACCTCAACGGGGTTTGTGAAATTATCCCTATATCATAACAACAAAAGTAATGACCTTAGTTCATCGCAAGGAGGGAACGTCATCATACCTTTGTTTTTGCGTTTTAGCCAAAAATAAAAGAACAAAATAATGCATGCGACGAATAGAACACTAAAGGGTACAACCAAAGCCGGACGAGGTACATTTATTCTTGCTGATCCTGACAAAGTATAAATGAGCCTTTAGCATAATTGCGAGTGTCGAGTACATAGTAATTGATATAAATGACATTCGCATCTTATAAAATTGAAGTTAAACCTCATTCTAAAATTGTTACCGCTTAGTTTTCGACGACCTTGTTGTGAAGACGACATAGTATCTGTTCTGACATAAACATCTCTAGCAGCTTCAGAATAGGTTTCGCCTCTTAGTATAGTGTCTGATCCAAAGCAACCAGAAAAAAAGACGGGCATCATAAGGACAAGCAAGAAACATGTAAACATGAGTTTCATACATATTTTTCTCACAGAGTGCATCCCCAGAAGGCAAAAAAAATAAAATTTTAAGCTACTGCAGGATAATCAAGTGCAATGAAGTTCCGTTTTTTTAGTGCAAAATGATGGAAGAATTCTACATGTCCAGTTCTAGACCATGAAACTAGCTAAACAGGTACTGTCTTGGTGAGAAAAATGAGTGGTGCTTACTATAACTTTGGACAAATCAAATAGGATAATATTCTAAGGAGAAGACCTGACTTTTATGTCTTAGTTGAAAACTCAGCTCCAATAATTGACATTTTTCATTTCAATTTAATATAAGTGGGAACGGTCCACCAATGCTTAAGGATCCAATTCATTAATAAATGCATCTTTTGCATGGAATTTTTTTTTTTTTAAAACATATAATAAAGAACAATCATCAACCAAAAATCCCGAAGAGATTTGTACGGAAAATTCATAAACTTCTGTAATCAAATTTTACACTTCATAAATCATTATTTTCACAAACTTATGATGTACATAAACAGAGCAAAACAGAGCACATGCCTCTCAACGAGCTTCCATAAGTGAAACAGTCATATCATTAACAGAGCAATTCACTTTATTTTGTCCTGGGTTAGCATTATTAGCTAAAATCCTTCCAATAATAAAAGCTGGATGTTCCGGCAACGCTACCGGTATTTGTTCTTTACTTAACATGGCAACAACATCCGACATCATGGGTCTATCTCCTGGATTTTCTTGAACACACAGAAGGCCTATCTGAATGTATCTCAATGGAATCAAAGAAGTTGAATGAAGCATTTCCAATGCAGGGTCAACGAGTTCAAGCCCGCGATTATTTGTCCAAAGATTCCATGCCTGAAAAACGGAAAATACATTGAAATTGAGCAACTTGACTGATTTCTAATGAAACATATTTGTTCGGATAATAGCAACTTACGAATCCCAGAAGAGTAAGATGTTCAGAAGCGTAAAAGCCAGTGTTCTTCCTTCCACTTATAATCTCGAGCAGCAATACTCCGAAAGCAAAGACGTCAGACTTTATGGAGAAAACTCCTTCCATGGCATATTCAGGCGACATATAACCACTAGATTTCGAGAAAAAGGAATTAAGTTATTTATCAATACAAGAAGGATGATCACAATTCATACACCTGGGAAATTGCATTTTACTTACTAAGTCCCAACAATTCTACGTGTATTTGCTTGCGAGTCGCTTCCTCCAAAAATTCTTGCCATGCCGAAATCAGAGATTTTTGGGTTCATCTCAGCATCAAGTAGAACATTACTAGCTTTTAAATCTCTGTGAATTATTCTTAATCGGGAATAATGGTGGAGATATAGAAGCCCTTGAGCAATGCCTTCAATGATACAAACACGTCTCCCCCAGTCCAAGATTTCTTTTTTATTTGAATCTGCATAGCATTTCAATGTCAGAAATATTCTGTAAAAAGTTAGTTGCATTCAGAGTACTGTTTATGAAATTACAAACCAAATAGGAAAAAGTCCAAGCTGTTATTTGGCATGTATTCATAGACTAATATCTTCTCATCATTTTCAATACAACATCCCAATATCCCGACAAGATTTCTGTGCTGGAGTTTCGCAATCAATTCCGTCTCATTCTTGAATTCCTCTAATCCTTGTCCAGATCCACTAGAAAGTCTCTTCACAGCTACAAATTGTCCGTCCCGTAATTCGCCCTGTTGTAATGGAAGAGTAGAACTACTTCATAAATTAAAGTTCATTATTTTGTAGATAAATAAACAGATATATCAAAACCAACTACAAGCAATATTTACCTTGTAGACAGGTCCAAAACCACCTTCTCCCAACTTCATTGTAATGGAAAAATTATTAGTTGCTGCAGCCACGCTAGAAAAACTGAAGGTTGGCAACTCATACTTGTTATTTTCCTCTTCTCCAAGAGTAGCAGTTCCAACTGAACTGCTATGACCTGCTCCATTTGATTTCAAATCAAGTAATAGTAGATCTTGATATGATCCTGAACACACAGAAAAATAAATGTTGATTAGACGGCACAATACCAAAACATATCCACTTAAAGTACTTAAAAATAGCAATTTTGGTGCATTTCAAGGAAGGAATATAATACCTTTGCTTTTCCGCCTTCGGCAACAATAACAACATAATAGAATACTGCATACAACCACTACAACACTAATAGTCACGAACACAGCCACACCAGCTGCATTTATATTCCCTGACGAAACAAAACGTGCTTTTAGTGTTATTCTAAATAAACTTCTACTTATTTAAAAAAATAACCTAAAAGTTAGAAGTTGGTCTAGCTTATTTCTATTATAAGCAGAAGTTGGTTTCCAAACACTCCCAAAGTTCTGAAAGAATCCAGAAAGCACAAAAGTATTTTTTTGTTGTAGTTTGCAAACACTACCTCAATCAAAGCAAAATTCCAAGCTTAAAAGCTATTACCTTTTCCACTCGAAACAGAGTCCATTTTGATGTAAAGATCTCTACCAGCAGAACCATTCGACATTCTCTCCAAATCCAAAAAATCTCCCATAAAAAACAAGCATCCTCCTTCTCTACTATATGTATAACCATTACAAGAGCAATTGGCGAGACAAACGGCCTCACAAACTTGAATCCTAAACCATTGGGGGTTTTCAGCAAATCTAATATTGGACACCATTCTAAAATCACCTCCATCGCATGAGAGTGGATTTTCCCTCACACAACCCCCGGAAAAGTTGAACAAATTCCAGTCATTCGCATCTCTCGGTACAAAACCAGTCAAACAGGTACAGACAGGAGAAGTTCTCATATCACATACAGCATTGGGCCCACATAAGGCGTATCTCTTGCAAGCATCAGAAGGTTGAACCGAGATTAGATCCCAAGTGTCGATGAATTCCAACCATACATAAGACATCATCGTTCCAACATAGTCTATCACAATCCTAGTCAGAACCGATTCATTGAACGTGTTGTATACTAGAAAGGAATCGTTCGTGGAGCTATAGGTGAAATTGCCGAACTGGGAAGGGAGAAAATCGAAAGCCCCTCGTTGCAAAACCCCACTTCTCCATAGATTTCGCGAGCTATTATTTGGCCTTAGGAAAAGTTCGCTGCTTCCATTTGGTTCGATTTGTAGAGAATAATTTCCCGTAGAAGGGTCGTCCGGTTTTTTCCAAGAAACGAGTTTTGCGTCTAGAAATCCGAGCTTTCCACCTGGCAGCAAAGTATCTGTTGGGTAATCAAAGCTCTCCCAAATAAGAATGCCCAAAGCATTTCTCAACACAAAATTTCCAGTGTCAAGAATTAATGCTTCTGTAGCATTTGAAGTTCTCACTGCCCAACTTATTTTCATGTTAACATATAGGTACAGAGTTCCATTTGACATTTCTAATCGAGTATTATTATACAAAGAGCTGGAAATTGGATGATTCCTATTCGCTACCCAAACAATTGTTCTATCTGGGATATTCATATTCTTGTACCATATACCGACATAATAGTTGCTCGAATTACCAGGAGTGAAGAAACCCAGTTCAAATCTGCCATTTTTGGAGATTATGGTCTGGTCTTGCAAGAGATATTGACCTGTCAATATGCTGTCTGATTGGCAAAGGCAACTAGAAAAAAGAATTGAAACGGAAAACGCAAGGTGGAAGAAACATGTATACATGATGTTCATGGATCTTCTCGTTACCATGGATACTGAAAAGCTTCGAGCTAATGAAGGATAACTCAAAACTATGAAGTCTTTAGTAATGTAGATGAAACTGAGAGGTCAAAAAAGTGCAATTCTTTTCGGTAGAGACAATCGGGCAGTTGGGCAAAACCGCAAAACTCGAAAGGCTTGTCTTTTTCCAAGAAACAGCGTTGGCAGCTTAAGTTTGACTTTGGACCTATCAAATTTCAGCTTCCACTATTGTTCTTTTCAGATTTCAAGTTGGCATGGAGAAAATAGATAAAATCCAGTTGAGGATATGTTCTGACTTCTGACGTTGATATAATTCATCTATTCAGAAATTAGTCAACGATGAAAGATACCCAATGCAAGGCACTGCTGAAAACATGCTATTTTATTTATTTAATGGCACATGTTATAATAATCTTTTACAGTCTCCAAAATTCAAGTCTTGTAAATTCACCAGGATATATATAAGGTAGGATGATCGTTAATTGATCATCTATTTATAATTATAACAGAGTGCCATCAAGGTTTGATCTTTGTTTCACTTATTTTAACTATATTAATGGCTTTTCGGACCACGTTCTGTTTCAGGGGATGATTTACAAGTGAGGCTTTAATTAACTTCACAAATCACAGATTGTAATGAAGTTTAGATGAACATTTTTCTATATATCTAATGATCATAATTAAGTAGGCTTTGGGTAAAGCAATGAAAGATTCTTTTTTTGATATATGTGATGTTATGATAATCTAATTATGCAGGTACATGAATGAAGGATAACATAAAACCAGTAATGGATGAAACTGAAAAAGTCAAAAGTTCTATATTTTAATTTTTCCGGTACGGACAACCATGGCCCCATGACATTTAGGCACAAGGTTGTCTTTTTCCGAGAAAAAATATTTTTAAATCTCAAGTTGATGTATGGGGGAATTGGGTACTCCAAATATTTTGAGCTAATGCCAAATTGATATTCCACTTGTATCAATAGGAGGACGTAATTTGACCACCTTCAGAAAAAAAAAAAAAAAAGGACGTAATTTGACCCAATAAAAAAAAGGGAGGACGTAGGGGTTTAGCCCATAATTAATTATAAGCCCAAGCCCAATCTCAGACCCAACACAGTTACATAGATAGAGAAGGCCCATGAAGGCTCGGATGATGATCAAGACAATTGGATAGTTCAGATTGTAGGGAAATACTAAAATAAATAACTCGCATTCCATTTGGGAAACACACTGTTACACTCATTTATTGAATATACTTGGTCCTTATAAGCTTTAGTGTACTTTTTGCCTTGTGTTTCCATAATATAATATTCCAAATATATAAATCTCGGAATTTAGATCTTTATCCCTAATAAATCGGAGAACTTTAAACCTTATAAGATCTAAGGGTTAGAGTTGTATCATACTCATCGACTCAAACTTCCGCACTAATTTAAATCTAGCAACTCGTTACAAATATATAATTTAGGAAGCGGAAATTTAATATTTGTAAACTATATATACTGATATAGCTTTTATAGAAAGTCGAGGGACCCTCCGGTCAGCCCCCTTCCCTATCCCTGGATTCGGGAATTTCATAATTCATAATGATGCATTGATTATGTCATGCTTATCAAACGCAAATGTATGCGTAATGCTGTCTTAAGTGTTAGCTAATTATATGGTCTCTCACTCTTCTCTTTAAGATGCTTTCTAGAATGTTAGACCCTCTATTTATTTATTTTTTTAAAACATACTCACATAATTCGACCTTTGCTATTGCAAGAAGTCGAATTCAGACCTCATTATTGGAAGTAATATCTGATGGTCATTAAGACAAACTTAATGGTTCTAGAATGTTAAATCTTATCTCACTTTTTCATATTATTTTGTAATCAAATAAAAATTATTGTCACGACAACTTTAAAATTATAAACTTATTTTCCTTATCATAGTATATTTTTATAGTGTCTACTTTAATATAATATAATTATATAGTTTAATTAACGTTTTCATTTATGTGATATAATACTCTTTTGACGTGTCCAATAATGTCATAAATTAAATATAAGTTTTAAAAGTTAGATCAAGTACTGTCATATTGTTGTACGTATGTCGTATCATCATGCATCTAGGCTGCTTGTTATTAAAATAGAGAATATTTTATTATTTTATGTATATATATATATATATATATATATATATATATATACACCAAATTAAGCCGCCTGTAGCATGGATTAAATATTAATTTGATTATTTATAGGTAGCCTGGTCAATTGATGTCGACTCTGTAAAGTGTATCATCCCCAAAAGATAAAAGTAGAGCCCACTAATTTATTAATATGTCATTATTTATTCTCTTCTTAATTTACTTATTATTACATTAATCTTTGTATATGATTTAATTTAATTTTATTTTTTTGTTGTTGATATATGAATTGATGTGTGACCAAACAATTAACTAATTAGACTTTAATTGTTGGTCCAATGTTATGTTAACCAAAGCTAGAAGCATTCCTATCTATTAGGCAAATTTTGATTTGTCGTTGTACTCCAATTTTTAAAACACCAAATGACCTAATTTTTGTTTAACATGATGAACTTTGGTCTTTGGTACAAAAGTAGATGATTTGCAAGCAAATGAACTAATGTAAAAAAAAATTCTAAATAATTTGACAAAAAAAAAAAATACCTAAAATGTATTAAAATTAAATCTCATAACTAAATTGAAGTTATATTCTTATATAAAAAAAATCCATAACTTTCTGAAATGGTAAGTCGTGAAAATATTTATCAACCTATAACAATATTAACAAATTAATTAATGATAAACTTTTTTATTTATTATTTTTTTTGAAAATAAAATCCCTCAACTGAGGGACAAATGCATTAATCAATCAATCCAATACAAGATCATGTGCGAAGGCTGGGACATACCCCAAATATCTAACGCTAGCCGAAGCTACAATCTTTGCAATTGAGCAATAAAGTGGGCAATACATTACCACACGTTCGACAAGAAAAAAATGACAAACAACAAATCTAATATCTTCAATAAAGCTCTCAAAGTTTGACCCAACATCTGAATCACCTTGTATTTTTAGTGTCACTAGTAAGTAGTTGCCTTCAAAATCGAATACATGCTGCATCAGACTAGCAGCAGTGCATGGTGGCGGCAGATCTGGTGGAGACAATGCCAAGGTGGCAGCAGATCTAGTTGAAGGTGGCAATAGGTGACAAGACAAGAAACTCTCATTCGAGAGAGGACAAAAACTCTTATTTGAGAAAGAACACAACAAATAAAGCAAAACAACTCTCATACGAGAGGGATAAAATAAAACAAAAAATAAAGAGAAACAAAAGGGGCTGAGGGGCGGAGAAGATGAGAAGAGGGGGCGGCAGCAATGGGATTTATGGTTGTCTAGAGAGAATTTTAATTGCTTCCTTTACCCCTCATATTCTTCAACAACTTTTTTATTTATTAAAAATATCCATATATATTTAAATCATTTGTTTACATTTTAATTCATAAAAGGGATAATTACATTCATATCTCCTCAGTTTTGAACTAATTATACGCAAATATATATCATGAGATTTGGAAAATTACATAAATATACCTGAATTCTAAACGTCACTAGAGAACCCTAATAAAAAAACAGTAGTTTCACAATATTTTATTGGTTTTTTATTAAAAAATAAAAATAAAATCATGTTTGCCTTTCATAAATTACACATAAACCCTAAGAGAGAGAGAGAGAGAAATCATCAGAAAATGGGTCAAAAATATTCGGGTCAGCCACTTCGCTATAGTACTAAAAAGAATATATACTTTCCGCTGTCATAATTAGAAAGGAGAACTCCATAGTCAGTCAAGAAATAACGAAATTATTACTACTACAATACTATTTACGCGATTATAG
Organism: Verbena officinalis; assembly: GCA_958496215.1. Lineage (NCBI taxonomy): Eukaryota > Viridiplantae > Streptophyta > Magnoliopsida > Lamiales > Verbenaceae > Verbena > Verbena officinalis. Next base: position 1,859,750 of record OY292386.1, read on the forward strand.
AATCACTAATTATTACTGTAATGATGATGATGGGCATGACCTCAACAACCAGACCACGTTCGATTACATGTTCTAACAAATAAAAAGAAAAGAATATCTAATTAATGACGATATTTATGAGCTCAAGACAATTAACACTAGCTAGCTTCAAATTTCAACGCAGGCGTATCTATATATAGTACCTTAAGAAGTCCAACATAATATCATCCATTTATTCACCAATAACAACGCAGAAAGAAAGAAACAGAGTCTTTAAACATGGCGACAAAGGTCTACATAGTGTATGTATCTATAGCCTTCTATTTTCAAGCATATATATTCAGTAATTTTTGGTAGTATCTATATATGATGTCTTAATACGATATTTTTAGTATAATTTGAGATGTTATGAGGGTTTTGGAAAAATCCCCTGTTTTTAATAATCGGCAACGCTTATGAAACAGTTACTATTCAACATACGGGCATGTTCAGAGTCTTGCACATGAGATTAAGAAAGGAGTTGAATCTGTACAAGGAGTCGAGGCTAAATTGTGGCAGGTTTGTCATAATTACTCTCCTTAAGGTTTAATTCTATTCATTCAATTACAAAAAAGAAATAATCCTAGATCTATTAATTAACAAGGATTATGAACGTACGGTGCAATTTGAATATATATATATAGGTCCCAGAAACTCTTTCCGATGAGATTCTTGGGAAAATGGGCGCCCCATCAAAGAATGTTGATGTGCCAATAATCAAACCAAAGGAACTTGTTGACGCAGATGGAATCATATTTGGGTTTCCCACAAGATTCGGAATGATGGCTGCTCAATTTAAAGCATTCATAGATTCAACCGGCGGCCTGTGGGGAACTCAGGCGCTTGCCGGCAAGCCTGCCGGCCTCTTTTTCAGCACCGGATCTCAAGGAGGTGGACAAGAGACCACAGCGTAAGCTCATAATTCATTCGTCATTACATTACTATAAAGATTGATCTTTATTTATTTTTTTCTACTACAAGTAAATAAATTAAGGTATATATGATCATTGGTGATTTTTGCATGCAGGTTAACAGCGATTACCCAACTGACTCATCATGGAATGATGTTTGTCCCAATTGGGTACACATTTGGAGCTGGTATGTATGAGATGGAGCAGATCAAGGGTGGCAGCCCTTACGGTGCAGGGACTTTTGCTGGGGATGGCTCCAGACAACCCACAGAACTTGAACTTGCCCAAGCTTTTCATCAAGGAAAATACTTTGCTGGAATCACAAAGAAACTCAAAGCCGGATCAGATTCAGATGCCTGATTTATTAATTAATCATCACATATTGGGTTTCTATTTTCTGTTTTGAAATAATTATGTCTTAGTTTAGGCATTATGCTTTCTTTGCTTATTGTTTATTGTATTGGGATCTATAGGTGATTTCACTTTTTATTCAAACATATGTAGACTTTTTGAATTTTCGAGAAAAAAAATAAAATAAAGTTATGTGTTTATTTCGGACTTGTAGCTTGTTTGTGTCAGGGGATATTCGAAATTTATAGAAAAGATAAAATTATTTATTTATATTTAAATTAATTATCTTGTTAAAATGAAATCTCAATCTTATAGGTCTTAATTTTGTCAACGGAATTGTTTGAAAAATTAATCAAATGAGGTAGCTAGCTGAAATTCCTGGGGCAGAAAAGGATTGGGTCTTGTATGGGCCATGGGTTAAACCTAGGTTCAGACATAACTTACATGAAGTTGTAGGTAGGTAAATGGGTTGTATTAGCGAACTGAGTTGGGCTACAGATTGGCCCAACTGAACCCCTTATTGGGCCAATTTCAGACTTACTAGCTATATAGTTGATTGGATTTGATCATAACTAGAATTTTGATGTAACATATATCCCATGAGCTAGCCGGCCAGATTTATGATATTATTTTTGTATCCTCAATTTTTTATTTTGCATAAAGCAGAAACCTTTTAGATTAATTTTACCTAAGATAAGATTTTAAAGGTATGCACACAACAATTAATCATGGAGTGGGGCGGGGCTTTGTTTTGTATTGTATTTGGACCCACACGCGCATGCACGCAATGCAACATTAATCCCAGCTAGCCCCACTCTTAATTCATCTCAATAATAGTAAGAAACCCTAAAAGCATATCTTCCACTAAGATCTTAATTCCTATAATTACTAGTAATTAAATAGCTACATAGGACAATCATATATATAGTACAACTCTTTGTTTTTTGTTTATATCTCAAAATAAATAAATAAATCCCTTAACTTGTACGCCACTTAATAAATAAGTTGGAACTTTTTGATCGAGTAAATTAATGTTTGGTGGATACATAAATATTAACCAACATAAATTAAATATAGAAACAGGAACAAAACCTCCATTGCAAGCTGATGCTAAATTCAGCTGAAATTAAGTACTGATAATGCTAATATTATCAGGCCGCTTCGATCTAAAACTAATCAACTTAAAAGCTAAATTTAGCACCTGTTCCTGTTCCTGAACCAAACCCTAGCTAATTAATCAATTACAAAATAAACATTATTACAACGACATATAATTAATTTCGTGTTACGACACCTAGCTAATGATTTGTTAACCTGCAATGATATATACTATATATATCCATGGCCCAAGATGTGCTGTCTTCCCTTGGAACGTCAGAACTTCTCTTTTTCTTTTTGTCTTGCTTTTCATATGAGCTAGCTTTTTTCTTTTTTTTTTTTTTTTTGGCTTTTTTAAGGATCGATTTTCTTTATAGTTAATGTCTATCTGAAACTCCCTCCAAATGTAGGTGTCCAGAAATCCGAGGTAGTTTCAGTAGCAACTGGAAATGTGCTCGATATTGGGACAACGCAAAGACCCCTGCTCCTCAGGTCTTCTATCGGCCTTTCTTGATGCTTAATATTATTGCCAATGACGACCTGCATTTAAAAAAGTGCTTAATTGCTTTCAAAATTTTGAAGATATATAGGGTAGTAGCAAAAGTTGAGACAGTTTAAAAATAAAAGATGTTAAAACTTTTATAAGGAAATAATTATAAAAAGTAGACAAAAACATAATTTATAATTTATCTAAGTCCCCTACCTGTTGATTTTGCACTGAATTGGATCCATTTTTCAAGTACGGAGAACTTAACACCTGAAAGCAAACAACGTATAAAATGTACATCAAAACTCAGGAAACTATTAAAAACTTTACAACTTTTTGTAAAGCAATTTCAGTGGATCATTAATTAATTAGTACTGATGATATTATAATGAATATTAAACATACGCTAACTTGATCATGGAGAAACTTTATGTACTCAATTGCTTCATGGAGAACTGACGCAGTATCAGTCTGCAAAGAGAAATCCAATTAATTTAGCCTAAACACACTGATTAATCATGTATTCTTATGAATCAAACCTGTGAAAATAGTCCAAAATTTTAATTACCTTTCCAAAAGGCGAAACCAACTGCTGGAGAGCAGTTACTCGGTCCCCCAGCTTCTCTTTTCGAACCTGTTGAATACGAAGCTGGAAAGTTAGAAAACAGTTCTTTTTAAGTTCTTGCACAAAAAATTATTGATTTAAAGTTTACTTTAATCGTGTCTAGCTAGCTAATTCAAGCTCAATCTCATGTACTATATCATGCAGTACCTTAAAAGTTGGTAATGGTGATGGTGTTTCAATTCGCTGACGTTTGAATGCGGGTTCATCACTGGATAATTTCTTCGTCGCCCCGTTTATGATCCCAGCTTCTTCTCTTTTATGCTGAAAAAATTCATAAATTCTTTCCCGTTATTTTAACTCTAAAGAAATAATCTTGGCACGTAATGAACTTCTAAAATTTGAAAAGAAAACAGAAAAGGCCCTAAAAATGGACATTTCACATTATTATGTATATTAATTTACCTTTGAGTTGAAATTGTGGACATTAGGTTTTGTGGTATTATGAGACGAAGGAATGAATTGTGGCTGGACTGAAGGAACAAAACTCGCAGGAGCCGAGGAATTCCAGAAGGGAATTACTGTGTTATTATTAGTGAACTGTAAATCATGATTAGCTGCATGGTTATTTAATATAGTTTGTTGATCAGGTTGAGAATCTGTGTCAAACAAAGTTTGCAGAAAATTATATGAAGCTGAATTCAATGGGAAGCTGCAGGCTGAATTTGTGTAGGAATTTGATGCAGGGTTTTGCTCCTGCAGCTGATAATTATTATTCATGCTTGAATTCAGACCGTCAGATTCTTGTAAGATTTCCTGAGAATAATTTTGGTCTGGTAATATTCTTCCACTATCATTTCTGCAAAAGATGACAACAAGAAAAGAAAAACTGAGTTAATTTCGTGGAACATATGATATATCAACTTGGCTTACTTTTCCATATGATTACAAACAAAACAATCCGAAAAAACACCCAGCTTTTTTCGAGGGTTTTTTTGGACCATTAGGGTTAGTTATAGAAATATAAAATGATTTAGTTTTTTCAGAACGAATTAAATAAAAAAATTATATGCAAGAAACTAATCACTTACAGCAAGTACTCATGGATATTCCAATCATTGGGACTGGGTTTTTGTGCTATAGAGGTGCTACCATCGGAAGCTGAACCGGCCGAGTCATGGTCGCTGATAGACCGGGTTGTTGTTGTTTTCATGTCCATTATGAGGTCGTGGTTGAGCCACCCAAAGTCGTTGACCGCCGATGAATTACACGGCGAAATAGGGCCGAAGAGATTTCTCGATGAGTTGAACGGCCACCAGTTTCCTCCACAAACTCCTCCTTGAAATTCTTCTGCCATAGCAAAGATTATTCTTGAGAAACAGCTTTTGCTTCGCGACTTCTGATCAGCTTTTGCTTAATTTGTTCTTCTTCTTTCTTCCTTGAGCTAGTCTGAGTTTGCATATATATAAGTTGATTCTAATAGTTGAGGTTGCATATATATATGTAATATATATACACAGTTTTTTTAAGGGTAGGAATAGACAAGTGAATTGAACTATTGGAATTTGGTTGACGTACATTTCTCAGAGATTTTGGTAGAATTAAAATCAAATTTTGAGGGGCAGGGAGTAGGTCAGCTTGGATCTTCTGCTAATATTTTCGGTCAAATTCATCTCTACACGCCACGTGTATCAGTAAATAGTTAAAATAATGTTAGAAAAAAATAATTTGTAATTTAAGGAAGAAAATGTTGTTGTTCACCTATAATGTGCGGACACTCATTTTAAACTACCGCGGGATATTTGTTTAGTAATAAATATTAAAAAAAAATTATATCTGTCATATTCATATCGTATCATGTTGATATGATCATATCCATGTGTAGTTGATACTAGAAAATTCGTGTATTGGAAGCCAGTGAATTATGAGACAACTGAAAAATGTTATTTTAAAATGAGGAGGAATTTTGGGTAGAATTGGCTCCTTTTTTTTTTATCATAGTTATGATAATTGTTCTTTAGTGTGAGCCACAAATTAAAAATCTTAAAGTTGCTTATAAACAAAGGAATATGGAATAATGGGTCAATGTTGGGGACACATATTATACCTTTTTTAACAACTAGGTCTTAATATATAATATATAAAATTATATATATGGCCGAAATTTCATGATCACCTAGCTAGCTCACTTCACTTTCAAGATTCAAGGACATCATTAATTCTAATAACTTATTATTATTGTTTTTTAACTCCATATTTGGTTGATTATTTCATTATTAGCCCACAACAATTATATATAAACAAAACTGTTGTCGGAATTAGAATTTTAATTAAAAATATATTACTTTCCTCGCTGCCAAGTGCCAACTACCTTATCCTCGCATCCTATCCTATGAAACACAGATACGGATATGACACAATATGGATACGGTGATATTGATTTTTTCGATATTTTACATTAGAAATTGTCCTACACAGTATCGGACACGACATGACACAACATGATAGAATTTTTAGAAGTGTCTGTGCATCATAGCTCGCATCCAAATGCGGCATTGTTTGTTGATTAGAATGCGAAGTTTTTTAATATATGAATCAATTATTATAATATATATACTTTTTATATATCCTGTCATATTGTGTACATATAAGAGAAATTTAACTTCCCTCCCCTGATCTTATAATTAATGCTCTAACATATATCTTAGTTCTTGGATTAAAGTATTAAGCGCGCATTTCCAACTTGCATTCGTCAACATTTTACTTTGACAAATAAAATAGCATATTTCAGAGACTGGATTGCATGCGTTGACCTGCCTGATCTCTCTGAGTTTATTTTGAATATTTCTAAGTCAAGTTAGGTGAATTCCATAAATTTACAAATTTTCCATCAAAGTGAGGTGATATATAGGTTTAATTTTTATTCTTACATGCATCTATACAGTACTTTCTTATGTTGCTTAATTGAACTGTCAATTACTTAGTACATGTGTTGTATTATCCTTCTAATATAAAAAAATAAAATGTGTTTTAGTATATTGAATATGTATCAGATATCGTGTTGAATCATGATCAGTTAATTAGTGGAAAAAGTACGGTACGTTGATAGCATTAATTAATATATATTGAAATTAATTCAGTTCACGTTTATCTAAAAAAATATTCAATTTTAATGAACATACAATTACATTTAATTTGATAATATAAGAAGTACAAAAAAACTATAGAGAAAAACTACTGAAAAAACTAAGAGCCTATTTGGATTGAGGTCCATTGTCCAAATCTATTTTATTTATTTGGCAAAAATTATAAATCAATGGAATTGAAATCCAATCATAATCTCAATGAATTTCAAACTTATTTTTTAATGGATTTGAAATTCCTTTCAACCCCTAGTCATTTCAAATCCACCATATTCACTCAACTCAAGCAAGTTCATGTTTTTTTTTCTCTCCATAATTTTTATTTTTAATTTTTCTCTATTAATTTTAATTTTTATTTTTTTCATACTATTATTTTCTCTCTCCTATTTTTTTTCTCTCCCCATTTTCTCTCTCTCTCTCTCCAATTTCTCCCTCTCCCTCCTCTCTCTCTCCCAGCTTTCTCTCTCTCTCTTAGTTTTCTCTCATCATTCTCTCTCTATTTTTTTTCTCTCTCCTCAATCTCTGTGATTTTTTTCTCTTCTATCTATCTATATATACTTATATACAACATAAAATATATTACAATAAACTTTTCTTTATGAATCTTAAAATAATAAATATAAAATTTAGTTAAAAATAAAATTGGATGAAAAGATTTGAAATTTATTCTCAAAGTATTGTGTGTATCTAAACAAAGGAATTAAAGTTCATAAATTTGAAATTAAAGGTATTTCAAATCTACTAATTTGAAATTCTCCTCCAAATCCAAATCCACCAATCCAAATGGGCCCTAAATGATTCTCACCTTAACATTAATATAATGATTTTTTAGAGGAGAAAACTCAAATTTTTTAATATTGGTCTAGTAGCTAGTATACAATTTCGTCACAGTTTAAAATTAAGCCAGTGTGAATTTACCCGAAGAATAATTAAAATCATATTACTGAACTCAATGTCAACAACTTAAAATTTATTTATTTTCAGGTCCTCATAAGACCCGTGTAGTTTTAAGACGGTACATATATAGCCAGGGGCCCAGTCGGGGCACGCGCAGCATCAACTCAAACAACCTTTTCTAATTTAATTCATCTATTATCTATTTCAATTTTCATCTTCATTTTATTATTATTATTATTATTATTATTATTATTATTATGTTTTTGGTTTCGTTCAACAGCCATCAGCTGACACCTTAAAAATTCTTTTATATATATAGTGTATTTTTAAATTTATTCTATAAATATATAGTGGATTTTTTGTTTGGTATACTACTGAATATTTTATATATAAATAAAAAAGATTTATTTGTGGTAAAACAATTAATATTGTAATAATAAATAATATATCGGAGAGTGTTTACCGACCATCAAAATCAACGACCACAGAAGTATGGAAATTAATCTGGTTGAAGCAACAGTAATTCTTGATAAAAATGGTCCATCATCATGGAAAAGACATGGAATAAAATTACATTTAGACCCCCACATATTCTAAAGAATAAGGTATTGACCCTTCCAGAATCAGATTTTTATAGGTTTGGTCTATCCAAAAGGACATTATGTCACAGCCATATATCCACTTCCTGGATCTTCTGTTTGTCCTTTTACTAAGGGTGGAATGTTTGACGGACAAAGTATATATACAAAATGGTTCTAATAGAAACTTTAATTTAGAAATGTATTTGTACGTAATTTTTGAAATATATAGTAGAAACAATTATCTAATAGTTAGATTAAAACTAATTAGGAATAGTTGATAATATATATAAATCTGCCACAATAATCACAATATATAATAAATGTTTCTGATTATTTTATTTATATAACTAATTACTTTGTGAATTAAATAAAAGTATAATCAAACAAACGGCACATTAATCATTATCATAAAAGAATACACAGTACTGAGATCATCGTGATGTCACATTGAGGTGTATTAGATGACAAAAACAGAATAGATCTAATTCACAGATTACAAAGCTTTTTTTTTTTTTTTGCAATTCATATATATATGTGGTACCAGCAAAATTTCACGTGGAATTAAGTGGCAAATGAGACAATACTATACCCTACAGAATGATTGCAATACCAAATTATTACGGTTTAAAAAGATCGATATTGAAGACACAATAGGAAATAAATTTAAATAATGATCACATTGAAAAAGCTATATATTTCATTTTGGTACCACAGATAAATTTGTGCATAAGTAGTGTGTTAAAAAAAGTTACCTCGTAAAATTTGCTCCGTACGTCCATATATCTTTTGTCAGTGTTTCTTTCGACAATCGACACAGTCACACAGGTATGGCTGATAATTTCATGGAACCTTAGATATTAAATATGTCAAAGTGACTTACATTGTTATATATATATTTCACATAATAGCTACATAATTAAGTAGTAGTTATTCTTCCTTATCTTTTGTAATTGACTTTGACGAGTTGAACTCGTTTTCAATCCCTCCCGCCCAACCAAACAGAAGAATGAAGAAAAAAGAAAAAAGTCTTTGCAAGTCATTACCCGTCTCACTTGTTGACTTTAATCATTTTAGCGTGTGGGGATAATAATTGACTCCCAAAACATTTGTATTTATTAGTTTTATATTACTATAAGATCATATTATACTAATTATATTCTGAAAATATTATTGTATAATATCGTATCGTATCGAATACTATATAAAAAAAATTTATACCAAAAACAATATTAACAAAAGAAATTGAGAGCATGATGATGAATATGACATAGTGATTACATCATCATGGATCAAGTTGGTACTTGATGGATCAGAGAAGCTGGGCCCAAAAAAAATTCAGACGAGGTTTAGGTCCGAATCCCATATATTTTTAAGGTATATATGATATGATGGAGTTGAGAGGTGAGTTAGACCTACTTTTCTTTTTTTTTTCCCTTAGCATGCATTTGATTTTGACCTTAATTTTTAATGTACGTAGCTTTGTCATCAAATCTAACTAGGATTAGGGAGCTTAGGTTAAGCTGCTCTCCTAAACCTACACAAAGGGTAGTCGTTGTAGGAAAAAGGAATTAATGGAACGACTTAATTTGTGGGTTGAGGAGTTGAGAATTAATTTTAAAATGAGGCTAAATATGTCACGTTTTATGACCATTTGTCATTACGTTGCCAGGCCTACTAGACTTTTGTACCAAGTTGATCAGGCTAATAATTACCACTGCCTATTGGTTGTTACGTTTTTAGTTCCAATTTCCTAATATTATTTTAATCTTAACTACTATTAGGCAATAATGCAACATAATACAATATCTAATTAAACTCTATGAGTTAAGTACGAGATCATAGATAAAAGTCTTATCCAATGTGATCATGACATGGGGTCACTTTTTTTTTTCAAGTTTAGTTGGTTAAACTATGCTCACCATCTAACCGAAAATGCCCCAAGATTCAAGAAATCTTATATAAATTCATATAGTTTTCTCACTCTAAAAAGTCACTCACGTCAGTAAAGAGAATCAAACTCCCCCCTCTATTAGATACGAGTTTATTCCTTACCAACTGCGCCAACACCTATTGATACATGTGGATATATTGTGTTGTCTTTAATAGTTGTAAATTAAAACCACTATTATCATAAAAATCATTCCTACCTTCAGGTCTTTTGACTCGCATCTTTTTAGTATTCAACCTTTTACAAATATGTATTGGTGTTCTAGCTTTGTATTTTTGGTGGTATATTTTGAAATATTCCAAACACTCCTCAACACATAACAAAAAAAAGGGGGATATTTAGAGATTCCGACAGTTATGAAATGATGGATAGCAAATCTCTAGATCTGTTGTAGTGGTTGGATACCAAATTATAAAGGACCCTTAATTAGTTTAGATTAAAAGTATTGTTAACCCTTAAAACTGTATTCAATTCAGTATTCGATTGATATCTGAAACATGGAAAACAAACATTTGGCTTTGAACTGTTGCAAGTCAATAATTGTCAACAAGGCTAGCTAGCTAGTAACTGAGTTAGGCTCTTACATGATAAAGATTTGGTGGACTTTCTTACATCACTTTTATGGGGACAAACTTCTGTTGAACTATTGATTAAATATGATTTGGTCAAATAGTTACATAAAACAAAAAGCTTTCACACACTTTCTCCAGAGTAGCTTGCACGCTTGGCCCAAGTCAAATAATATCATGCAGCATCTCTTATAAGATTAAACATCATTAGATGTATGTTACCCAACTTTTGTGCTTGATTTTCACCTAATCTTGTACTTATGTCTAAGATACATCACAATTGACAAATATAGTCTACGTATTAGTTCTAATCGAAATAAGATTTTATTTATTTATTTTTTTCCTAAATTTGCACTAAGTATATGATGAGTTATTATAATTGCCATGTAACTAGTGTCAATTCATGTTCGATTGCTACATGCAAAGGCTCAATTAGGGGCGAGTTGCTCTATGCACATGCAAACTAAAATTTATAAGTTATATCTCATTTTGCTAGAGCATCTGACTTTTGGTTATATACTTTTTTGGATTCTGAGCCTATTTATATGGGTTTGGTCAGACCACTAAGGTGCAAAGTTCTTCCTACAAATATCAGTTTCGTTTTTCAATGACTCGAATTTGAAACCTGTGATTAAGCTAGCATATAGCGCCAAACTGCTAACCTATTCCATTTGTTGGTATAATTATATAGTGTATAACGTTAGGTAGACATACGAATATCCCAAGTCAAAAAATAGGAATTAGGATATGTGGCCCATAAAAAGTATAGTTACTGAAACTGGGCCGAATCAATAGAATTGGACCACCTCGTACTATACCTAGATATAACGGATCTTTGGTCCACCTCAAATAGTTTTGGGCTTATATCCAGAAGGCCTCAATTCACAACATTTAATCCAATTGAATTAAATTTCCCACCTTATCGTCTTCCTCGGACAAAATTTCCACCGAGATTATGGCGACTCTAAACCTCTCTCTCATCCCTAAAACCCTAATCCACAACCATAAAGCCAATCTTCATCCAATTCCTTTTACCTGCTCCGTGTCGTTCATCCCGTGCGCTCAACTGCACCCAATTGAGTCGAGAACCGCCCTGGTTCCGGCATTGAGGGCCTTCAATGATGGGGAGTTTTCCGCGAAAAGAAGCGGCGGCGGCGGTGAGGAAAGGGAGACGATAATGTTACCCGGATGTGACTACAATCACTGGCTCATTGTCATGGAGTTTCCTAAGGATCCTGCGCCCACGAGGGAGCAGATGATTGACACCTATCTCGACACTCTTGCGACGGTGCTTGGCAGGTTATTCTCGTCTCTTTCAGCTCTCTCCTTATTTTTCTCTCGTTAAGATTCCTCGGTTTTCATTTTGTGTTTGTTATTTCTACTTTCTTAGCTCAATTATATGTTATATTCAGTCAATTGGAAAATTTAGTAAGCTGTAATGTTGATTGATGGATATATCTTAGTGTGTGCTTCCTTTAGGTGATATTGCAGCAACTATTTTTCATTATTTTCATGTGCCATGCTGATGAAAATATTCGGAGTTTCTGGATTTCATGGGAGTGTTTCAGCGTTTTTACCATAAATTAAGTGTTTTGTTTTGATGCTTTTGGTTAAAATAAGCTAGAAGAACTTTAGGGTGCTTTTTGCAGCTTCTAGGTTCTCTTTTCTATCATTTTAAACGTTTTCTTATTTTTTTCTCTAAATACTCCCAACTCTTACAACTGTAATTTCAAAACTTTAGTTTCTGCTTTCTCTAAAAGCAGAAGATTTGTGCGTACACCACCCATACGCATTTTGTATATTATTGATACAGCTGCAGTTTTCGTCTAGATATGTTGTATTCTTACAAATGGCTATAATTGTTGCATTTTCCAGTTACGAACTATGCATGAATGCTCCATATGTCGCATTTGATTTAAGCAATTAGAAACTCAGTTGAATGTTCGTTAAGGTGCCGAGCTCAAGAATCATGTAAAGTGTAATTAGTGTCTATTTTCTGAAAGCTTTATTGACAGAATCGTTAGGATTATGACAATATATTTTAGAAATCATATAATTCAAAAGTGCCACATATCTGAACCATGATTTCAATCTGTTGTTAGCATGGAAGAAGCAAAGAAGAATATGTATGCATTCAGTACTACAACATACACTGGCTTTCAATGTACCGTATCTGAAGAAACATCCGAGAAATTTAAAGGTAAATTAAAACATTTCCTGCCTTCATTCAATAAAACTGCAATTTTTAATTCTTCAGTCCTCACATAACCCGATTATGCATTCTCGTCTGTAGGTCTACCTGGTGTTTTATGGGTTCTTCCAGACTCATATATTGATGTTAAGAATAAAGATTATGGAGGTTAGTCATATATGAATATTTTCTTGCATTAATAAATCAATTATACATAATTTCTTGCTAACTTTCTATTTTTTCTAATTATTTTTGTAGGAGATAAGTATATTAATGGAGAGATAATCCCTAGCAATTACCCAACTTATCAACCTAAGCAGTCGAGAGGTTCAAAATACAAGAGCAAAGCATATGTAAGACAAAGAGACGGCCCTCCTCCTGAACGAAGAAAACCTAAACAACATGAAGCCACTTCTGAATCAGCTTCTCAATGAGTACGTTCAATTTTTTTTCTAAATTAGATTATTTATTTATAACTTTCACATTTTCTGTTTTTCTATTGTTATATTGAATAATTTTTCGTTTTGTTTCTCGTTTTTATTTACTGCAGCGCCCTAGAACAAGGTTGAATTGTAATGAGGATGATGAAGACTGAGAATTAGCCTGTATGATCATGTAATATGGTACCGGTTATAAATGAAGATCTCTCTCTCTGTCTCTGTCTCTCTCTCCACACACAGACATATTTTGATTGGAGCCAACAAAAGCTGTGAAGCAGAAAACAAGTTTGTCCTTAAATAGATCACGGGCTTGCTTCTCCACTAAGAAATTTTGCTTCCCGAAAATTTTGATCAGTTAAATTATCTGTCCATATTCTTACCTAAACACTGCAGTATAACAACCCAGTATCTGCAAAAAGCCGAGGCAATATTTCTTACGAAAAAAAATTCAAGAATCTGTTAATTATGGTTGGGAAGTTAAAATGAATTAATACTGATTACTTGGTGGAGGAAAGCATAGCAATTTTTCACATTTTTGTTTTTGTTGCGCTTTAATCATCTCCACCATTTCACACCTCGATTTGAAGCTTTGTCGTCCTACAAGAATTTTGATTTTTTGAAATATGTGATTATTTGGTGTTTAGTGGATTTAAAATGATTATATTATTGACCAAATTAGTTGATCCACACACAAGCATGCAAAATTGGGCATTATTATGTCTCTCTTAATTTTCTTTTTAGGAATAATTATATTATACTCACTATATAAATTAGTGTTCCCAAAATATATATATATATATTAGGATTGGGTCATCTTCTTAAGATGTGGCTCAACGAATACTAATTTAATTGTTAAAATCCAATATTCTGTTACATTATTTAAATATATATATATATATATATATATATATATATATATATATATATATATATATATATATATATATATATAACAGATTCTTGAAATATTTAATTGTAATTTAAAATGAAAAAGATAACCATAAAAGACCAAAAGTGGCATCGAAACCTCGTAGTTTCCGTCATTCTATTGTCCGAAAAAAAAAAAGTGAAGTTTTCTCCTAAATGATGATTAGGTATAATCATGATTCCCTCTTTTCCATGCACAATCAACCTTTAGCCTTATCAGCTTATGCCAATTGTCTGCATTTGGTATATTTCTACCATTTTTCCAACATTACCCTTCCCTTATATTAATTAATTAATTAATATTACAACATATGAAATAAAGTTACTGCTGGTATATATCTTCTCTAATTATTAATATTTTATTATTTTTCTAATGTGATTATTCATTTAAATTTTAAACAAATACAAAAGGATAGAAAATAAATTCTACAGATTGGATTACACTTAAGTTGTCTAGTATGAGTATGACCAATAAATATTCAGACTTATGTAGATTCCACTTTTGGCAAAGACAATGCATATTCATCTGTCAAATGCCGGCACAAATCACACTAAATCAGAAACATATTTTATTATCAAAAAAAAAATTATATTATCTATTTGTGTTATTCATGAGTTTCATCCCACTTTTCTGTTTTATTTTTATTTTTAATAGCCACTTTATGATATAGAGTAATTATTACATTACCTATACGCGCTTTAACGATATTATAATTACGGAAAAAATACCAGATTCTGCATTGTAAATTTACTATAGTAAACCTGAATCCCTAATTCCTTTTCCCTTTTGCTGTTTTAAATCCCAATTGAGCCAAATCCCTAAATCGACACTCAACTTAATGGAAGACCTAGGTGAATTGTGAATTGAAAATATGTAAAATGAAGGCTTTGTGCCTTTATATAATAAAATCAACGAGTATTATGGATTTTATGAGGTTAATGAATCGATTTTTACCCTATTTTAATCTCAATATCCGCAGAGTGTAAAACAATCACTGCCCCAGGAGAGTAAATGCACTTTAATTAATTTCTCAGAAAATAATTAAAAATTAGTTTAATATAAGAGATGAATATAAATATTTCGTATTATATAGGGTGGTTGTTGGTATTTCTCCCTAATTAATTAATTAGACCAACTCATACTAAATCAAAATATATAATATATCATCACTACATGCATTCCCGACATTTGACCCCACAAACTAAACCCTGTTCTGTTAAAATCCTCCTCTTCTTTTTTAATTCACTCTCCGTCTCTCCCTCTGCTAAAAAGCACACCAATTCACATTTTCACTCTCCCTCCCATGGCTATATCACTACAGATACTTCTGCTTCTCTTTCTTCTCCCTTTCCTCATATCTTCAAGCTCCATTCACGACCTGCTCAAAAGCAGAGGCCTTCCGGCCGGGCTTTTCCCCAAAAACGGCGTCAAATCTTATCAACTCGGCGACGATGGGCTGCTCCAAGTGTATCTCGACGGGCCCTGTGTCGCCAAATTTGAAACTAGGGTTTCCTTTGACAGCGTTGTTAGGGCTAATCTCAGCTATGGCGGTCTGATTGGAGTGGAAGGCTTGTCGCAGGAAGAGCTTTTTCTGTGGTTGCCTGTGAAAGAAATCATTGTTTATGATCCTTCTTCGGGTTTGATTTTGTTTGATATTGGAGTTGCTCATAAACAGATGTCGCTTTCTCTGTTTGAAGATCCTCCAATTTGCAATCCTCAAGGTCAATTCTTTATACTTCTCTCTCTCTCTCTCTCTGAGGTTAATTTTTTGAATAGTTGTTGACTGGAGTTGTTTTTCTGGCAATGTAGGTGAATAGACGGAGAGGAATCCAAGGAAGGAGTTTGGGTTTCAAGTTCAGAGATGAGAGTCCGATCTTCTCTTTTTCATGTATTTTATTTTTCAATTGTGACCTCATTTTTTTTTGTTTCCATTGTATTTTATCTTTTAGGGGAGGAGGTGGGTGGAAGCTTTAAGAGTTGTAAAAAGCTATAATCTAACAACTGAGTTTTTTGTGAAGAAATTAAAATTTCTGGGATTTCAAGTGGTCTTGATTTTGATCATTGCCTTCTTTCTGGAACTGAAATAATCTTTTATATCTCAAGCCTACAATTTTATCCAGAATCTCTAATAAAAATTCCAATTTTGCTCAAATCTTCAAATTGAGTTCACTAAATTTGCAGAAATCTGTATAACTGTTATAGTTCTTAATTGAGCTTTTATGTTGAGCAGATTTCTTCCCTAAAAACACAAACTTTTTGAACTGAATGCCAAGTATTCTGGTATATAATTATCTCCCGTATGTGTACACTCCAGCAAATACTTTGTATTATGCGACAACGTATTAATGTCTCACTCAGGGGTCAGAACCAGGCATTTGTCTTGCTTGCGTAAAAAACTATGTTTAGCCCACTGATTTGGTTAGAACTACAGAATACGGGTTAATTGGTTTAAACTTTAAAATGACAATTCACAAGAAACAAACATGTGGAAATTCACAAGATTCGACGCATATACCTCAATTATTTTTCTTTAAAAGAAAAAACCGCCATATGATTATGATGAATATCTCAAGCATTTCTTAGCTTGCCCTTTATGTACTCAGTACTCCAGCTACTTTATTCTGATTCTTAGACATGTCAGAAGGATTTGTTATATGCGTATCTTACATTATTCTCAGATTTCATATTGTAAACATTCATCTCCCTATCCGTATCTCTTAAGAAACCATGGCGAAAAACATGGTCCCCTATGCATGTCTCCTGATCATGGCAATGGATATTGCAGCAGGAATTCTCGGTATCGAGGCTGAGATTGCTCAGAACAAGGTTTCTCTCTCGTACACTAAATAATTTTTTTGTTTTGATCGATTGAATTAATTGTGGTTCTTCTTAACAGGCTAAAAGTTTGAAAATGTGGGTTTATGAATGTCGGGATCCCAGTAATCAAGCTTTCAACCTCGGTTTGTCTGCAGTTGTGCTCCTCTCTCTAGCACACATTATAACCAATTTAATGGGAGGATGCATTTTTGTTAGATCCAAAGAAGAATACGATCAAGCTTCTCCTAACAGGCAACTTGCTGCTGCTTCCCTCTTCTTCTCTTGGTAATCTTGTCTTGCTTATGCTTTTTGAGAAACTAATGTGTGAAATCAGTAATTGGATAGATTATAATTTGACTTACCTATTGATTTTTAAGTTTCTCAAAGTAGGTTTTGGTAAATTTGACAAGAAAAGGGGTGCAACCTGTAATTTCGATATTTGAAAGGGATCTAGATGTAATTAGCATCATCATATTATAAAGTTCTAGTATCATTAAGCAACAAATCAAGGAACTCTGACTGACATGAACTTTGTGTTAATGATCAGGATTATGCTGGTTATTGCATTCGCGCTTCTGATTTCAGGAGCAATAGCAAACTCAAGATCAAGGAAAAATTGTGGAGTAGACAACACTCGACTGCTATCTGTCGGAGGAATTCTGTGTTTTATACATGGATTATTTGCAGTTGCCTATTATGTTTCTGCAAATGCTGTCTTAAAGGAAGAAAGCAAATTCCAACCAAAGCAAGAAGCCACTCCAGCCTGACACAATTTTATAATTCAGCTTTATTGTTGATGCACATAATTGTCATGTCTTAGAATTCTCTATCTGAAACTATAATATGATATGTAAATAAAATTTGAGAAATTGTGAGAAAAGAAACACTCTTAATTCATTGAAATAACTTAGAATTTATAACTACATAATCACCATCTGATCAATGAGACTTCAAAATATCCAAAACAAGCTTTATCTGAGACACCATCAAATCCATCTTCTTCAAGTGGAGTTCGATTTCCTGCCAAATTTTTGAATATCGTCTTCTCCAAATTCACATAATTTTTAAGCAATAATGCGCAAACCCCATGTACATCACCATTAACAACCTCCACATCAGTGACATCCTCAGAGTCGGATTCAGACGAAGTTTCGTCCTTTTCTTCCTCACTGGATCGCGTTTCAGAGCCAGCCCATGGGTTCATCTTTATGTTTAGCCATTCAGTCTACTCCAAGAAAAGTCGTTTAGTTTTCCAATTGCGGCAATAATATTTTGTCCTTTTGGATCTCCCTCTCTGGTAATGATTTCACTTTCGAGTTCCGAACTTTCAAATCTCAATATGTACATAAAATTAACAATATTGGTAATTTTCTAATTTTGCTCCACATAAAATTCCCCTTTCACCATCTCCCTGCCTTACCTGAAATCCTAACCTACTTAAATTAAAGCAAACTAATAAGTCGAACCACGTTATATTTTGTATTAGGATGTAAACGAACCGAGCTGGTCCGCAAGCCTGATGAGCCGAATCAACTAAAGTTCGAGCAAAACCGAGCCTGAAAAGATTTTGAGCCGAATTCGAACCTAATCATTCTTGTTTGTAAGGATTGCGAGCTTATATTTTGTAATAAATTAATCATATATACATTTTTAATGTAATTATAAATTATGAACTTGAGCTCGAGCCCCATACCAACTCGGACTTTTAGCCCAAAATATTGAAAAAAAATTAGGTGGTCTTCCCTTGTCTTCGAACTCAAACTCGAGCTTGAACCCATATTTACTCATATACTTGAACTCGAACAGGCTTTCGAGCCGAACTCAAATCCTATTTTTCTTGGCTGCCAAGCTCAAGCTTAGAAAAAAAGCTTGGCTCGGCTCCTTACATGACTATTCTGTACTCAAAGTTAGAAGTTTAGAAGCTAAACAAGAAGAAGAAAATCATTACTCTCTTTTTCATGAACTAAGATGGCTTATTTCATAAGTACTAACACCTTTTGGTGCAAAAATAGAACAAATTTACTGATATTGGGATAAGAAAGTATCACATCCACAAAATCAAATCTTACAAGAATATAAATATGGAGATTCTCTTTCTAACCAAGCTTGGAGAGAACATCATTCAAAGTAGATACAGTTTCAGCATAGTATTTCTCCGCCTGTTCGCTGCTCTTGGTCTTTGCTGCATAATCAAGCTGCCAGAAAAGAACCCAAAACACAAACCATCAAATTGTGTAAAAAATCAGAAAATCTTGGTGAACAATATAAGCAAAAAGACAAACTAGGTAATGAGACTGGAACTGACATTGTCGATGGTCTTAAAGAGCTTTGCAGCGAGTTCTTTTAGGGCTAGCTTCTCGTCTTTTGGCTTGGCTGAAATGATAGTGTTGAGGTCATAACGAAGGTAACTGGCTTTTGAACGAAGGTCGTTTTGCACATATGGCCAGGCCTTCTTGTCAATGAATGCCTTAACATTTACAATTTCTTTGGCAGACTCTTTAGCCCTTGCTGCAGCCTCTGTTGGTGTCAATGGCTGAAGGAAAAACCTCTCTTTTAGAGGCAATTTCAGGTCTCTTGCCTCATCAGAGTTCAATGTTCCAGCTGGAGACAAACATAATTTCTCAAAATTAATTCGATTTTTCTTATTAAAAATGCATTATATAATCAAGGGTGTAAATGAATCAGAGTCGGACTGAACAAATTGCTTTTTTCAAAATTGATTTGAATTCTTTATCAAAATTGAAACTTTGTTTGATGCTTTGAGCTTGGTTTGATTACTTAAGGAACTGACGTAAAAAGAGCTTTAATCGAGCTGAATTCAAGTCAAGCTCAAATAGTTTGATATTGTTGCATATATTTTATTTTTTTGCCAATCGAACCGACTTCTAGTCAACTTTCAAATCTTTCTTTTAAAAAAAAAAACCAACTGTTTTTTATCAATATCTATCACATTTTGGTTAAATATCAGGAGTGTTCAATATGAAGATAATTTTACATAGGGACGGATTCTTTTGAGTTGACTGTTATATGAATACCAACCAATTACCAGTCAACAATCCAGCAATAACAACTATCAACAGTAATCAGAACAATTCTCTGTTCTTTTCACAAATTATATCACAATCATCAAATTAATTCGCAGGAAAACGACTAAGTAAAACGAATTAATACTTACCGAGGCCTCCGGAGGGTGGTGGTGGAGGACCAACCTTGATCGACCTAGCTTCGGCGAGCACGGCCTGAACAAATGACCCCGAGGCAATCCCCGCGGCAACAAGCCCCAAAACGGCGCGGCGGCTTGTCTCAACCTCACCGGAGGTTTCCTGCTGTGCACGAACGCTGAAGCCCTGTCTCGGCAAAGCAACTCTGGCGGTCTTAGCCGGACCCAAACGGATTGAGCCACTGAGCTGGCGGCTGCCTTCAAGAACGGCCTGAGAAGAGCCACAGAAGCCAGACATTGAAGCCATTTCTTGATCAAGCTAGGTTCTTCTATTAAATTTCTTTGTTTTATGGGTTTCAGAATTTCTTTGTATATCGAAATCGAAGGGATATAAGTTAAGTGGTGGTCTTTGTTTGTGTGATGTAGAAATTTCCTTATCTGGGTATGGATAATGCTCCCAGCCAATCAAAGTTGGAGTATTGGACATGTAGGATTAGCTTCTCTTTCGGGGTTGTAGATTTCAAACTCGTGGATGGAAATGTTTCGTTCTTTTATTTTCCCTTTTTATGTATCTCAGTGATGGCCAATTAGTACAAACTCCATTGCCCCCTAATACTATTAGGATGAGAAAGTCGCTTCCAATTGGAGTTTTATGGTATCCGAGCCCATAAAAACAGATGGGAAAAAAAAAAAAAAAAAGCCAATTAGGCACTCTATTACCATCAATCTCTGCTCTCATCTGAAGACAAGACCAACAAATTTCAACTTATGTTACAATTATTCCTCAATATATAGATCCTCAACACGTTCTTAACTCAATTATTAATGAACTCGAGAACAATTACATTAATAGTTGCAAAATTAATGACTTAACAAGGTTTCTTGAACCCCATGCTCTTGCCACTCATGTAATCTCTCCACACATCAACAGATGAGACACTAGATTTCTTAGATAAGGTTTAGAATTTGAATTTTAACTTATGCATGTAGCAATTAGATTGAGAAAGTCGCTTCCAATTGGAGTTTTACGGTATCCGAGCCCATAAAAACAGATGGGAAAAAAAAAAAAAAAAGCCAATTAGGCACTCTATTACCATTAATCTCTGCTCTCATCTGAAGACAAGACCAACAAATTTCAACTTATGTTACAATTATTCCTCAATATATAGATCCTCAACACGTTCTTAACTCAATTATTAATGAACTCGAGAACAATTACATTAATAGTTGCAAAATTAATGACTTAACAAGGTTTCTTGAACCCCATGCTCTTGCCACTCATGTAATCTCTCCACACATCAACAGCAGCAAAACCAGTTATCAAAACAGTACTCAAAGCCATCACAGTTCCCACAGAGAACACTATGAGAGAAGCCCGCCCGTGTTTCATTACTGCTTGTTGTACTAATGTCAAACCAACTAACGATGCAACGAAACAAATGGCTGAGAAGGTTAGGGCACCACTTATGTGCTCCATGCCCAATAATAAGTACTGAATCGCCGACATTGTTGAGGAGAATAACACCATGAACGAACACGTCGCTGCTGTCACCTATATAACATGTAACATATAATCAACAAATCTGGTTACAATTTTTGATTATATAATCTTAGTACTTATCTTCGACTTATCTTTGCAATTTTAGTGTACTCCCGTGCAGGTTTTCTTATGTTAATTGTAATATATATACATATACGGGTCTTTTTTGCTATTTTATGAAAATACAAGGGGTTTGTTGTAATTAACTCTTTACACAAATAAAGGGACTTACTTCTGGTTGTATTCCTATTTGTAGAAGAAGTGGACTTATAAGCATACCACCTCCAATTCCAAAAACTCCACCTAATACGCCGGCTAATAGTGCCATTATCGGGAAAACGAGGGTTGGAGTTGGCTCACTTCTCGATTCACCTCCATTTTCCTTCGATTGAGATTAAAGAAAACATTAAGAATCGCAAACGAAAGTACTTCAATTTAGCAATTATAAAAAAAAACGAATATCTGTTAAGCACCTGTTGAGTAGCAGCATTGATCTTTGCGGTCTTTCTACAATGCAGGATCCATGTGGTGAACATAACTGCAACCGGAATTTGAATTGATGAGATTATCCAATATATATCCCTTTCCACAAGCCTCTATTACAGGGACAATGCCCTGCTAATGCCCAGAAACATAAGTATATTCAAAATTAAATACGTTTAATTAGATCATGAAGGTGAAAGTTTCTTTTCAGATTTGTTCCTCTGTTCTCTTTTACTTTAGGGTAATTTACATCCACCATCCCCGAGATTTGATATAACTACAAATTAGTCCCTCTTATTTCAAGAATTACAAAAAAAAACCTTGATGTTTCATTATTCATGTAAATTATGTGAAAATCATGGCAGGAGAGGCTTTGGCTCGCGTGGGATAAACTGCATTGACTCTTGGAGCGATGGACGGTAGACAAGACACTTGCAATGGTGTGAATATATCCAAAATCCAACGAAAATTTTATATTATAAGCTTTACCTTAATGTATGCTATTTGCCGGTCACTCTACTTGAACTAATTTAGACCAATTCTTATAAGGGTGAATTACATTGAACTAACGACCTGCAATTTGGGGTATTTATAAATCGATCTCTCTAGTTTGAGAAATAACGATACAGTCCCTGGATTTGACAAAAATTACCAAAAATTCCTCAAGATTTAATTCGCCCTTATTGTAATTAGAAATAGAACGAATAGCCTTACTTGTCCGTAGCGATTTCCTCGAAGAATATACAAGACAAAGAAAGAAAACCAGGTGACAAGAAGCATGCCAAGCTTCAGCCATGGAATATCCAATTTGCCCTCATCACTCATCTCATTACTCAACAGGGTCTCTTTATAACCATTCTCAATTTTCAAACGTCTATTTCTTCTCTCCCCTTCCGATTCCAATTTCCAGAACAAAAACCCAGATTTGCAGGTCTTAAATGTACAAAAAGCCAGAAAAATGGCGAAAAAAATCGTGATCAGCCACTCGGGAAACATAAGGTTGCAGATCACTCCACAACTAACACCCAACAGCATGCATGGCTCCGATAACAGAGCTATGTTGTAGTCAATCAGCGGCTTTCCGCCGCCGCCGTGGCGGCATTAGACGAACATTTGGCAGGCGACATTAGCGACGGACCCTCTGGTGACAATGAAAGCGGAGTAGCTCGACGCCGTTTTGAGGTCTAACCCGGCAACGATTGTGAGAATGGGCATGAATAACCGCCACCACCGATTCCACCGGCACTGGAAATTGCGGCGGCGACGAAGGACAGAATTCCGGCGAGGAGAATTTGAACGCTTGGCTTGAAGTTTGTGCGTGGGAACTCTGAAGGGTGAGTGGTGTTGAGAACTTCGAAAAAGGTCCGGTTGTTTTTCCATGGGAAATATCGACGGTTGCCGAGAAGATGAGAAGGAAGAGACATTTGATGAATTTATGCTTCATATTTTGTGATTTGTTTTCGTTTCGTTGTTGTTACTGATAGAAAAGCTGTGAGAGTGAGAACTGAGAACAGAGGACTGATATATATATATATATATATATCTATATCTTTTTCTTACAGTAAAAACCAAAGCCAGAAACCAAAACCACTACTTAGGGAAAAAAAAAAAGAAAAAAAAACAAAACAAGGAAATTAAAACATCAATACATCTCTCACAATATTACACGTACACAACATTAGCTGAAGTAAACCGGACACCTCTTATCTGTATAACTCGGCAAAAGCAAACCGTCCGGTCCAACTCCAGCCGCACAACCAGCATGCATCTTATGATGCTTACTTTTCCACGCCCCTATCTTGAACCGGATAACCGACATAATCTCAAACTTGAAAACCACCTCCCCTCGCGCCCGGTCCGCCAAAAACTGCTGCCACCGCTGGTTTGTCACCGTTAGGGAGGCGCCTCCGAGTTGTCCGCCGATTATCGTCGTTTCCTTCGGGTCCTGATATGACGGAAACGAATACGGCGAACCGCCAATACTCTGGTCCTGGTAAAAAACCGTTAACTGCATCGAATCGTAATAAACCCCAATATTCTGATTCACATTACGGGCCGTGGCGTTGTAGATTATCTGGGCATTTACGAAGCCGCCTTCTTGGGCCAGGCCCGGAATTGAGAATTGCTCGATGTGAAATCTGGGCCTGTGGGGCCGTAAACTGAGCCAGAGGATGAAAGCGATGAGGCCCAATATGAAGAGAAAGAATAGAAAAATGGCGCAGATAAATTTGGAGACTCTGGTGGTGAGGCTTTCTTTGACTCGGTGTGCGTAGTAACGGGCTGTGTGGTGACGCTTAATGGGCCGGTCGGCCGGGCCGGATTGTATCGGGATTTGGTTTTCCGGCCACATTATTTGTTTTCCGGCCGGCGGTGGTGTAGGAATTAGTGTTTGTGATGAACAGAAGACAAGGGTTTGGATTACGAGCTAGGTCGTGATTGTTTTTATAAATTGATGTGAGGAAAAGGAGATGCTGGAGAATGTTCGTTTGAAGTGTTTTTTGTTCTGGAAAGAAAGGAATAAGATAGGTGTTTTTTGCTTTTGTTACATTCGTGTCTTGATGTGAAGATCAAGAAAGTTGCTTGTGGATTAAGATTTCTGGCCATGTCCTGGTTGAAGATTCATGCAATAATAATGTATATACCTCTAGCTCTATGATGAAGAAATAAAGAAATGAGTTCATGTGGTGGACAAGGCATATGATTCTAGCTTGTATACAATAAGTAAAAAAATTAGTCCTTTTGTTACTTGTGATTTCATGACTAATAACGAATTAGTCCTTTTCCAGGCTCGGTATTGCAAAAATCTAATTAGGAGTGATCCTTTCAACCCAATCGCCCTATTTACAAGCTACGGTTTGAACCTTAGATTTTACTTAAGAGATCTAGTGTCTCATTCCACCATACCAATCTAACTTTGGTACATTATAGATCAAGCTCATCTAAATCCCAAAATGAGACCGGAAATTAAGATGCATGTTGTAGAAACCAGATAGAAACATGGCAAGATTTATGGAGTGGCTAAGGTTTCGTGGAGAAGATGAACAGTGCGAAAAAGAGAGAGAAGAAATTTAGTCAGGAAAACGATATTCTCATTAATTGGTTGGGCAAAATAATAATAGAGCTCACAAGATAAAAATCTGACTAGCAAAAAAAAAAAAAATAACTCAAAATTAGGGCAAGGAAACCGGCCCATACAATGAAAATTTCAAAGCCAAAAATGGCCCAAATGCGCCACCTATACATAAAGTCTACTAAATGATAATTCCAACACATGTTTTCTTCTATAGTCAAGATGTGAAAATTTCTACGCACAAAATCCAAAATGATCGATTTCATGTTCGGCCCTACTGGCCCATTTTATATTTACTTTTGAAAAAAGGCCCAATTTTATGGACTTCTTAGCTTTAGATCCAAGTTTAGTAGAATCTTTCCAATAAAATGGAATTTAAACATTTAACTAAATATTTTCATTAATTTATATTCAAATTTGAAAAGAATAATTAAGTAAAAGCACCTGCACAAGAATATTTATAAGGAAATTAAATAATTAGGTTTTCAATAATGTGGGCATCTTCATTAACTTTAATCAAATCATATCTTACGATACACCCTAGTTCACAAGAACATAGCTCAAAAAATCATTCTTAAAGATAAGTACTCTTATACTAATGTGTGAAATTAAGTGAAACTCTCACTATAAATCTAAAACCCGAGCGTCACTTTCCCTGGGCAAAACCAAAACCTACAATTCCAATTTCATTCCACCAACAAAGCCTCGCTCTGCCTTTTGTTTTTAACGCAGAAATCGAGGATTAATAAAATCTTACCAATTTCTCTCATGTCTTGCAATTGAATCTTTTGTTTCATCCACAAGTGAAGTGAGTTATTGCAAGCAAAAAACTGTACTCGTCGTCGTTCACAGTTGCACGTACTGTTTTATTAAACGCGATTTCTGTTGTTGCAGGAATTAAGAAAAAAAATAAGCTTTATTTATTTATTTATCTGATTTGTTTATTTTCCTTATTGTGTTTCAGGAGAAAATGGGTTCTTATAATCTGGGCTCAAATTATAAAGCTGGAGAATTTGGAGAAAAAGAAAGTCAGAAATTAATTTCTGTTTGTGATCACGTAAATTCGAGCAAAGAATCTGCAGATAGTTTTGTTGTGGTGGATATGGAACACTTTTCTCATCTCATAGAGGAAAATATTATGAATTCAAATTCGAGAACTACTGTAAGTTTTTTATTTCCAGTTTTCATTAATTCTTGCTCATAATTATTGATTGATTCTGCAAATGTTTATGAAAATCTACAGGGAGTGATTTCCGGCTCTCCTATAACTGTATTGAGATGAGAACGATTATTGGGATAACGATTATCCCGGAAAAGAAGTTAAAAGTCCACTCTTATTTTGTAATTTATTATTTTTTAATATAAAATTCCAACTTAGTCGTCATCCAGAATCCTTTCCTGTCAGCATAAAGTTCTTGGCTTTTGAAATTTTTAGTCCTGTTCTGAATTATGTATTTAATTAAATAAAATTCTTTTTGCTAATATATAAAATTGCAGAGGAATCTTTCAAGGAAAGGAACGGCGAGAGGCGGCGGCGAGATGAAGGCAGCCACCGCAAATGAGAGGAGAAACGCCATGCTTGCAACTTCAACAACTGGTAATTAAGTGGTAACCATCATTAATTGTTTCCTCTGTTCTGCAAAGAAAAAAAATGATCCTTTCTAATGAAGAAACTTAGAAGTCCTCTCTTGTTTGGCAACTCATTTTATACATTGAATGTTTAGATGTATATAATCTTTATTCCAAAGTAAGTCCTATGCTAGACATTTAAAATCTTAGTTAAAGTCAGGAAAAGATTAAAAATGTCAAAAACCAGAGTGAAGATTCGGTTAGGCAGCATTTGAAATTATACAAGGATATAGACACACACGATATTATTTCAATTTATTTTCTCTTATTAAAAATAAGAGAGAAAAATATTTCATGAAATAAACTAGAATTTTGAAAAATTACATAAACATACCCTAACAAATAATTTTCCTTACATCACTCGAGTAATTCTACGAATTTTGATGAATTCATTACAATTTTTTACAAAGGGGTATGTGTGAATTTAATCAAGTCTGAAATCCAAGGTCACAAAGGAATATGAACATAGGAAATGACTTCAAGATCCTGACAATATTAAGTTTTTATGCGGTTATCGGTTTGTCTTAGAGTTAGGTGTTTATATATGTGTGCCTACATAGTTTGGCTTGTAGTAAGTGCATTTCTTAGGTGTACAAGAATCCAAAATGTAAGTCCAAAAATACTAGTTATGTCACAATTGTGACGCCAATTAGGGACTTTGTCATTATTCTCTACAGTCTTTATGCTATAATAATCATATCTTTTTGTACTTTGGATCACTAATTTGGTCATGATAACTCTGCTAATGCTACTATCCCACTTATGATAATATATCACTTGTTAAGCACTAATCGTGGCAAATCATGCGCCACGTGTGTTTGATAAAATGACCCAATGAAGATCACATAGCATGTGTGAGTATTTCCTATTTGGGTTGGTCGCATGTTGTTTTGGATAATGTCGTGTCTTCGCACTAGCTATGAGTTTCGGATCGGACTTGATTAATTTGTATATTGTAATTATTAAAGTATTATTATTATTATTATTATTATTATGTTTAGGTACATAAAATTTTGAACGCACAAATTAAGAAAAGAGAGCCTGACTCCAATTAACTAATTCGGGCAATCATACACGTATAAATAAATTTTTTAAAAGTATTTGTACATCAAAACAACTATTTTCAGTTTAATAAAATCTAGAGAGTCACTTAAAACAAATATATTTACACGTCCAATATTTCCACATCAAAATACGACAAGAAGTGTGACAATCCACTACAAACTTATCATATATCTCTACTTTTTGTTAGCTTTCGGCGACTTCCTACTAGATACCTACCCACATACATATTCCATGCCGCCCGCGCATGCGTTTAGGTTGTTTACATTAATTAGGATAAATATTGGTGCTCACAGCTTATCTCCTATCCTCTATTACATGATAATATATTTGCTTATGAAATCTGCAGCTACTTCAAATGGCGGCGGCACCGGCACGCCTGAGAAGGCGGCGGGGGCCACCAATGAGCTCACCACCCCACAAATTCATCACCAAATCACCATTAAGAACCCTAACCTCCACACGGCAGTAACCGAAAGGACACGTGGAACCAAGAGATTCGGTTTCAGACAATCTCCGCTCACTAATTGGTTTATTAATCCCAGAAATATTGTTATCTTCTTTGCAACGCTGTAAGTCTTGCCTCGCTCGCTCGTCCATTTTCAGTATTTTAGACTAACAGACCAAAAATTTTGTATTTTATACCTCTGGGAGATTTGGTAATTAATTGCAGTTGGTACCATGCATCTTAAATCAGAACTCTAGAGCCCAATCCATCACTGTGAAATTTAATAATTACACAAGCCACCCTTCAAAGTTTGAAAACATTGCACTTTATATACATACGGGGTTTATTCGTAATCTGTGTTCAAACTTCTAAGGGTGGGATGGGACTCAAAAGTACCAGCTGAAGATCGAACCTTTTGGTAAATATATGTATAAAAAGTTTTGATATCCGGTGATATTGTCTATTATTTTACAGGTCGAGTATGGGAAGTATCCTATTGATATATTTCACCTTAACTATGAGTATGACCAAGCTCAATGGGGATGAAAATGGTCTCAATTGACAACAATTGTTCAAACTACATATCATAAGTGGAACTTTTGAACTTGATGATGGTTGGGACTGGAAATTTTTTTGGCTTTATCATCTCAGAGACAAAAAGAGAACTGCACTAAAGACGGGAGGAACGAAGAATTTCCAATTTTATCAATTTTATTAATTTATTTCTTCTTCTTCTTCTTCTTCTTCAAGTGTTATGGAAAGCACATGATGTGTATTAACTTTTTAGTTAATCTAGTTTATCTTGGCACAACTGCAAGAGCCAGAAAGTCCCTTTTGCCTCTCTTTCCCCTTTTGATGCATGCAGCTTTCATGTGGGTTAGGCAACACACAAGAATTTTGAGCACATATTTTCGGTTAAAATACCAAAATACTGCAAAACATGCCATTTTCGTACATCTAAATTTCAATATCAATGACACAGTGACAGAACATCCAATCAGATACACAGCGGGAAGTCTAGATACTCCCTTTATAGTATGTACACACGAAGCACCCTCAAACCTTGCAAAATTATGTAAAATGCCCTGATATTTGGCAAATCATAACGAAAAACACCCTCAAATGAACGTAAAATTGTTGACTCAGGGTGTTTTTTGTAACTGTCAGGGTTTCAGGGTGATTTCCGTGAACAACGCAAACCTTAGGGGGCTTTTCGTGATTATTTCTTATTATTATTATTATTATTATTTGAGAACACAGATTCTACAGATTTAGTACCGTTTCGAAATTCTTGGCATTGAGCATCTATTTTTTCTATCATGATAAAGCCTCAGCACAATCGCAGCCGTTTCTTCAATCGCTCTCCCTGTAACCTCTGCAAACAACAAACCAAAACCAACAAATACCAAATCAAGATCATCACTATCACCAAACCAATAACAAAAAATTTACCACTACTCACCAATCACAGGCCAGATTGGATTCTGTTGAAAAACTTTACCAGCAAACTCCAACTCCTGCTTAACATGATCCATCTCACAATAATTGGTCCTTATTTCCGGACTAAACCCCAAGCTCTTCGCTCTAGCTCTCCTAATCGTATGCAGAACAACTGGATTTATAGTCAATGCAAACACCTTCTCAGGATCAACCTCAAAAAGACTCTTGGGCAATTCCACATTCATCACAATTGGAACATTCGCAACTTTGTACCCTTTCTGTGCTAAGTAAATGGATAACGGCGTTTTACCACAACGGGAAACACCAGCGAGGACTATATCGGCATTCCGGAGATTTTGAGGCAAGGCTCCATCGTCTTGCTTTATGGTGAACTCAATTGCTTCGATTCTTTTGAAGTAGTCTTCACCGAGCGAGGCTTTTCGGCCTGGGGCCCACCTGGGAAGGCCAGAAGGGGAAACGCCGAGATGGGAAGCGATTGACTCTGTTATGGGGCTGAGGACATCGAGAGATGTTACGCCCCATAGCTTGCATGCTTGTCGGGCTGATTCAGCTAGTGAAGGATCGGCTAGAGTGTACACGACCATTGCGCTTTCTTTGGCTGCTTGAGCAATTACTTCCATCAAGCGGTCCATGTCATCAATCTTAAGAGAAACAAGAATCATAAATTTGACGAGAAATGAGTTTGAGAAATAAGAGGGACGCGAACAAGAAACTGAATTTGAAAATTTATGTTAATATTTTTGCTTTGTTGTTTGTATGAGTTTTTTTTTTTTTTTTTAATATTCAATTTTATGCATCTAAGTAATTTTCTGTTGGTATATAGCTTGTGTTTTATGATTTTCGCATTTTGTTCTTAAGTTTTCATAATGATTTGGAATAATTACATTCACGCTGCCTTTGAAATTGTATTATTGCTGTGGATCGCCAGCTCCGCGCTAACATGCTACTGACGTTTACGTGAGGCACTATTCCCACAGCAGCAGGTTGGATTCTCCAACCACTGATGGAATGGGGCTAGAACCATATTTCCATGGTCTAGGTTCAAGGACAACACAGAAAAAAGTATCTAAGGCTTCATGGACAAAATTTTTAGGGCTTTTAAGGACGGACTCGCTAGTGTCCCAGGGATTGACCGGTGACACTACTAACAACATTGACCTAATATTACAGTTGGTACCGCTCAGAGATTGTACTATTATAGGTGTAACAAGACACTGCAAACCATTCCTGAAAATTTTAAAATATACAAATCAATGGAAGCATAATAAATTTTCAGAAACACCCATACTAAGGTGTAATGTACTCAAACCTATAAGGGTGGTCTGTGTAATATTTAAATTTCGCAAGGAGTGTATTGTAGTGCTTTGATCTAATAAAAATTAAAAATAAATGCAAACTTGGACCACGAAATTAGCAATTAAAGAATCAGAACATTAAAATAGAAAAGGAAAATCACCGAACTCACCCCAGAAAACAAATGGGTATTAACCGGGCAAACCCGATCCACCAAGCAGTAATCAAACTGACCCAAAGCCGCCGTCACGGAGTGCTCCACCGTCCACCCCGTCCCATCGGATACCATGTATATTGACTTACTCCCTTCCCTAACGTCAACTAAACACTCTCCGTCACTTCCGTCTTCGCTACGAGGGGAAGGTATCTGCAATTCACTTCCATTATTATTGTTATTATCGATGACCCCGGACAGAGAATCTGAATAACTCATCTCTCCGGCGGGCCGCTGAACTGGGCGGCTCAATTTTCGACCGGACCGTATGGCTCGTACCCTGGACCAACGGTCAAGCTGAGGACTTGATTTGAGTTTCCAGGCCTGCGGTTCGGGAGGAGATTGAGGCTCGGAGGTGGTTGGGGAAGAAGGGTCGGATTTCCGTTCGCAGCGAGGCGAGCTGGTGGCCGAGAACGGCGTCGACATGGCTGAGATCATTGTTTTGATTTTCGGTTTCTTCTCCCTTTTTCGTTTTTCGTGAACGTTTATTTATCTCATTGACATTTGTGTCCGAAAATAATTTTAAAGATAATTGTCAATTACCCAAGCCCCCCCTCCTTCCACACACACACACCCCCCAAAAAAAAAAAGAAAAAAGAAGATAATTTCATAATTTGTCAATTTATTATTGAACTACTAGCACTCTAGCAGTCAGCACCAGTGACCAGTCTGTAGACTGTAGGTCATAATCATGCAAATATATGTACATACACGTATTCACAAATTACATCCAAACAAGACCGGAAAACAAAAACATAAGTAGACTGCTGCAGATACGTGACGTTTGAATTAGAAACTTTGACTGCTGCAGATTTTTGGTTAGTCTGTGTTTCTAAATTCCAGAATTTTGATCAAGCTAGCTTGGTGGTCTTTTAAGTTATTATATATCTTTCTATTTTTTAGGGTTTTTAAGCTAATTTATATGGGTTCAGGTGGGACCTAAAGTTCTTCTAAACAATGTTAGCTGCGTTCTTAGGATCTTGAATTAAAAACCTCTAATTAAGTTAGTATAACGTCCAAATTCGCCATTTAGTGTATATATTTTCTAGTTAAATTATACGCGAACCAATTAATGGGCCAAAGCCCCTTTATTTCATTTACATTGGGCCTGGGCCCATATAACGTTTGGGCCAACACCTTTCGTCCCGTACAGATGTCAAGACACAAACCCAGGAATCATTCCTAATTTTTGAAAATTTGTAATAAGACTTAGAAATCCCGAGTTTTATTTCGCCAGTTTCTGACTACTTGTTTACTCATTTGTTACCCTTGTATTATAGTTGTTGGTGTTTCTTTTTTTTAATTAGAACTGACGCGAGCGCATTGTAGGATTTTTAACGAGGCTCCCCCTCATATATAAACTGAAGAGAAAATGTCCGAATCCACAAAAAACGAAGTCAAAAACATAGCTAATGACAATCCCCGGCTCTTAATCAAGCTAAGGTAGCCAAAATTAATCTCTACTATACTAAAGCAACCAAAACCAAATTGAGCACGTAAATAAGCACTCCAGAAAGTCTTCTTGCATCTGATGGAAACAAACCATCTCCAGCGCCGCTCCAGGAACCAAAGACTTTGGATGTTACCCTGCCTCATAATCCAATCATATGGCCGAGAACAATTCAAATTCCATCTCCATTTACAAGGCCAATTCCGTAAGACAAAAAAGCATTCCAGTTGCACCTCAAAGAGGGAAAGTGTATTCCAAGAACAATTAGAACTTCAGCAAAAGAACCACTCCAACCGCACCTCAAAGTAGATAGAGTGAACCCTGCATAAAATAAATGTTAGTAAACCAGCATCAAGTGAGCTAGCTTCCCCTAGGATCTGAGACTCTAAAATATTTAAGTGAGAGGAAGTGTTTGGATGCTCTCGTTTTTTATCTCTCATTCATTCCTCTCAAGACACGTAATGTATCACTCAAACTCTCCAAATACTCGTCAGGGTTGTACTTGCAAGAAAAAAATAAAATTAGACCCGCAACGAAAGAGCATATCTCCTCTAAAGTCTGTGGGAACCTAAAAAAGTGAAGTGTATGTTGGGATCTGTTTGGGATCGCTCTTGTTTTATCTCCACTCTATTGTTCCTTACCAATCTCTCATCCTCACCAACGGTAATTTGAACCTTGTTCACAAAATACCGTATAAACCGTCAATTTCATATATTTCTCCCTGATCTATTCCTTCCTAGAGCTCACTTCATCCCCATTCATATTCAATCGTTGTTTTGGTGCGGACATAAGGCAAACCATCAACATCCAGCCGAATGATCCCTTTCAGCTCTCTAGGAATGTTCCTAAGCTGAAAAACATTGCAGTCTTTGGAGTTGCAAGCTACATTAGCAACAAAATCAGCAGCCATATTTGCTTCACGGTATGTGTGTGACACAATAACTTCTGCATGGCTCAATAACATCTGAATTCGATTGAGAATTTGGGTTTTGTCCCATGAGGTATTATTCCTGCCGTTAACAAGATCCACCGTGATTTTGGAATCCGATTCAATCCAATTTTTTTTTAAAATTTCGCGCCAGAGCCAGTTCAAAGTCCTTCATATAGTGCCCACAATTCAGTGTAATTATTGGATTAACCTTCTAAAAATCTATAATATCCGAATTCAAGCTTCCCAGTTGAGTTCCTTGCAAGTCCGCCCGCGCCAGCGATACCCGAGTTTCCCCCGGCCGCGCCATCCGTATTTATCTTAATCCATTGGTCTAGCGGTCTAGTCCATCTAATAAACTCCCACATCATGCAACGCTTAATCTTCAGATTGATTCCAAACTTGGATATAGCATCAAGGTTGCATTTCCAGTTGACTTGGTGAATTAATCCACTCTTTTCAATGTGTGAATATGATGCAAAACCTTATGCACAATTGAGCTCGCCGAGAAGCGACTGTTTTCGAACTTCGCCTTGTTTCTGCATTCCCAAATATACCACACAATGAGGATTGGTATGATGATTCGAATATGATTTTTGCATGCCGGATTAATCCAATTACTAAGCATGAGTTCCACGTTATCCACTACCGGAAGATTCACCTGGAGTATTTGTGCAAATAATTCCCATATTTTCAAGGCTTTCAGGCTGTTGAGGAATAAGTGTGAAAAAATTTCCTCATTTCGACAACATTGACATTTGGATGTGATCGCAATTCCCTTCTCCTTCAATCGGGAATCCACGAAGACTTTGTCGTGAATTTCCCGTTCGATTCGAGTTTCCTAATCATTTCATCCTTCTCTCCTATACAGGGTATCTCGATAATCATGTCAGCAATTTCCTGTGGTAGTGCTGCTGATAACCGTTCGATATCCCATTTGCCATTTTGCCAAAACTCCTCGACTTTTGCATTAGTGATCCGGTTCGGCATCAGTTTCCCTAGTGACTTTTCGCCACTCCAATTATCTCGCCAGAAAGAAAATTGTGCGTTTCCAATTTTCCAAAATATAAGTTTCTCAGCTTCATCACGGATATTCACAAGTCTCGACCATATGTGAGAAGGCTTCCGATAATAAGAGACACAAGGGTGGCCATCTTTTACGTATTTTGCATGCATGAATTGGGCCTATAGCGATTCTTTTTTCCGGAATTTCCAGCAAAATTTGAACGAGAAGCTAGTAATAACATCCTTAATCCGTCGATTTCCTAGTCCTCCTTCGTCGGTTGGGAAGCATGTGTCCTTCCAACTACAACAATGTATTTTCCTGACATCTCCAACAGAATTCCAGAAAAATCGATTAATGATCACCTCAATTTTCCTGATAATCGATTTTGGCGGCTCAATGACTTGGATAAGATAGATTGAAGGAGAGGCTAACACACTCTTAGCAAGTGTTAACCGCCCCCCAAAAGTCAGCAAGTTTTTCTCTCATCCTTTGATTTTGTCATGGAATTTCTCCAACAGGCAATCAAATAAGTTGACCTTCTTCCTTCCTGAGTATAAAGGGCATCCTAGATATTTGATCGGGAGTGACGTTGGACAAACCCTGTGATGTAAGCAATTTCCCTAGCCTTTTGAGGTGCACACCCCTTCAACACAACAAACAAGCTTTTCCCTTTATTGATAAGTTGCCCCGACACCTTCATGTAGCAATCCAGCATGTTGACCTTCCGGATCGCGGCAATATTTGCACTGTACAAGACAATTGTGTCGTCGGCGTATGCAAGGTGAGACACAACGACATCTGTCTCTGTAGCGCCCCCTGAAGAAGGTCCGCCACATCCGCACCGAAACGGATTCCCGAGCTTCGGCGAGGGGCCTCAACTCAAAAACCCACTCCGGCGAACGGCACTCAAGCAAGCACTACCGGCAACAGCAACGACATCCCAACAACAACCAGAAAAGAGCAGGGCAGAGAAATGCGGAAGCGATTAATATAAGCAATCAAATTTCATAAAAGCCTACAGGGCTATCATAATATCAAGAAACATTTATAAATCAGAATACAATAAAATAACAACACGTAATGCCATCCATGGCTCAACTAGTCTACCCTATGCAATCCTAGATATCTTCAACTATCCCACATCAGGGGCACATAAGTACGTAAAGTAAATAAATACAATAAACAAGACTCGACAGTTGTTGGGACCACTGACAAAACAAACCAGAAAGACAGAGCCTATCTAGACCTGCTGATGCCGACTGACAAGATAGGTGACGTCGCCACCTGTCTACCTGAAGCAAGAACCAAAATAGCAGGGGTGAGTATAAAGGATACTCAGTAAGGGGTTTTGATCACAGTTCGTCATTTATCTCTTAAAACCAAAAGTGGTGAGTGTTGCCCGTTTTGAGAAAGAAAATAAATACGAAATATAAGTTGTAAAATGACACAAAGCAACACTCGGGTTCGGCTTATTTGACAACACAAAAGGTTGACGAACCGGATCCTTTAAAACATTTGCACGAAATATCAAGCCGATTGAAAGAATATTAGTTGGGTAATAAAGGGGACTTAGGGTAGCAAGTACGAGTCACACTTCCGGGTTTTATATATATATAGGGAAGTACATATGATAATTGAAGAAAACCGGAATGTGCTTCGACTTGTCACGAAAGCCATAAAACAATTGGACAAGCAATAAATGCAATAAATCATGCAGTAATGTGTCCCGGAGAGAACGGGCCCTCTCCTTATAACTCCCCATTGAAAAATATGCAAGCAAGTACTCCATCACCAAGATTCATAAACAGGGTTTAATGAGACGCGATTAGCACCACCATCAGGATTTAAGGAGACGTGATCAGCACCACCGTACAGGGTTTAAGGAGACGCGATTAGCACCACCGTTCGCATCAACTTAGGCTAGCCAACCTCCTAGCCGGCCCAAGTTAACGCGCTAGAAGTATACATCGGGATTTGCCCTAGACGCACGTCCCCAGGCTCACCTCTTGTATACTCCGGGCCCAAGTCATAAACAGGCTATGGCTCGCTTTTGAAATCAATGATAGTTAAAGTGGCCAAAAGGGCCGTTCGAAAATATGATGCAAGTAGTTAAGTATGAATGGCAAAAGGTGCTTTTGAGACAAGTTGATGTAACGATCTAGGAAATACTCATAAGCGTCGTACGCTTCGGGAGCATACTGACGGATGTCCCTAACGACATTACTTATAAGTGCCTCAGAGATCAAATAGTTACTTTTAAAACAAATAAGTTACTTGTCTCTAGTTGGAAGCATTTCAAATCATTTTGGTTTTGTTATTAAAAAGTTTGACTAAGCATGTAAGGAATATTAAAGACAGTACAACAAGCAATAAGAAAAGGCGGGGGATAAGTTATTTCGAAGCCTAAATAAACTATGTTCTTACTCCAGTTGAAAATAATTTAAAACCCTTACCTGGCTCGACAAGACAGTATGAAAGCAAGCGGTAGTCAGGTTTCTCCCTCGTTGGACCCACCTGTAATACACAGGGCCTAGAGGATGAAAACAAGACCGACAATACTAAAAGCAAGACACAAGACAACAGATGACGCACGGCAATTCACATAGACATCACTCATGCTACAGGTGCAATATGGAAAGTAAATCAATTAAACATATAAATTACGGTACGATAATTAAAGAATATTAATGAAATGTTAAATAATGAAAGAACGTAAATAATAAATATTAAAGGCATGCTTAAACGCAATTAGGGCACGTAGACATGCTTAAAATAATATAAGGACGTTCTCTCGCGAATACAGGATTAAACGGATAAGAAACGGGAAAGGTGGAATAAATCCCTAAACGAGCAAGGTGTCAATTGAAGGTCAATTAGGGTCGGGTAAATTGTAAATTATGAAGAATATCAAATCCCAAGGCTCGAGGAAGCTATAGGTGAAATCGGATTGATATTCGGAGGTCGTATGAGAAAAGTCAACATTTAAATGAGTGGGGTTGACCAATTCCCGAAGTGCAAGAAAGGAAAAGGCTGGAAAATACACTAAGTATGTTGCACCGGCCAACGCACGGGCTTACGCACGGGCTTGGCAAGCCGGTGCAAGCACAAAAGGGGTTGCACGGCCTCCCGCACGGTCTTGAGCACGGTGTCAAGACCGTGCAGGTGCAAACGGCCATGCGCACGGGCCTGTGCACGGGCTCAAGCCCGTGCAGGCTGAAAAGTGAAGCGCACGGGCTCTTGCACGGTCTTGCTCAAGACCGTGCGTTCGCCCGTGTGGATCTACTGAGCAGCAGACTCAGCAGATCGCGAACCTCTCACGCGAATTCGAAATATAAATTCATATATCTCCTAATCTACACCATAAAACATCCTAATTTCCATATATAATCATATATATCATATAAGCTACATATAGACACAAGAATCACGAAAAATGGTCAAGTAAATCTTCCTAAACACGAAAATCCTAATATATAAAATTCTATATATAAATCACGAAAAATCGCAAGAATTAACGAACGGAATGAAATGGGGTAAAAGGATTACCGGTAGATAATATAGTGAGGGTCGTTCGGGTTTTCACGGCTCGTCGATCGGGCGAGAAACGAGCTCGGTAGGGCGTCGGGAAGATCTTTCTCCTTTCTTCTCCTTCTTTCTCCTTTCTTTCTTCTTTGAAATGAGAGAATGAGAGAGATAGATAGATATTTATGAAAATATCTCGAGAGGGTAAAATGGTCATTTAGGCTTTTAAGGGCATTTATGTAATTTAAGAAATTGAGGGCATTTAAAAGATAGGTTAAATCAATCTTTTCCACCAGATTGATTAATCCAATTGGATAGATCGAGAAATTAGGCAAGAAAGAATTCGCGTAAATATTAATAATATAATACAAATATTCGGGTCGTTACAGTGTCTCTTTCAAATCTAACCGATGGCTGCTCAACTATAAATTATCAAGACCACGCACCATCCATTCCGCCGTCAGGATGAAGAAGGCCGGCAATAGTGGATCTCCCTGTCGAAGTCCCCTAGATGATTTAAAAAAGCCCGTTCCTTGTCCATTAATCAATACTGAGAAACAACAGTTATTTATACAATGTTGAACCAGCGTTCTCCATTTACTACCAAATCCGATTTTCCTCATCATGACATCAAGGAAATTCCAGTTAATTCTGTTCGTACGCTTTCTTCATGTCCAACTTGAAGATAGCTCGGTGACCTCTACACTTCTCATTTATGGATTGAGTCAGTTCTAGTGCAAGCAGTATGTCGAATCCACCAAAAATAATACTTATAATCTCCCGTCTACCAATCAACACAAACTGCATATAATGGTAAATGAGATCGAACACAGGAATTGGGAGAATTTTGGATTTTCTTTTATAGACCAAGCAATCATGAAAGCAATTAAATTGGGGGGGGGGGGGGGGGGGGGGGGGTTTGAGAGGTTTTTATAACTAAAGGTTCTAACTAGTAAATATCTAATAAGCACGAATTAAAGAAAGCAAGTTAAATAGGGATATTTTTGGATTTTGGATTTTATGAATTTAAAACAATCTAACTAACTGAACTAAAATAACGTGACAAGCAAACTATAAAATAAACAAGTAACTCCATTAAACTAGCGAGACCGTTAATTAATAAATTAAGGAATTTTGATCTTTCAATTAAAAAAGAAATAAGCTACGGACAATTAAAATAAGGGATAAAAATATATGGAGAAAAAGCCTAGTTGGGGAATAATTCATCTAAGTTCTCGACTCGATCATAGACGCAAGAATAACCATTCGACTATCAATAAGCCTACTATAGTCATCAATTTCATTAGACGACCTCGTTTCTTCTTAAGATAGACTAATCAGGGCCTATACCTTACAATTAATCCCTAATCAATAGATAACTCTTCGATAACCCCTCTAGGAGTTCAATCTATCAACAACATTCAATCTAAGAAACATAGACTCGAGTTAATTAAACACTATTACCATGTTAATTCAAACCCGATTATGGAATTCCACTAATACCCTAGATAATCTTACAACTACCCTAGTACTAGTTCGTCTCTCAAATCACCCATATCGGATAACCCCTCTAATACACGCGAAGACACTATGCAATTAACTCAAATATTCAATTGGCCAGATCAAATAATCAAATCAATCACAATAATAATTAAAAGAACAAATTCTCATAAATACTGAAAATCGAATTATAAGATCAATTAGGTCTCATAACTATTCAAGAACCTAGGTAAATTCCACAACTAGAACAATGTAATTAGCTACTCATAATCAAGTCTAACAATACAAAAACTATAGAATTCACCAAAACAAATAAAACGATAATAATGATGTTCTTCACGGCCTAATTGCATTTTTGGTCCTGTAACTATCAACGAGTAGCGTTTTTGGTCCTAAGGTTTTCAATTTCGCAATTTTAGTCCTGTAACTTCCCAAAAGTAGCGATTTTGGTCCTTTTGTCGCCGGATTCCCAAATCGTCGCCGGAAATTGTCACGTAGGCTGTCGGAGCTCCATGTCACGATCCAGCTCAGAAAAAAAAAATTAAAAAAATGTTTAAATTATTTTTTTTCCAGAGTGGAAAAAAATATGGGAGGGAAAACTGATTTTTTTTTCCCTTCAAAACTAATATAAGCTTTTATTAAAATAAAAAAAAAACACTAATATATCTTCTCCTTCCTCAGCACTTCGCCATTGTCAGTCTGCAGAAAAAAGAAAACAGGGGAAGATAAAATGTCTTCAAGGTTTCTTCTTCCAATTGTAACAGTCAGCACAAAATGAAATGGAGAAATGAAATAACAAATAAATCTCAAATTAAATCAGAAAATGTGTGTTGGGGAGAAAAATTGAGAAATTGTTTGTAGGTTTAGAAATTTTATGGAGAGGTGCTCCAGATGCCCAGTCGTCCTACTCCTTCAAGAAATTGCATACAATCTTAATCCCCAAAATTGCAGATAAGTGTAGGGTTCGTTCCCTTCTCAATTTTATTTCAGACAAGCTTAATCTTCAAAATAATAGCCAAGACTACCACCTTCTTCAATGAAATCCAGAAATCCACAGGTAATTTCAAAGAACAATCGAGTGTTTTAGAAGAAGGATTTGTGTCTTAGGGTTTTTTTTTTTTTTTTGGCCACGTACGACGCGTCGCAGGCGACGCTCTTACCCTTCCGGACGATCGCATAATCAGAGATCCGAGATAGGACACCATCGTCGCCGCCGTTGCCTCGGAGAAAAGCCATTGTTTCTCTATTTCATTCTTAGGGTTCATTGTGTTTTTACATTAATTACTGTTATTAAAATTTTTTTTTTTTAACAAAAAAAGGTGGCATTACACAGTGTCTGAGCAATGCTGATTTGGAGGGTGAGTTGGCACTAATTAATGCCATGTCAACTAAAATTGGCCGGAATATTTCGCATGCACGCCGCACGTGATATTTTCCGGTGCCGATTTGGAATTCCGGTGAAGAAAGGACCAAAATTGCTACTTTTGGGAAGTTACAGGACTAAAATTGCGAAATTGAAAACCTTAGGACCAAAAACGCTACTCGTCGATAGTTACAGGACCAAAAATGCAATTAGGACTGTTCTTCACTGAATGTTTCCAACAAATAAGAAGCAGATGATGTAGGCGTGATGATATAGTGCCATATTCTCCAAGGTTATTGCCCTCTGGTGTTACATGATTGACTTCTCCAAGTGCTCCTAAGTTACTCCAAATCTCTTGTCTTAATCTACGTCCACTGCTGCGTAAGAAGTGTCTCTGAAAATCTGTCTTTTCTGCCCTAGAAGTAATGTAGTGCCAAAGTCTCCAAAGATGCGTAAAATATCTTCCAAGTCCAAGCCCAACCAAAGCCCATAGGTGAATTAGGAAATGAGTGCTTTAAATCTGCAGAAAGTCGTCCAAAATCGGGTCCAAGGCTGCTGAAAACGCGTGAGAGGGATCTTGAATCCGAAAAGGAAAGTGAATCCCGCGCAAGATAGGACTCTTCAGCGAACTAGACCTGAAAACGTGATCACATAAACGTGACTTGTACAAAACAACTCTTAAATGGTGTTCTAGCTTCTTTTAAACACAAGCTTAAATTCTGCACCTAATATCAACAAAACAACCCAAATCATAGCAAAAGGACAAATAAAGTCATAGATAAGGGGGAAATTGTAATAAAGAATTATGCAAATAAACCACTTATCAGCATGTCCTAAAAGGAAGCCCGATTGAGATGGAGAGATAATTTTGTTCAGCAACTTGCCGAGCCTATGAGCTAGAATCTTGGAGAGAATTTTGTTCGAGACGTTGCAGAGGCTGATAGGTCTGAAATTCTTCCAACTACTTGGATTTTCCACTGTAAGGACAAGTACAATAGTTGTACATGTGAATGCTTGTGGCATTGGAATTCGTGAGAAAAACTCACGGACCGCCTCGACTAAATCGTCTTTGATAATCTCCCAACACGCTTGATAAAACAGTGCAGTGTATCCATCCGATCTAGCCACTGATTCCTTGTCGATGTTAGAAACCACATTGCTAATTTCCTCCACAGAGGGTTGCTCACATAATTCCTCCGATTCCATGGGCTGGATGCTTGCGTGAATGTGTTCAAAATTCGAAAGATTGTGATCCACATTTTCAGCAGTTAATAGCTTCTCGAAATATTTGGCAGCTGACTCCTTTATAAGCATTTCTTCCTCAATTGCTTGATCATCTTCAGTAATTTTAAAAATCCTTCCTTTGATCCTTTTCTGTTTTACTAAGTTATGAAAGTACTTAGTGTTTCTATCACCATCCTTGATCCATTTGCAAGCCGATTTCTGCCGCCAAAAAATCTTCTCAACGTGCAAGGCCCGGTTCAATTCCGCGGTCGCCCTGTTAAGTTGGATAAGATCCGAATCTGAATTTGTATTGTCGAACCGTGAGCTTGCCTCTTGCAAGTATAACTCAGCCGCTTTCACTTTATCAAAAATATTGCCGAACATATTTTTATTCCAATACTTGAGTCTTACCAATTTATTTTGGAATTTTCTCATGCCCATGGAATTTTCCTCTTGCTCCCAATTATCCTTGACTATTTGCATAAAGTCGTGGTGTTGGATCCACATGTGTTGCAATCGGAAATGAGAAGCATTTTTCGTCCATTCTTTGCCAAAAGATAATAGCATTGGTGTGTGATCAGAAGTGAACTTCATTAAGTGCTTCACCTTACTGTTGGGAAAGGCCTCCATCCATTCTTTCGAGGTCAGAATTCTATCAAGTTTTTTCCTCTTCAGCCCCTTCGACCATGAAAATTTCGGCCCTTGATATCCATGGTCAATTAGCTCACATTCCTCCACATAGTTCCTGAAATCCTCAATCTCATTCTGATTTGTACTTGAGCATCCAATTGCTTCATCGGAATGTAAGATAACATTAAAGTCCCCACCAATAACCCACGGTTTCGACGTGGCAACTCCTTTCAAAACTTCCCAAAGTTCTTGTCTCCGCCTACGAGAATGTCGCCCATACACAAAGCTTCCCATTACAGGACACGACCAAGCCGGATTCTCCAATTTTGCATGTAGTAATTGTCCATGATCAAGGATAATTCTAACATTAGTAAATGCATCCGAAAAAAGCAATATATGATTAGAGCAATTGGTATAAACTTCATTAAACCCAAAAAATCTACATAATCGTACCTTATCGACATCCACCATTGGCTCAATTATGATAAAAATTTTCACATCATGAGACCTAATAAGACGCCTTAGATATTGCTTTTTCTCGTCTGAGCCAATCCCTCTTATATTCTATATGAGTGTGTAAATCGTCAATAAACTTCGGGTTTTGGTGAGGGTCACCCCACTGCAGCTCCTTGTCATCACAACCTTAGAGTCCAAGGTTTTGGCCCCTGCTCGTTTCTTTTTCTCTTTTTCATTCTCCGGTTCCGAATTATACTTATTGGCATTGCTTATAAATCTAGCATCATCTATTAAGTTATCCGTATCTATATTCCCTTGTTCCTCTCCCGCTGTATTCTCTACACAAATATCGAAATTGCCCTCTAGGGTCTGCACTAATTCAATGCCCGTTTCTTTTGCTGTGCCTTCAATTCCCGAATCTAGTTGTCGATCATCAGCATCGGCAATAACGTCCGTACATCCAGCAGAGTACTGCATTCTTTCTTCGTTGTGCAGCTCCTCTCGAGACTCCAACCCTTCCGAGCTGTTTTTATTTGCAATTGTTCCCACGGTTTCTGCTTCATTGTCAGGTTCTTGTGGCTTCTCAAAAGCAACTAATTGTTTATTCATGATATCCAATTCCAGGCTTTCGTCATTGATAGGGTTCGTCTCAGTTGGTTTTTTCTCGTTCCTATTCTCCTCCTCTTTTTCTTCGGACTCTTCATCGCTATTTCTGTCATTGTTCCCCTTCGATAAGGCGAGAAATCTGTTTTGATTGACAGACGTGGATGCGATAAATTCCTCGTTTCTTAGGATCTTTACCGTTTCATTCGTGAGATTAGGGTCTGTGATAGGTTTCTCCACGAATACTTTTTTGTCTTTCCGTGTGCTCTTGGTGTTAGGGTTAGGGTTTTGAATTTGATCGTTAATCTGATCTTCTTCACCAGCATCCCCTTCCTCTTCAAAATCCTCATCCGAATAATCTCTAAGTTTTAGGAGCTGAATCGGATCAAGCTTCTTTTGTGTTATTATTAGATCCGACTTCCTATTAGGGTTTCGCCTGTAATTAATAGATTGTCTGTGACCTTTCTCCTTATTCTTAGGTTTATTTCCCTTTCTGTTCACAGTAGTCCATTGTTCATCCTTGTTGTTTC
Source organism: Verbena officinalis (assembly GCA_958496215.1). Classification (NCBI taxonomy): domain Eukaryota; kingdom Viridiplantae; phylum Streptophyta; class Magnoliopsida; order Lamiales; family Verbenaceae; genus Verbena; species Verbena officinalis. Next base: position 1,904,263 of record OY292386.1, read on the forward strand.
GGCGCTGTTGTTCTTGAGTTTGCGCTGGATAATTTGCTTCAGCTTTAGGTAGGAGATTTTGAGTTTTGTCATGTCCCTCATCCTCCGACCAGTCTTGGGAGTCTCTCTTGCAGTTCTTGGTTTTGTGATTATTCAAAATTTTGCAATTATCACAATAATCAGGAATAACTCCATATTTTACCTCTTGTTCCACAAACTCCTCTCCAATCATGATTAAAATCTTCCTTTTCAGAGGTTTGGCTACATCTATCTCCACACTAATTCTTGGCTCATAAGTGTTTCGGCCTTTGGTTGTTCCCTCATCCGCCCGGATTGGAGTTCCGAGCGCCGCCGCCGCGTAGTATGAACCCTTCTTTTTAACGTATTGTGATCGGAACCTTGGGAACGAAACCCACATGGGCACAATGGATGACTCAACTTTCGGATTAAAATTCGGAGTCCACTTCGGTATTTTCATCAGATAATGTCTGAAGTACCATGTATCCTTCAAAAATAGTCTAGCATAATCTTGTTTATTTTGGCACTTAATCAAGACATGCGTGTCCTTTAATAAACTCAGTTTCACATCCTCCGAGAAAACCATTTGTTTGAAACTAAATTCCAACTGTCCCATCGTTGGATATCCTCTCGTGAATTTGCCAACAAGAGCGAATTGAAAATCTGCACATAGCTCCGCCTGTTCCTCCGGCGTGAAGACTACCGCCGGCAATCCCTTGTATTCCGTTAGGCGTCCAAGGGGCGTGAATGTGTCAAGGTCGAAGCTCTTTAAACGAGCGAAGTCGTCTGGAACACGATAATCGGGCAATTTGGTCTTTGCCGCGATGGCATATGACGCTGAAAGCTTGGGGTCCGGCGGTTTCTAGGCTGTCGCCGCGGCCAGATTGGCGACCATCGGCGGTGGGAGCAGTAAGGAGGCGTCTGTGTTATTACGATAATAAAATTTATATGAATTAGTTGTTGGTGTTTGATATATTGAATATTTATATATAGATTTACAACATGAACACAAAAATATATATATAGGAATTGAAGAGTGTACTTGTGGTGCGATTAATATATATTTCAAATAGCTAGCTTGAATCCTTAATCGAAACAACTGAGTGTCAGTCAAATTCCTACAAAATGGATCAAGTTTGGCCAGTCATATTAGGGTTAGATGTTTCAAAATAAAATTGATTAATTAGTAACTGGCTGCAGCATATATCTTGAGTACCGAAAATCACTTATTAATTAATAGTCGGTTGATATTTGATGATAAGAGATATATACATATTTTGGACATCTTACCAAAACTTTGGAGATATATATATTGTTAAGATTAAGACAATCATTTAGTATCGATCGAGACGTGACACTAATCTAATCTAATCTAAAAAATGCTAGCTAGAGATTAAAATTAGCAGATGATGATTGGTGCACACAGGTAGATTAAGTGTGAATAGCTTTCAGCTTCCCTTATCTCGCAAAGATTTTTATCTGACATCCTAATTATCATTTTCAATACTCTTAAATTTCTGTCAAAATTTGCAATAATGAATGCCGCCCGTGTTACATATCTCAAAACGATAGCTTTCGATCTCTCCCACATTCCATTTTCATCTCAAGTACTTTTGGCCCAGTCATAATTAAGTTGTTTAATTAGCTTCATTTAATGCTAGGATCTTCTCTTTGGGAACATAATTTAAGACAGTTTTTAAATAAATACTAATTAAACATAGATCACTTACACTTGGATTACATACATATATCAATGAAATAAAACACAAAATTTAACAAAAATATTAATATACTATTGATCAATACTGGTTAATCTAGTAGTTCCAATAGATATCTAATATCTAGATTGTTACATACACTTGGAGAAACTAGGTAACTATCTTAATTTGTTCTCTCTCTCTCTCTATATATATATAAAATCCAGCAGCTAGCTAGCTAGCTAACTAGCGCACTAAAAAGTTGTTAATTATTGGGCTGGCTAGCTAGACATTATATTGATGATGAGTTTGTGGTAGGAATCTGGGGAGT